>VZTH01004801.1:972216-1162022 GCA_013397815.1 Aleadryas rufinucha | reverse complement strand
AAAAAAAAAAAAAGATAAGCCTTGAATGCAGCTTAACTTTTCATTTTGGCAGAATGTTCCTGCAATTTATATCTGCAGTACTGCTTCTCCCAGTGTTTCCAGATCTAACTGAAGCATCATATTTTCCCAGAAAATTATTCTGATAACACTAACCCAAGAAGCAACCTAAAAGAATTCATGAATGTAATAGTGGCTTTTTTTTAATCTGTAAATTACTATTTGAAAATAATTTTCCTGATCAATACACTGGGTGCATTTTTCACCCTGTGTTCAAATAGCGTCATGTATTAACTATAATATCTTCCTGTTTTCACCATCCTTTGGAATCAGGTGCTGGTTCATATCATTATTGCCATGAAGTAATGAATGTCAGCGACATCAACATGAAAAATGGTGATCTGAGTAATGTAATTTACCTGACTATAGAGCTCTGTTGAGAATGGACTATACTGAAGCAGTGAATTTGCCATGATATATTTCTGATTGCAAGGTAAAAATCAGCAAAGAAATTTCACCATATCTAAAGAATAAGAATGAACATTATCAGGACCCTGAAGGCTTAATTTTACAAAAAAAAAGAATGTGAAAGGACTCTACATCAACTGAGGTCCATGCGCAGAACTTGCTTCATCCCTTGCACTGAATGAAGCAGGTAATTTTGAATTGGGAATAAGAAGTAAGAATAATTAGGCTGTATCTTAGTGCTTCTACATGTAGGACTGAATTACATAGGTGTGTTCTGTCTTTTTGGTGAACACAGAAAACCACAATTAAAATTTTAAAAAAAATTTTAAAAAACTGCAAAACCATCAAACAAACCGAAACAAAACCCCGTAAATTCAGAGTATGACTACTGGCAGTTGTTTGGAAGTACTTTTCTTTCTAGGTTAATAGTTTCCAGCACAGAAGGACAATCTTAACCTGAGCTGCATCAAAAGAAGCATGACCAAATTAGATGTTCTGTTCTACTCTGCTCTAGTGAGATCCCACCTGGAGTATTGTGTCCATGTCTGGAGCCCCCAACACAGGAAGGACACAAACCTGTTGGATTGAGTTCAGAGAAGGGTCATTAATATGATCAGAGGGCTGGAGCACCTCTCCCATGAAGACAGGCTGAGAGAGCTGGGATTGCTCAGCCTGGAGAAGAGAAGGCTCTGAGGAAACCTTACAACAGCTTTCCAGTACCTAAAGGGGCCTACAGGAAAGCTGAAGATGGACTTTTTATAAGGACATGTGGTGATAGGACAAGATAGAATGGCTGTAAACTGAGAGTAGGTTTAAATTTGATATCAGGAAAAAATCTTTGCAATGAGGGTGTGAGGCACTGGAAGAGCTTGTTCAGGAAAGTTGTGGACATGTCATCCCTGGAAGTGTTCAAGACTAGGTTGGATGGGGCCCTGAGCAAACTGATCTACTGGAAGGAATCCCTGGCCATGGCAGGGGGTTGGGTTAGATGGTCTTTGTTGTCCCTTCCAGCCCAAACCATTCTGTGATTCTAATATGTTGGCCACAACCATTTCTGCGCTCATGTTCTTAATTTAGTTGGAGATGTTTGTCTTAAGCCAGTTGAGCTTTGAGACAGTTAAATAAATTGCTGGATAAATAGAGCTCAGTAGAATTTTAATGTTTTAACATCTAATTACTAAAGAACCTCACCAGTTTGATTCACACCTTAACAAATCTCTTGCTAACTTATAGTGAGTCCCCCTGCTCTTAACACTGAATTCTCCTGTACTCTTTACAAGGCATTTCTTTTATAAAGGCATGATGGTTTTATCAGGCTGTGCTGCTTAAGTGATGGAGTGATTGATGCAGAGTGTGGTGGCCTTAGGCAGGAAAGTCCATTTCCTTTTGTGACAAGAGAACTTATGCTGGTCATTATGCAAATAAAAGCATAAAAGCTTAAGCTCCCTGCAGCTCTTAGCTCACAGAAGAAGTTTATTAGGGAGTTCATCTGTCTGGCTTTCTTCATCTTCCACAAAGAACTACCAAGTTGTCTTCTGCTGGGTTTATGTTTGCAGTCTCTGGGAACACAGCTGCCTGCTGGCACTTGCTGTTGCTAGAGCAGCAGGAGTTTGTGGGAAGGAATTCTGACAAGCTTAATTGCTAAAAGTATTGGGACTGCCTGCTGCTGAAGATGGTCACAATATCCCCAGGCTTTTTTCTTTCACTTCTTTTTTCCTTTCCCCTTCAAAGGAAGAGCTTCCATCTTCTAAAAAACTTGTTGGAACTGTAATTTACAGTTCAGCTGCTCATATATCAGTATTCTCATGTAAATTTAAAATATAATTACCCAAAAGCATTAATAGAAAATTGTCACTTTGGTCTAAAAACCGGTGTACTAGGTCTCTGACATCCTTGCTGGTAACAACCAAGATTAGTGGAGTAGGAGCTGCTTGTAGGGAAGGGAGAGATGCTGGCTTTTTTTAATCTTTCATCACACTATCTGCAGATAGCAGTATGCAAGAAAAATGCCTTTTCAGATAAGCCTAAAACTTATTTAACAGATTAGAATCTTTTCCAAAATAGCATATGTTAAATGCCAAACATGTCTGAATGGCTATGAGCAAAAAGTAAGATCAGGCTAATGTGATAAGATAAAATAAACAGAACATTTTTCAAGTAGTGCTCAGAAGTAGTACAGACCAAAACACTGCAAGTAGGTAGTTTAGGTTATTACTTTCTGTACAGGGTTTGTAATATCCATGAAAAATTATGTTTCCCTTTTCTTTTTGGTATTGTGAGCTAAAACCAGTTTTATCATATTAAGTAGGCTGCATGTGATAAACCAGCTAGAGCAAGAGCTGCAGGCTGGAAGGAGAATGGCTACATGGCTTTTTCATGGGGCACTGGGGCATGGTCTTAATTCTGTAAATAATGACAAAAGGTAAGTCCACACAACTAAAATAGCTTTCCAGCCCAAGAACACCTTGGCCTTTTCTGGTGCTTTCCCTGACAAGACTTCCACATGGGGAGCTCTTGGATGTTACTATTTATTAAGCTTGTTGGGTCTCTTTGGAAGTTTCTCTTAAACAATGAGGGTCTGTTGCTAGATTCTCTACAGCTTTCTGGTAGTTTCCTTGATGGTGAAAGTAGTCTGGGGCATTGTTCTACACAGCAAATAAGAGGAGTTTTAATTGAGTGGAATGAGAGGCTATGCAGTGGCAAGCTGGTGAGATGTTGTTGCAATATTAAATCTCAAAAATTTTGTTATGATGGCAGTAAATGCTAAAGCACCGTGGATTGGTTTTGGGAGGGGCATGCTTAGCTATTTATTTGTTGTGTTTCATTTTGGTTTTGCATCCTGTCCTTCCCAAGCCAGCCCTACAGTACAGTAGTCAGGAATTTATAATAGACTCAGCCACTGAGCAGATGTTCTGAGTTAAGTCCAGCAGGCAGCTAAGAGCTACACAACCACTTTTCTTTCCCTGTCCAGTAGGGTGGGGGAGAAAACTGGAAGGGTAAAGTGGGTTGATAAACACCTGTAAATAGAGGGGGAAAAAAAAAAAAGAGATGTGCATGCAAGCAGAGCAAAATAAGGAATTCATCCACTACTTCCCATCAGCAGGCAGGTGTTTGTCCACCTCCAGGCAAGCAGTGCTCCATCATGTACAACAGTGACTTGGGAAAATAACTGCCATTACTCCAAACATCCACCCTTCTTCCTTTCCCCAGCTTTATGTGCTGAGCATGATGCCATAGGTATGGAGTCTCCTCCTTTGGTCAGTTGGAGTCAGCTGTCCTGGCTGTGTTCTCTCCTAATTTCTTGTCACCCCAGTGTGCTCACTGGCAGAGTATCTGAAGCAGAAAAGACCTCAGCATTGTGAAAGCACTTCTCAGCAATGGCTGAAACATTCCGGTGGTATCAAAACAAATCCAAAGAGTAGCACAATAGCAGGTGCTATAAAGAAAATTAGCTCTGTCTCAGCCAAAACCAGTACACCAGACAAGAGAAAACCTGGACATTCTCAGACAAAGATTAATCCATCCTATATGACCAGGGAGCAAGATGGACCTGTCCTGTGAAGTGCACAAACAGATTGCATAGGGTTCATGTCCTGTAATTCAATAAATGACCAGGCTTCTCAGCACTGGTTGGCCTGTGTCCCACTGTGCCTCTTGAGATGTTGTTTCAGACCCTCACACCATAAATGATTGTGAGCTTTCTCCTAGTCACCAGCTTGATTTATTCAGACCTTTTTCTTCTGCCAGCCTCTTTGTTTAGCTAAATTATCTCTTTCTCCCCAGTATTTGCATCCTGATTTATTTGCAGGGAATGCTTCCATTCCATCTTAGCCTTTGGTACGGTTAATCAAGCCAAGTTTCTTGAATTCATTTAAGTCAATATAAATTCAAGGAAGATTAACATGTGTAAAAGAATTACACTCAGCATTCTAAAGAGGATTTTTCATCTAGCAGTCATATGGTCTTGGCAGGTATAGGTCTTCTAGAAGAGCTTTGCTAGATAGAAACAAAGATTTTTTTTTTTTTGCATGACTATATCACAGTTTCCAGGACTGACATAAGCAAAGAATGCAATTTCCATGGGCACCAGAATGTTACAGCAATTAAATAGGCATGGCTTTCTGTTAATTTTGCCACATTTTTTGCTTAAATTCTGAACAAATCTTGAGCTGAATGATTTTGTGGTCAAATAACATATACAGAGCTTTGTCTTTCTGAGGAGCTTGGATAAAAAAAATCCTTATTACTTCCTAAGCATGTTATTTTATTCTGGATGATGTCAGTTTATCCTGGCCCAAAACATGGTACTTTGCTCTTTTATATTAAGGTGCAGCTCATGTTTGGATCAGAATTGAATAATTTTCTGCCTTTTTTGTGTGACAGTTATTTCAGATAGCATGACCTATAGTCATCCACATAAGTAGACAGATTTCATGAAATAAAAAATGTTTGCATACCAAACTTCTGAGTCTGGGTGTCTTGCAACAAACCTGGGAGAAAATTTTCAGATGTTTTTTCATCAGGTTTTCCAATTTTTGCTGCTTCATTTTGTGTCCTTAAGCTAAGAATGGAAATGATTCTATTTTACTCTATTGTGAAATTTCTTAATTTTATCATTGTATAAGAAAATACAGTTTCTTTGTATGGACATGCTACTGTTACAAAAAACACACCACTTAAGCCATAATGTGAAATGTATTGAGTTGACTGGCTCTTGCAACTTAGCAATTTGACAAGGAAGTTGTGAAGTTGTTACTAAAAAGGTAACTTTTCTATAAAGGTCACTTTCGTGGCATACCAAAATGCAAGATGTTGGAGATCAGTCTCCAAAAAAAAAAAAAAAAAAAAAAAAGGTAATTACTGTGGTATCTTGTCTTCCTCATTACAGCACTACACAGAATTATTTCATTTAGATGTTTGAGTGGTGCATATTTTTTGATATAAAGATTGATACAGGATCCAAGTTGCAGTGAAAAATGCTTTCTGCAGTGAAATATATGAAGCAGCTATGACATGTAAATCCAATTCCTAATAAACATATTTTTATTAAATGGAAACAAAAAAGCTCAGAAAGGGTAAGTAAACACAGTACTTAATGTTTAACTAGACCAACAATATCTTACTATGTTTTCTTCAGAGGAAGCAGCTGCTAGGTCAGCTTGTTGCTTTTTCTCTCCTGTAATAATTGGCACTCACTGTCCAAGGTTTTTGAAGTCTTGATGGGGGGTAAGGCTGCATTTAAGCTGAATTGGTGCATTGATCTCACCTGGTTCTGATTTTTTTGTGTCTCCTGCTGCCAGTCTCTGTTCTTGCTGTTCTGCACTACCCATTGCTCTACTTCTCATTCCTTTAGATATGCTTCACACAACTCCCCCGCCTTCCCGCTCCCTCTGCCTTGTATCACTTCTCTTTCTAGATGTGCTTCACTTTGCTTTTCTCCCTATTTTCTCACTACATTTTATACAATTTCCCAGCCATTCTAGTCAACTTCAGAGCCTTGCTGGTGTGGTAGTTTGATCTCAGCCAGCAACTGAGCACCCACCAGCCACCCCACCACGGGGTAAGGGGAGAGTATCTGAAGATCATCTAGAAAACCCTGTGAGTCAATAGACCATTTAATAAGTGAAGAAAGGAGAGAGGGTGTGGAGGAAAAAAAAAATAAAGAGTAGAAGAAAACCCCAAATCAAACTCCAAGTGATGCTAATGTAATCCATCATCAACAGCACAAGGATGCCCAGCTATTCTCTGAGCAATGGCTCCTTTGGAATAACTCCCTCACAGTTATTGTTGAGCATGAGGATACATGGTGTGATGCATGTCTTTGTGGTCAATTCAGTCACCTGTCCCAGAAGTGTCCCATCCCAGACCCTTGCCCAGCCTCAGCTTATTTGTGGTGTGGGGCTGGGGTGCCACAGAATGATAAACAGAAGGCGTGGATGTTGTGCAAATACTGTTTAGTAACAGCTAAAACACTGTTGTTTTAGCCTAAAGCACAGCACCATATAGCCTAGCACTATAGCTCTTACTTGACAAGTAATTCTTAATGTTGAAGTCAGAATTTTCTTTTTCTAACACGTCTTCCTTTCTTCCTTGACTTTCTATTGCAACACTATACACTATTAACAAGGATTGCTGTCACAATTTATTCCAGATATTTGTGTATATTAGAACTGTATTTTACTGTAAACTCAGAACTTCCGTACTCTCCTCCTAAAAAAAATGCCTCTCAAACATTACTTGACACATGCAAAGCAATCATGCTTTAGGCTTGCCCATTGATCCCTCCAGCTTAGCTTTCTTTTCCTCGCCTAGCTATCATAAATAGTCCCCTTCACTCATCAGCATACTCTGTTTAAAGTTTCTTGGAGCAGAGGGAAGGTGTGGTGAAATTTTCTTGTACTTCAGCTTTCATCTGCAATTCTTTTTCAGCCTCATGCTTATTCAAGGAGAGTCCAGTCAATCCTTTAGCTAAACAAAGACTGTTTCCTATCCTTAGGAAAGAGTGTTTGTTGAGGACTGAAGTCTGCAAGGACTGTCTCAAAGGAAAATAATCTGGAAGGGAATATTTGCCACAAGAACTAGCATTCTTCACCACGAGGCAGTTGAATGACACCAGTATTACTGGAGGTGTCCTCTAATGGTAGTGCTCCAGGATATGTTTTTTTTCCTGTGGCTGAGCTTTCTGACAGGCTTTGTAGCAGCTATAGCTCACACGAAGCTTGAAACATTTGACCACACTTTCAGAAGAAAGGAGGAGAAACAGGGAAGACAGCAAGGTAGCTGAATGAGGAACAGAAAGGTGGTTTTGTGGTAACTCAGGTGTAAATAGTTTAGGTATAGTTCTGCTTTCATTTCTTCAAGTGTATCCTTTAGGCACATTTATATCTTTTATTTGATGTGGATTTCATAGAAAAATGCTTGCTGCATTTTATATTAGCTATTTTTAAGTTGATGATATAAGTATCTGGGTAAAAACAAGGTATTGCCCATTTAAAGAGATGCAGAATTTCTGTAGGTTCTGCTTGCAGTAATTTCACATGAGCTCCAGGTGCCCACCACGGCTTCTGCCATACAAGCCATATGGAGGTTCAGGGGCGAGGGGCAGCAGAAATGTTGTCCAGTGGCTGCTGGTGACAGCTCAGGGCTTTATGGCATTTTGCAGGACGTGGGGAAATATGTGTAAACCCTGCGGGTTGTAGAAAGCCTGAAAGAGTCACAGGGCTTCATGGGATGTAAGAAATGGTTTTTTTCTCTGTATGTGTAGGGGGTTTCAGATACATCTATCAAGAACAGCAAGGCATATTTTACAGCAGGCAGCACAGTTAAGTACTGTGGAATATGTGTTCCAGGTAGGATCCACCAGGGAGGTATACAGTAGCATGGTGTAAACACTAAGGATTATTTTTCATTTGATTTATTTATATGTTGTACATACTTTGAAGTAAATTTACTGACTGATAGATTCTCATGCTAGTGACTGCTACAGATTATTGACTTGTTGGTAATGCATTACTACTTACAATGGAAAAGATTGTTTTAGTTTTTTCCTCCTCTAAACAAAATGCTGTGAAGTTGTATAACTGAAAGGCTAAATTTGGAGCCTTGAATTTACATCACCTGTGCGTGTATTATGAGCAAGTCATATCATCTGAACAAAAAGAAAACTTATAAAAAAATCATCACATTTTTGAATGATCTTGGAAAAGCAGTGGAGAGACACTACATTTCATAGACAATAAATGCAGAAATTTGGGGATTAGATTCCTTGCAGAAGGTCAGTAGGGATAAATCTCAAAGTCCTTGTTGGTGCTAGGAGCTATAATTCCTTTCGTTAATAGGATAGAACTTTGTGTTACATGCCTGGATTATTCTGGACCATGAGGGTTTTCCATTATATGGTAATCAAATTTCTCCCTGTTTTATGCATATCTGCCATTTTTAAATTTTTAAAAGTACAAAGAGCTTATTAAAAGAAAATTCCAAACCTTCCTTACAAAAATATTTTTATACCCTTTAATGTAACTAAGTGAAGTAATGCACTCTCTAAACTGTTTTCTGGAGCTCCAAAGAATATTCTACTGCAGCCCACTCCCCTCCTAGTTTTGTATTTTAGCAGCTCAGAGTTCTGGACTACCTGTTTAAAATTTCTTCTGTGTAATTAAGAGTATGTAACATGCTAAAAATATCCTGAAAGCATATTCACTTTTAAGAAGTTATTGTATCTTCTCTGCAGCTATGGAATTCTTGGCATAGTATTCCACCTACACGTGGCTGTAATACATATATATTCAGGAAGGAACAAATGAACTGTGAGTTTTTAGTCCTAGGTAAGAAAAAATCCAGCTGCTTTCCAGTAATGTTCATCTTGTTTAACTAGGAATAGATTCCTTATATATTAATTAATTTTACTTTTAGAATAAGGAGGAAAAAAAAACCTCACACAACATTTTTGCTGCATGTCAAAACGTAATATGCATACCTCAGAATACATTAGGTAAACCACTTCCTCAAAAGCCAGGGCAGCTGATGACTACAGAATGTTTCTCTAATTCTGTAGTATTCTGCAAGCCAATTAGGTGCAAATGCAGTTGTTCCATGACCAGATTTATCAACCTCTTCATGCTCAGTCTGGTGAAATGACAAGTGTGTTTCAGAAGCCCCTGTATGACAGCGTTTCTCCCTCTAGTGAGGGTGAGGATGAGTTCATAGTCGGAGAAATCCACGTAGAAATCACTGAAATCACATGCAGACTCTATGAAAACTCAGTGACAAATAGAATGTTTTAAAAGCAAAGATTAAAAAGTTTTCAGTTTGGTGCATAGTAGTATGTATAAGCCTTTGTGAATATAGAACACTTTAATCTAAGAGGCTACATAAACAAGCTATTTGCTTGAGATCCAGATTTGGGGAATTATATATTTTGGAAGACAAGGAGAAATCAAGGCCCATTTCTACCAAAAAATATTTATTATCTCCATTGAAAATATAGCCCATCTTTTGAAAGGAGAATCTTTTTCTGGTACCTTAAATCAACTAGCTATACTTCTTCCATTCTGACAAAAGAGAAATCAACTTTTCATCAAGTGCTTTTGCCATGTACCAGAAAAAAGCACACATATATTGCTTTTTTACTTTCTTGATTAGTGTATAGATGTGGTCCTCATAGCAGCCTTTCTCTTTTTCCCCTATAACTGGTGCTCAGAGTGGGATTCAGAATGGCATTTTAGCACTTGAGGCCCATAACACTCTGCTCTTTGCCAGGCTTCTGACCGCTCTGTGCCCATGAAAGCACTGCTGTGGGAATGGCCTCTTGCTGGCAATATGTAGCAAATGTCAGGTTTAGAAATTGAGGTGTCTGAGAGAAGACTGATGTACTTGGAGAACTTTCTCTTCATAGGAGTATATGATTCCAGCTGGACACCTCAACTGAATGTGCTGCACAGTGCGGTGGGCTTATCCTTAGCTGTTCACACTTGAGAAAGGCTTATCACTCAGGGTGAGTCAGCAAGTTCACTGGGATCCTCAAAACCCCTTGCATTTGTATAAATTAAGCTCTTCATTGTCCATCTGATGGTATCTGGTACAGGATATAATATCCAGTCTTCAAATGAAAACACATTGAGGGGGGCAGGCTAAATCAATATAAACACAAGTGAGGGACAGCTGAAAATGGAAGCAACCTTCAGTGAGGTTTAAGAAATGTGCTAACTTCTAGAGGATATCTGAAATCATGCTGCACATTTTCTTAAGAAAAGTTTAGAAAACCTTAAGCCACTGTGATGTCTCTATTAGTAACAGCCCTGCTAAGCAACCTAAGTTGTTTAAAAAACTCACAAAAATTAATGTCAGGAAGGTTTTTCAGGTGGTTATTGTAAAACTGTTTTCCACATTCATTTTGGATGGTATGTGAAATCTTTATTACAGTAAAAAGAACCTATATCAAACCTATATTTGGCTCCAGCTTTGCTTGGAAATAACTGCTTTGGATATGGCAGTGTGTATTTCACTTGAATTTCATTCCACACCAGTATGTAAAGTGTTTGTCTCTTACATCGATTGGTAACTTTCAAAAATGATCATAAATTATGATGAAAGGAACTGAAATGCCATTCATACTATTTAGAAAATACTGGTGTGTCCCTTCTTTATGAGTCTATTCTAAAGGGCACCTTTATGTACTAATGTAGAAATGTGATTCATTACAACAAACCTGAGCTTGTGTGCATTTGTCTCATCTCTGCACCTCCAGGACTATTCCAGTGTCTCTTCTAGTAAGACACATTCTCATTGTGGACAAATTTGGTAGTTAATTTATAATCATGTACCATGGTAAACCACACAGAGCTGCAAGTTTACATTAACCAAAAATGAAGAGATTTCTAAGGTCTTTGCTCTCTAAAACAAATGGTCACTCAAATCCTGACATCCTTTACCCTTTTTGAGTAACTTGCCTCCTTTTGAGTAACTTACCACATTGCAGCAGGCTACAGAAGTAAATCTATTGTCTTCTATATTCTTCTGAAGATAACACAACAAATATTCTTGCTCAAAATATCCTCTTTTTGTGATTGTACTGGGTGGCTGCTCTCATTTTTACTTCCCAGGTTTGAAACAAGAAAAACTCTGTACAGTTCAGGTAAAGTTTCTTTGAGTTCTGTGTCTTTTACCAAACATCTGGCTCAAGGCAAATGCCTCGGGAAAATCATACACGTAAGGCGGCCACAGAATGACATTTTCACTGAAAATGAAGTCAGCAAAAAGGAGTGTATGTGGTACCAGCATTGTCTGAGAAGGTGTTTTCTCAGTGAAGGAAGTGTCTCTGAAATATCACATGAAATACATGGTTCAGTTTCCTCCTTCTGGGAATGGTAAATTTAGGATAATGTCCATGGGGATACAAATCAGCCTTCTTCTTCTGCATGTTCTTGCAGCAGTTGAAGAGGCCCTGGAAATTCTCATTACCTTAATTGCTTTTAAATTTTTTTGTGTAAAGTTTTGAGGCTGTATTGCTTTTTTGGTTATTCTGATGGATTTTTGTCTTCAGAGCATATCTTTTGGTATTTTTACTACTCCCCTATGAAACAGTGTTCTCTAAGCGTCTTTTTGGTCACCAATCCACTGCTTTCTGCTTAGTTACAGTCATGATTTTCTCCTCCTGTGCCATCTCTCATGTCTTACCTTAAGTCACTCCGTGCAGTGAAATATATTAACAGGTTTTCATCCCTAAAATATTCACAGTTCATATTAATCTTCTTTTCTAAATCCCTCTTTTTTTTTTTTTTCTTTTTCTTTTTTCTTTTTCCTGTTCTATGAATATTCTTACTCATCTTTGCCTTATTTGGATTTTAAAATCTTCCAGGAAAGGACTTTGTCCTTCTGCAATCTCATTCAAGGATCATGCAAAGTTAATAGGTTGTATGAATGTTTAATAATAATAATAATAATGATATTCATGGAGATGAGGATTTTTATAATAATAAAAATTCTGTAACTGAGTGAATATTCTATGATATTGCTGCCTTAAATGTTGACATTCAGGATCAAACTTTCTGAAATAATATACTTTTCCCCACTTATCTGTATGACCAATATGTTGCCTAAATATACGCCTGGCATTGATTATACTGTGCAATGCGTGCAGGCAGACTCCTAAATCTGTAAGGTAGCTACCTACATAAATCTTGCTGATACTGCTGTCAGCAGAAGGGCTTATATGTGTGGTACAGGAGTCTGCAAATCAGGCCCATAAATACCTGTCTACCCAGGAGTTTTCTTTCAAAATTAGAGATACAGAAATGGAACTTAGGATTAATCTGGCAGGCTGCAGTAGAGTTGTAAACAAGGAAGACTTACAGCTGCTCTCTGAAGCAGGCAAAATTTTTGTTCCTATCAGACTGCGTGTTGTGTTCAAGCAATGACAAACTAACCAGATTTCTTGATGTGTTTAATCTGTTAAGAAATTTAACATTTGCTGGCAAGTTTATTTCATTCAACTGAATTCAAAGAATTTTGCAACTGACAAGTACCTGGTTTGGAGAATTTGGAATGCAACCCCTGTCCCTTCACCTTCCCTTCAGTTAGGTATTCAAAATACAAGGACTTCCAGCTCCTCAGTTTCCTTTCAGTCCAGGTGATAAAGCTGAGGGAGGCAGACTGTAACTGACTCCTTGCTTTTAAAGATTTGATATTACTATCTTCTAAATAGCCACCTGTGCAAAAACCCTGGTTCTGCTATCATTGGCTTCCAACCAGCTCATGAGTAGTTGGATTTGCTGCCATGTGAGCAGGCTGAAAAAATTACCTTTCTGTTTAGATTAATTGTTAGAAAAATTCATATGATTTTTTACATTTCTTTTCATGAGAAGCAAGGTTGAAGTAGATGGAAGCACATTTAGAAAGCAGTAACAGAAAGTTAGAATGTTGCAGAGTCTGTAAACTCAGGAGAGTATGCTGTGCAGACTTGTAAGGGTTTTTTAAGGAAGACATTTTAGCAGTCTCTCAGAAAGTCATACTCCACACTTACAAGTGCACTGGCAGTCAGATTTTATGTTTGTCTGCTGTGAACAACACTGTCATTGCCAGTTTCTAGTATACAGCTCATCCTTTTCAGTTTTGTTACTTCTTTGGTGACAAGTATAATATAACAATATTTCTGACTTCCTAGCTCTATCAAGAATCTGTTGGCACTGTCATTAGTGTTTTGGGGTTTTTTTGGGGGAGTGGGTGTTACCTATGTTATCACTCAAATGTATTTTTCTTTACATGGATATCACAAATTTTCATTTGAGGAGATCAGATGACTCATTATCTGACTCTTATTTTTATTGCAAGAAATAATCCCTTCCTGTTAAGCGGCATGGTGTACAGCCTTGTGTTTCTTTTGACAGGTTTCTATAAGGTTTTATTTATACCTATTTTAAATGCATATTTTGTAGGTGTTTAAACAATAGGTTATGTAAATAAAACAAGGGGTATGTACATGTTTGATAAACACACAAGCTTGCACACACATATATACATTTTTCATCGACTTACTATTGTCCAGCTGCAATTCCCATGGCCACTGGGTGAGTTGACTGCTAGTTTGAGGCATTTCTTTAAAGAAATCCATTTTATGAAATTGTCAGTAAGATGAAGATAGCATTTTTCTCATTCTTGCTTCAATTGTCTAAACTGAACAACAGCATTTACAGTAAAGAAACTGAGGTTCAGTGTTATGCTTCAACACTGATAACAGATCTTCTTTATCTGCTTCCTCCTGGTCTCTTAATCATTTGAAGATAGGGCTTTGATTACATGTCTAAAATCATAAGCGTTAGTTACCTTTTTTTTCACATCTGTTCATGTTAGCCACCACTGCTAGTAATTTAGATTTCTGTGTTAATTCTCAGTACTCTTTTCATACCTCTTCATTTACCACTCCTCTAGTACTGCCTGTGTAAATTACCATGCCATTCCATTCTACTGTTCCCTGTCCGAGAATGAAATCCTGACGCCCAGAGAAATCAATGGCAAAGTACATCAGCTTCGCTAAGCACACGGTTACATCCTACCAGTTCTGTGTCCTGCCGTCCCTTGATTTGACACACAATGTCCTATGTCAGGAATTTAGAGCAGAACATTTATTGTCTGCCATTTGCCCTCTGATTCTATAAAAACTTTCCTAGAAGTTGGATAGAATTTTATTGTACAACTGAAGACAAGTCAAATTACAGTCCTTTCCAGGAAGAGAAGCCAGCACAGATGACTCATTTTCATGTTAACCAGGGCTTGAATGGCACTGGGCGACATCAGCACAAACCCTGCAGAGTTTAGCCACCAAAGTTCACTTGTTAATTGTTTTTGTCTTGCTATGATGTCAGTCTGAATTGTAAGGATGCATCTTTTCCATTCTTGCGCTTGGTGTTTCAGACAGCTACTGAGAAAGATAAAACTAGTATATGGGCAGAGCTGGAAAAAAGTGTTACCACATTTTATCAATAAAAAGTATCGCAGCCAGTTTTGTGTGCTGTGCAAACTCCAGAGAGGTGTGCCATAATGCTAAGTGATGGTAGGTTTTTGAGTATATATTTTCATAGTACAATAAAAATAGGACATTGAGTATCTTTAGAAAAGGATCAAAATATTCTTGACTACTAATTGACATTCTCTGTTTGGTACGAATTTTTTAATATAAAGAAGCTACTTATGTCACTGAGATAGATTTTGAAATTAAATTGTACTCAGCATAACCAGTGACAGAGATGACAGTGTCAGTGTCTGGCCCATAATTACTGTTTAAAATGAAGAAAAGAAAGTCTTTCATTTGCAGTTTTGAAAAGAGTACAATTTTTCAATATTCTGTAGTATTTTGTTGTTATATTTTCTGATATGTGTCATGATGTATCACTTTGGAGTTACATCTCCCTATGTTTCTTATCTGATTCTAGCCAAATATTTTTTTAAATATTATTTTCTTCTAGCTTCCTCATTTACTATTAAAATTAAAAAAAAAAAAAATTGCTATCAGCCCTTCTATACACAACAATGACATCTGAACTTCAGTTCCTCTTTACTATTGCTGTCACTTACTAGCCCTTCTTTTTAGTGTTGAAACAAGTAAGTTGTATCAGTAGACTCAATTATATGCTCTTTGCTGTTAATAGAGTGATTAGAGGTATAAGGAGGTACAAAAAGAAAGTAAAAGCATCTTACTTTCATTAATTGTAACTAGCAGTTCTGAGAGTCATTCTGTACATAGGTGGATTCTCATTCCTCATGTTGCAGTCTGAAGAGATAGTGAATATATGTATTTCTTGTATACATAAGTATATGTGTGTATTTTATGTCTGTATCTGCCTGTCTGTTGATCTGATTCTTTTCTTTCTGCTTTCTGCAGCCCGGGGTACCTGCACTAACCACCTGCACTTGTAATGATACTCTGCTGAAGATTTAATTACCTTTGTGTAGTTGCTGTTTCTCAGACTGTTCCATGCTATAATTACCTGAAACTTAAATCACATTGCTCTGCGTGTGTGTGGTGTGCGCACACACTCATTGGAGAGATTCAACCTACAGTAAAATGATTAGCAGCTAGGTCTGATCTTTACCTATCTCAGTAGGTATTAGACCTAAATATGGCAGAAATGTAAGATTAATTACAATTTACATTGCTAATATCTATTTTATATACTTTATATCTATTATCTGCAGCCATGAAAAATATTGGGTTTTGTAAATTATAAATGAATTATTGTCTAAAAATTTTCTGCAGAAGATGGTCATGATAGAATTGCTTTAAAATAGATAATCAAATTATGTAACCATTGTAACACCCTATTTATTTCACAATCCAAACATTGTGTCAGAAGCATGTCACTTTTTTTTTGGGAGTGGGGAGGAAGAATTAAGCATCTGATGGTTTTGCAGTGAGAAAGTTGTCTCTCTGTGTTTATGAAGTCAAGCAGTCATTGAAATTGCAAGAAACATCTAGAGTTCAGCTAGTTGCTGCAGTTACTTAAGACTATTTCTTGTTAGGTTTTGCATATCTTAAAAGGAAAAAAGACTGCATATCTTCCTTCTTGTCTTTGACCACTTCAGAGTTTAAAAAAAAAAAGAAAAAAAAGGTTTAGTTGATTTTTTTCCCAACAGTTAACTGGAATTTCCCATATTTCATTTATAATCAGATGGTTAAGCATGATTTTCCCCTTGTAAATCCACTTTCCTGCACTTAGAACTGAAAGCCATTTCCAGACATGCTGCCTGGTCCACCACCTTTACAGGGATGGAGGTGAGGTTTACTGGCCGGTGATTCCCTGGATGTTTTTTTTTTTTTACCTTCTTACTGATGGCTGTGACATTTGCTTTCTCCCTGTCCCTGGCTATCTCCCCCAGCTGTCATGACATTTACAACACAACTGAGAGGGGCCTCACAGTGACATCAGCCAACTCTCTCAGCACTAGGGGGTGCATTCCATCAGGTCCCACAGCCCTGTCTATGTCCAGTTTGTTTAAATGTACCTTATTTAGATACTATATCCCTGAGGGTAAATCTTCCTTGCTCTAGAATTTCCTGTAGGTCCCAGGGGTCATCACCTAAGGTGAGTTGTTACAGGTGTTGCTGTGGTCTAATTTCCATGAAGATGAGATGGTTCCAGACCATTCCTGGATGGAAGGTTTCCCTAGATAGTGGGTAATATAATATTGCCCCATTTCCTGATGGTGTTAATTGAATATAACTATGCAAATATGTCCATTAAAACCTCATATAGATTGATAATGATAATTGCAACATTTCTTTCTAATTGGAACTATGGCTAACCCCCCAGAAGGAGAATTTGGAAATACTAAAGAAGTGATGAAATGTTGCATATCACACTTCCTGGACAGATTTATCTGATTCTTCCTTACCTCTAAGATGAAATGGAAAAAAAAAAATTGCAAATGCTTTTGTGTATCCATTTATTGCAAGTTGGTAAAACAAATTTATTGTCGTGGAAACAAGATTAATTTTTTAATAAGCCTCAGCACAGGGCTGATTTAAAGTAATCTGATAAAAATAATTAAGGAAGAGGAGACTTTAGGTAATATACTCAGCAGGAATACCTGTGTGGTTCTTAGTAGTTTGCAGACCCTTCAATGGAAGGTGGCTTACTTGATACTCCAGGTGTTGTGATTTCTATTTGTCATGCTGTGCATCTTTGGGAATTGAAATATTCCTCCATGTCACCGAACCAACAGAGATGGATTTTTCTCATTAACTGAATCCCAACAAGATAATCATTTTAGACTTGAAATGGATCCGTATACTTGATGTTTATTATTCATTCCACCTAGGAAAAGCCTTTAGCTAATCATATTTTAATGACCTAAGAGACTTCAAGGGAATTATAATTAATATTCAGAAAGCAGTCTGTATTTTCTTCTGGAATGTGCAGTTTAATTAAAGGGAGCAAGCTGAAAAACAAAACAGTATTTAGAAAGGTTATTTTCAATTGAAATCTCTTAGTGGAAAAAGTTATCTCAATAAAAAGAAAGTAGTTGTTTCTAAAATTTGAATAAAGACTGAAACATTAAAACATTTTGGCTTGAAAATAATTTTTGGTTTTATATGTTCTTTTTTCACAGTCTCAATATTTTTAAGTTAAAGGATTAGAAAATTTCATATTATTTTCATTTGGTTTGTAAGGAAATAATTTATGATTGTACAGATTTTAATAATGAACTACTTTTTTTGCATGAGTTTTTAATAGGGTTGTGAAAGGTATTTTTCATATATGGTTTATACCCTAAATATAGCTTTATAGAACAGCTGTTTCTTCCATCTTGTATTACTGTAGGTTTGTATTCCTACAGCGGAGCACATCTTCACTTTGCCACACAATGCAATAGAGAGATCCAACCTCTGAACTCTTGGCATGAACTGTGTCTGTAATTTGAAGTTCCCAGCTGCATTATGCTGGGACTTAGTTGATTAACCACGAGTAGAAGGCATAACTAGTCCAGTACTGATGCCATACCAATGGAGCTGCATTGCTATAGGAATCAGAGGCAGTATTTTCCCAGTTCACTGGACTATGTAGACTTCACCAGTTTGAATTGATATTAACATTGGATTTAATCTGTGTTCTTCTGTGCAATGCAAAAATGAATAAGAGGGGACTTAATGTTGGCTACAGTGAATACTCAGCTCAGTCAAGTTAGAATGATGACCTGACTGCAGATGATGTTCATATAAAACAATATAACTGTTAGCTACCTGATATGTATTTATATAATTTTATATTTATCATGGTATGGAAGGACTCAGAGAAATTACACACGATATCTGGCTTCATTTCTGACCATGAAATTATTTTCACCTAATGTTGAAATTGCTGGAGGGAATATATGTTAGTTAATCTGAGGCTACTGAGGACTCTTATTCTAGATTTGACAAAAAAAGAGAAAAACATGCAGTTGGTAGAATATAGATTTACCCATAAAAATACTAGGTAGTTTTCGTAACACAGTTTGCATTCAGAGGAACATGATTCCAAATGTATCAGTCATTGCAGGTTCCTGATAATGTTAGAGGCATCAAAACCAGATCTTTTAGCAACTGTGTAGCTAAAATTGCCAACCATGTCAGGAGCTGTGTAATACAATTCTTGCTGGAAATTTTTGGCTGAGAAATAGTGGGCAAAAAGATCTCAAGGACGTGTTCCATTGTTCAGCATTATTCATTGTTGCTTAATGTTCTGTACTACTGCTGTATTGTTTAGAGGCTGAGATCCATTAAAAGCTCCAATGACTGATAGAATTATGCTTTAAAAAAAAAATAGTGTACAATAACTTCTGTCAAGCATTTTTCCTTTTTATTCTTTTTTTTTTTTTTTCTTACTGAGACCATCAGTACTTGGCTTTAATTTGAAGAATAATCTTATGCCATAACCAGTAAGATATTGGCAGTCTCTGTTTCCAGTATTTCTAATTTGACCTAAAGAATTTTTAAGCTGTAATAAAAACAGATTCCAAGGTCACAAACCGTGGGTGTATTTGGTGCCGTAGTCATCACTTTAACTCATATATCGCCTATGTGTCCCGGGAACACCTGTCGTCATCAAAGAGAGAAAAAGAGTTGCTAAATGACTGAATTTTTGAATTAATCTCGGCTCTAGTATTGGAAATGAAGATATTTTTTCCTAACATACTGCTCTCCTGTTTTTGTTTTTGGTTTGTTTGGGGTTTTTTTGGGGTTGTTGTTGTTGTTGTTTTATTTTATTTTGTTTTGGGTTTTTTTAACCTTATCTAGAAATGTTACTATTTGTGATAAAAATGGTTAAAAACATGCTTAGTAAAGGAAAGAGTCAACTTCTCTTTAAAATGCTGGCATCTGCCATTTTTTCACCTAGAATATTCACTGATGTAATTTCATACCAAATACGGGGCTTACATATGGGGTTTTGGGGTTGAATAGATCTTGTTTATAGTGCAGTGATGTTTAGTCATTGATTTAATATAATACAGTTGATAACAACATCTTCTATATAGGAGTTTCAGAAAGGGACCACATCTTTAAAACCTTCAATGATGTAAATTCTTGTGGTAGCATGATTTCCTGAAGTGATATATAATGCATACTTTCACTCAGTTATCAAGACCTGGTTTGAGAATCTCAGCCCAGATCTGTATAGGTATCTATAGCTGTGTAGCTGTATGTGAAATCTGCAAAGATCTGCTGTAGCAATTAGCCATGATAGAAATTTTGGTGTTTGTCTGTGGCGGTGGCTCAACCCACTTTCAAGATTAGTGACATCCCGTGGGTTGATTTCCCCGCCCACGACTCCGCCTCTGAGGGCGGAACGGAGGATGGGACAGAGGTTTAGTCCCTCCGCCTTCTAGGTGTGTCCCTGAGTGTGGTCCCTCCTCCAGTTCTAGAGTGTTCTCTCTCCCTCTGTTCCTCACTGGTCTGCTTCCGTGATGTTTAATAAGTAAGCTAATGCATATTATATTAGGTTCTGGAAGGTTCTGTTTTACTCAGTTGGTGATTGGTTTGTTTGTACTTGTAACTCCTCCCTTGGAAACCCATTGGTTATGTGTCAATCCCTTATCATTATTCTATTAGTTGTTTCCCCGTTCCTCCCCTTTCTCCTCCTCCTAATAAAATCCCGTGCAACCAGTGCTGAGCACGCCAGTTCATCGGCGAGTCTCAGGTGGTTGGCTCCCTTCAAGCTGCTTCCAATAAACATCTTGGAATTTGCTGCTGCCTGAGGCCTCCCTCTCTCTTCGCCTTCACCTGCTGCGTCTACCAACAAGGCTTACGCCTGCTCACCCGGCCTCTGGCCATAGACCCTTGGGTAGAGCTGCTGCACTCCCAAGGTGCACAAGGAATCCTGCACTGTGCTGTCCCGCCTGTGACACCCGGCAGTGTTTAGTCAGGAGGACAGTGACTTTGTCGCCGGTCACACCACCGGGCGGTGTGGCCACTGCGGCATTTGTCATTTTTTTCGTTAGTTTTCTATCTGAATATGTTTGTTTGAAAAATCCTAATATTTACCATTTCTTAATTGATTGAAGGTAATGTGCCTCTTTCATAATGTGTTAGATATTTTCTGGTTTTACCTTGCTAGTACTTTGCCAAGTAAACAGAGCTAGGAGAAAGTTCTGATTATTGATTCCTTATCATAAATAAAATTTGAATATTTGAAGTGATATATATTTCTAGAAGATTCAATGTCATTTTCTCTTGACAGTTTCGCTTTAACTCACACTTTTTCCTCTTGTCACCTTCAGGAGTGTCCCAGTGGGTGATTTTCTGAGTGATGTAGGGGGTTTAAAAACCTTATTAGACAGAACATATTTGAATCAGAATAAAAAATATTTCTTGAGCGTTACTTGAGATACCAGAAGCACTTTCATACATTCATAGCTGGAGATGCTTAAGACATTTCAATCTTTCAGATGTCTCTTCCAGCTCTTTCTGACTTTTAAATATGTGGATATTCAAATGCATTTAATGCTTTTTGTAACTTTCTTTCCATTTTTTCCACTAATTTTTCAAGGTGTATAGATAACTTCGCAGAAATTATAAAATAGATAGTTTTTTTTGTTGTGAGACGAGTTTTGTACCCTATCCCGTATCCATTTTAAGCTTCCCTTCAAATGAAGAGAGGGGAAAGGAAAGGTGGAACAAAATAGTGGAAGGAAGATTAGACCTCAGAACCCTGAGGCAATTGCTTTGTTTCTCTCTCTGTGCATGTAATTCTTGATGCCTTACTTCAGAGAGAATGTAAAACCTAAAATCCTAAAATCTCCTCTGAGCAAATGGCTTTCACTTCATACATTTTCAGATAGTAACTTGGGGATATTTTGAAATAATCAGAAATTGACCAATCCTGGGATACAACTCCAGGACTTGTCTCTCTTTCAGATTTGCAAAGACACGATACCACTGCTAAAAACATCTCCTGTGTTTTCACTGACATTATTCAAAATCTGGACACTATTTTCACTATCCCAGGAGATAATTAAAGTACTATTAGATACATTTAGTGACTTCCAGCTGACAATATGTTTAAAGTATTTTACTAACTTAGTTATCTAAGTGTCCATTTTGTAGACACTTTAATTTGTTCTCAGTGATTATCTACTTTAGCTTGCAGTTGATCATTCAGATCAGGGAGATACAGAATATAGAATTCTCCACTTATTTATCTTTCAGTTTGTTTTGTGCTCACTAAAACATTATGCATAGCATGGGTGTTCTTCCAGCTACACATTCTGTGTATTTCATTTCCTACCAATATATTACAGTCTCAACCTCTCATGCTTTTCAAATGACCAATACTAACTTCAGCCAGTTTTCAATGTAGCGTACGCTGGCTCAAGTGAATAGTTGCAAATAATTCAGAAGAGGTTTAGAGTATAGTTTAGTTTACAGATACTTGTGGTAGGCCTAGTTTTCCTTCACATAACTCAAAAGAACTTAAAGAGTTGTGTTACTTCATACTGTGAAAATCATATCTAGGAAAGTGGACACATAACTAAATTACATGATTTGAATTATCCTTTTTCTTTTCTTGAATCTTTGCAGTTTTCTTACAACTTCCCTGGTGGTTTTCTTGCCAAAACGGATTTTTCTTGCTGTACTGGATTTTCTTATTTAAAAAAAAAACAAAAAAAAACCAAAAAAAAACAGAACCATTTTTTTCCCAATATGATTTTAAAAAAAAAAGCTTTACGTAAATTACCATAAGTCATATTCACATACAACATAGAGTACTCAGGACTCTGAAAGATGAAGTGAACAATCTTTGAATTAACTTCTGTGATGTCTATTCTTTCCCACCTTTTGGCTTTTTTTTTTTCAAACACTTTTCACGGTCAGTAAGAATCAGATTGTGTTACCTGTGCGTCCTGAATGCCACAATTAGAGGGGACTAGATGATCTTTAAGGTCCCTTTCAATCCTTAACATTCTATTTTTCTATGATTATTTTCAGGTTTTCGTGTTTATTATCAGCAGCCCAGAAATATTTCAAATTGATATTTAAATTTTATGAAATATGTTGTGTCTTTTATTTTCCAGTATTAAAAGATACATCATGTGAATATAATGATATGCTGACATATTATGGTTTTAAAAATTTTTGAAGTGTATCCCTTGACATGAGAAGTCCAATTTCCTACCAGCATAAAAGAGCTGGTAGAAAACAACTTTATTTCACATAGGATGGGTAAGGTTGCAAGGGGTCACAGTGGGTCATCTGGTCCAACCTCCCTGGCCAAGCAGGTCCATCCTAGAGCACATTACACATGATTGGCATCTAGCATGTTCTTGAATACCTCTGGTGAGGGAGACTCCACAACCTCTCTGGGCACAGACAGCCTCACAGTAAAGAAGATCTTCTTTACAGGTGGAACTTCCTGTGCATCACTTTCTGCCTTTTTCCTTACCATTGCTCAGCATCACTGGGAAGAGCCTGGCTCCATCTTCTTGACTCCCTCCCTTCAGACACTTATTGACACTGATAAGATCTCCTCTCCATCATAGCTTCTTAAGACTGAACAGGCTCATTTTTGCTGCCTTCTGCCGGACCTGCTCCAGGAGCTCCATGTCTCTCCTGTACTGAGGAGCCCAGAACTGGACGCAGCACTCCAGGTATTGTCTCACCGGGGCTGAGTAAAGGGGCAGGATCATCTCCCTCGACCTCCTGGCAATGCTATTCCTGATGCAACCCGGGATTCCATTGGCCTTCTTGGCCATAAGGACACACTTTCGGCTCACAGACAGTTTGTTGTCCACCAGGACCCTGAGGTCCTTCTCCACAGAGCTGCTTTCTATCAGGTGAGCCCCCAGTCTGTCCTGGTGTATGGGGCTCTTGTTCCTCAGGGGTGGGACCCTGCACTTGCCTTTGTTGAATTTCAGAAGGTTCCTCTCTGCCCATCTCTCCAACCTGTTGAGGTTCTTCTGAAAGGCTGCACAGCCCTCTGGGGTATTGGCCACTCCTCCCAGCTTTCTTTCCCTTTTGTTTTGTGTAGCATTTAGACTATGAATTATTTATATACTGTTTTGTTTCTCATTATTGTTTTCATTTATGTATTTGATCTTATTTTCCATCACTGTGATTTTTGAACTGAGAAAAAAGTGTGACTAGATTTGATTCTCAACATTATGCAAGTCCACTGTCTTTATTAAAAAAAAAAACAACTTTATCTTGCAGGTGTCTTTATGCATAAGCCTCTTGATAGAAATAAAAATGCTATCTCTTGAAAGTTATTTAAAAGCAACTTCCTGATAGTCGTTCATACTCCCATTTGATGAGGTGAAGTAAACCTGGAGATGCACAAATCTTTGTAAACAGCATAGATGCATGCACTTTAATTTAAACAAAAAAATTGAACAAACAAATAAACACAAAATTCAACACTTTCAAAATCCTTTCCAGCTGTCATATCTGACAGGGTACAAATGAGTGTTGGAAAAATGTTTCTTCATTTGCTTTCCCCAGGTGACAATTCTTTTCCTGAAAGGAAAGAATTGAGAAACTGTATGTTGAAGGCTTACTAATATTTTTGTAGCTGCAGAGAGACAAGTTCTGTGGAGTTATTTGACCAGCCTTTCTTTCCATTTAAAATTTTACCTGTTCACTGATCTGGAGATATGTCTGAATGCCATAATGGTCTATTACACTTTTACATGCTACATTAAGGTGTGTGCTATGAAGGTGCTGCACTGAACCATCAAACGATAATATTTGAGAGAGCACCTCCCTATCATATAATGCTATGAAAGTCTGGCCTCTGCAATTATATAGAGAATATGACCTTGTAGAGGAGAGCATTTTGATTTGCATGTGTACAGAAATCCAGCATAAGGGAATAGATTTCAGCATTCACTGCTATTGCCTAGTGAAAAGCAGCCTTAACTGCTGCTGTGTGTAAGAAAGCACAAGGTTAATTTTTTATCCGCTTCCAAAAAGATGAAAAGTGAGCTATAGCAAGGGATATACTGTTCTTTTATTGCTACAATACAAGCTTTATTTCAAACAATTTTTTCCTATTTACTTACGTGGCAAATTAAAAGTGTGATTCTTAAAACACTAATACAGAACAGGTGAAGATAAAAAAGGAATTACTTGGGGAGAAAAAAAAGCATAAAATCCTGAAAGATATTAAACACATAATTGGGATGTAGAAAAATTGGGTGAGAGTTTGTAGTTTCCTGACAAAAATAGTTAGAAGATGACTTTGTGAGTTCTCAGTAACTGATAGCTAACTGTAACCTTGTTCTAAATCAACAAAAGATAAACAGTTGTGAAAGTCCTTAGATTATACTGGTAATTAATTAAACGACAGAATTGCACAGTTTCTTTTGACTTTCAGCTATTGTCACAAAAGGTGTGAAAAATGATGTGCAGTGCTTGAAAGAACCAATAATAATGGATTCATGAATCCCCATAAGCTCAGAAGTATTTAATAAACCAACAAGCAACTAAGTAAATAGCCAGAATTCTACAGAAGTTGGGGAGTAAAAATCTAACCCTGACTTTCATTTTAAATCTTTTTTTTCCCAAANTGACTGCAAGCGCTCTTGAAGGACTCACGTTAACAGTTTACAGAATAACGCTCTTCTTAATTAATAAAATTTTGACAAGTTAATGTTCAAAGATTGCTGGTGATAGCATCTGACTGCAAAAATGTATTCAAAGTGAAAAAGTAACAAGATCTAATCCCTAAAAAAAGTTGGCGCAAGATAATCATTTAGCACATATATAGTACAATTCTTGTTCCCATGGGGGAAAACACAGGTTCAGCCCATTCTTAACTTTTATACTCTTTATTTGTGTTTAGGGAGAGCTTGAGTTACTTTCGTCATACATCTTAGTCAGTGAGGGATGGTCATACCTCTGGGGGTGGGTATCTCGGTATGGTATCTGAGATAACCCTGGGATGGGGACATGCATCAGTTCAAGGGCAGTGATTTCACCATGGTTGCTGATTGAGCAGCAGGACATTTTCCATTATCTCCCTTGGTTTTCAGCTGCTGTGCAGCTTATCAGCTAAAAGGTACCACTGAGTTCCCTCCTCTGCAAAGATTTCAAGAGGTCTGGACATGGTGTTTCCACTCCGTTCCACTCTCTGTTTAGTCCTTCTTAGATTGTATTGTGTGTGGGAGGTCAGATATGTTGACCACGTTCCATCCAGGAAGTAGCAATTGTATTTTCCCCTATAATTGCTGTACAACTCTCTTTTTATCCGCAGTTATTTTTCCACAAAAGGTCTATAAAAAGACTTCTCCAAAATATTGGTGCTTGTATATTCAACATCTTAATCAGATTAAAAAAAACCCAAACAGATAGACTAACAATCTGATTCCAGTCACAATTATCTTTAAATTACTTGGGATAGATAAGTTAGAACACGGACATTACGGGTTTCAAATAACTGTGCCTTGTGAAACTTAATTTTGGTTATTTTTAATAATTAAGAAAGTAAATTGTAAACCATCAGTTTAAATCAGGAAATCTGCTTGATATTTTTTGACATCACATTATCTTGTACAGAATAATGTAATACAGTAGTGATTGACACAAAATTCCGTCATTTTGTTGACAAGCATTAACCACAGAATTTTCTCTTTTTTGCATAGTCTGTATGAAGTGGTTAATAAAAAATACTGCAGGGAAGGGAAGGGGAAGGGAAAGTAAGAGGCTACAGGCTCCTTCTGAGCTTTCTTTCATTTCACAGTCCTTGACTCAAATGGGAATTAGACATTTAATTTTCTATAAAGTTCCCAAAGGATAAAAAATGACACTCAGACTTTGACCCAGCTCTGATTTCTAAATGCTTGCAAAAGGAAGAGAGGTTTATAAAAATCTGTGCAAAAAGAAATATTTCTAGACAGAGAAGTATCCTCAAATGTTCATTATAATCATTTTATCATCTTTGATTATGGTGTAAAGGGGTAGACCATAAAGCATAAATCAAAAACTATTAGTAGATGTAAGAAGAGGCTGAACTGAGCTAAGTTACTGTAAAGTGAAATTATGGGTTTGTGACACATACATGGATTCAGAGCTTGATGCCACAACAAAGATGGTGATTTTTAAGTTCTGTGGTAGCCAGTTCCTAAAAGCTGGCTGTTTTATGGACAATGCTTTTGTACAAAGCCACTTGTAATGAGGAGGAAGAATTCATGTGCTCAGATTTTCTTCATTCAGGTGCAAGTTTTCCCTCTTTAGGATGCTAGTTAGAGCTACCTTCTCTGAAAGAAACAGTCATCAGACACAGTAATGTTTTTGCTGATTTTTAATTTTTTTTTTTATTTGTTACCCTGACTTTTCTTTTTTACCTCAAGTGACCAGCTCATCCAGTAGACTGTGTTCAATGCCTGACAGTAACAAACATGATCCACATAAAAGGAATCCTGATAATACCAGCAGCAAGGCAACAATCTTGATGGGATTATGGAGGTGTGGTGGGATGACTTTCATAACTAGAGTGTTGAAATGGAGGGATACAGGATCTTTACAAGTCAAAATTGTGTCCAGTCCTGCTATATCTTTCTTACTGATCTAGATGATGAGGCAGAGCGTATCATCAGCCAGTTTGTTGATGACACAAAACTGGGAGGACTGGCTAACAGGCCAGAGGTTGTGATGACATCCACACAGATCTGGACAAACTGGACTTCCACTGGGGTGGAAGGAACCACATGAAGTTCAACAGGGTTAAGTTCAACAGGTCCTGTACCTGGGGAAGAACAACCCTGCACATCAGTATATGTTGGGGACAAGCGATCTGTAAAGCATCTTGTCAGAGAGAAGGACCTGGGAGTCCTGTTAATCACCCAAGCTGAACGTGAGCTGGCAATATGCCCTTGCCACAAAGGGTCAATGATAACCTGCTCTGCATTAGACAAAGTATTGACAGCAGGGTGAGGGAGGAGATCCTTGCTTTCTACTCAGCACTGGAAAGACCACATCTGGAGGGCTGTGTCCAGTTCTGGGCTCTTTAGAACAGGAAGGGTGTAGACATACTGGAGACAATCCAGCAAAAGACTGCGAAGGTGATAAAGGGACTGCAGCATCTCTCCTATGAGAAAAGACTCAAGAGCTGGGACTGTATAGCCTGGGGAAGAGAAGGCTCAGGGGTGATCTTAATGTATGCAAATACTTGAAAGGAGGGGACAAAGAGGACTGAGCAGGGCTCTTTTCTGAGATTCCTAGTGGCAGGGCCAGAGGAAATGGGCACAGACTTAAACATTGGAGGTTTCCTCTGAGCATCAGGAAACTCTTCTATACTGATGGTCAGTGAGCACTGCACATGTTTTTTCCCAGAGAGGCAGTGGGATGCCTCTCCTTGGAGGCATCGAACATCCACCTGGATACGATCTAGGTGTTCCTCCTTGAACATGAGAGGTTGCACCAAGTGATCTCCAGGGTTCCCTTCCAACCTCACAAATCTTATGATTCTGTGATACCAATATGCATTAATCTTTTTCCTACAAACATACTTTGGAGCTTATCCTGAGCTTACTTTTTATTCTGCTTGTGTGTTAACAGTATCAATATCTTATTTTGGGAGGCATTCAATGTTCAGGGTTTTTTATAGCTGTTTTTACAGTTAGTGTGAAAAGAGAAGAGAAGGTGTAAAACTATCTAGACTACTCACTGACAAAACACTTTGGCATTATGAAATTCATTGCTATAGTTCTTTAGAGCAGCAGTAGATGTCTTGATGAACCAAATATTTTAAAATAATTACACCATTAAAATTATTTTGAGACTTTGTACCTTCTGTTTTTGCTAAGTGTAGCCTAAGAGAAATGGAGCTATTCTCCTGCATAAGAATTTATTCCTGAAACCTCTGTAAAAATACTTCCTATAATGTTGGTGAAATTTGAGGTCCAGTGTACATTCAGCCACTAATGGGCATACAGGTCATATCTTACTGTGGAGGAACCTATAGGTTTCTATCATTTGAGGCTTAAAATTTGAGCTGTGAATTTGATTTGTATGTGTCCTGTAGTCCGTGCATTTCTGAAATTTTTATGTGCATTTTGCTTTTTCCATATAAAAACCTTTGCTTGCACTACCATTAAGTAGTGACTGTAGTCAAACAGCTGGGGCAGAATTAAGGCCAACTGTGTGTTTCACTGTTATTTTTAAGCTCATTAGAACATGTTTTTTTTAATTTCCTTTTTTTTTCAACCTGAACTATTGAATGAGTTTAGAACTTCATTAAGGATAAACTGAATAGGGTATTTTTATTTAGCTTTGGTTTTTTTCATGTTGTTATCTAGACCAGGTAATTATACTTTGTGTGCTTGTATTGTTCAAGATCACGTGAGCAACCAGCCCAAGTGATAACTTGCAGATGCTTAGGTTCACCAGTAAAAGTTAAGGGAGGTTTATCCTTCATCCTTATATTTTATGATCATTACCTCATGACTCCAGAGCCTGAGTTTCTTGGAAAACCATGAAAAGTCACCCTAAAATTAAAGCATGGACAGCATTGTGCTAATGTGAAACAGATTCTGAGCCATGTAATGACAGTAAGTGAAGAATTCAGAATGTTCTTTTTCTTTCTCTGATACTGTTATAAACTGTATTATATATGTAAGTTTACATAAAGAATAAAAGGAAATGCATGAGAGGAAATACTGAAGATACTGGTAAATAGAAATTCTGCTTTTTTAACTGCAAATAATCTTTTTGGAAAGAATCAGTCAGCTATCCTGAGTTTGATATGGATTTTTTGCCTTGTAACAAATGACTGATCTTATTACATTGATATAGGATTTGGAATTTCTCCCATGTCTTCTAGGCATACGTACATCTTTAGTTCTACTGGGATATTTCTCTCTGCTGTGTGTACCTCAGCAGCTGTGTGCAGACACAGACTCCTGCATCTACACTTGGAACCATTCAGATATGTCAGCTCTCACGTGAACTGAGCAACCACATACATGTGCACTTAACCACTTTACAATGCTGCTGCTTATCTGAAAGGCGAGGTAAGGGCTTGGAATCCTTCCCAACTTTTATACCTGCACAGTTTCTCCTTTTCTAAATGTTTGTCTGTCACTTCAAGAATTTCTCAGTATTGCTTGGTAACCATAGAGGCTTAAAGCCTACTAAATATAAACCCACAATGCACAGCAATCCACTGCCACTTTAAATATACCAGCAATTCATTTTCTTAAAATTTCATGCCAAAATATTGCTTATTTAGCCTCATATTCTTCCCTTACTCCTCTTTACTGTTCATGAACTTGTAAAATCCAGTTTCTAAATGACTGACCTCTGAGATGATGAGCTTTTTAAGAACTTTCAGCCTCTGATGGTTAAAAAACTCTTAATACCCCATCTAAACACACTAATCATAGTATGTTGCATTATCACCCAAGAAGATTCTCAGTACAACTCTTTGAACCATAGAATAATTACAGCTACAGTGAGCAGGGGAAGCTGGCTCTTACTGAATACACAAAAGCTTAGTACTCCTAAGTAACATAAATAGATCCCACATCCTAGTCAGTAACTATATGTCATTACAGCTTTTGTATTCCTCACATGAAAAATGAGACTGTTTTAACATCATGGTTTTTTTCCTCAGATAAGCCTAGAAACTCTTCTCTGCACCAGCCTGCTTTAAATAAATCTTGTATTTTTAAATATCTGTCAGATGTCTGTAAAGGATTATCCACGAGGCACTTTCAGTGCTTTGTAGATAAGTACACCTAGCTCCCCATTGCTGAATGCCTCCCAGTTCTTGCATGCTAGAAATTAATTTGGGTCTTTTTCAGTCAAGTCATAATAATCACCTGCAGTAGTAGAATCAACCAATACTGCCTCTCTCACCTTAGGACATACATTCTTCTTATTATTCACTAAGTGCATGAAATGTTCTATTGGAGGTTTGGGGTTTTGTGTGTGTGGTTTTTGTTTTTTGTTTGTTTGTTTGTATGTTTGTTCGGTTTTATCTGCAGAGAAATCTAATTACTCCCGAGGGAGTAATGCAGTCTTCGGTAGTGATACTGCCTCTGAAACTGCCTCTGAAAATCGTCTTGCTAGAATTCCTCATATTACTGTTACCAGTGAAAATAATAAATGGGATCAGTATCGAGGTCTGTTGTTAAAGAACACCTTTGGCATCTCTTGTGTGAAAACCTACCTTTCAGAGTAAGTCTTTTTTTCTGTTGTTGGGTTTTTTTGGTTGGTTTGGGGTTTTTTTTTGTTGCTCTTTTTCTGTTTATGTAAAATTTCTTGCTGTAAGTCAGTTCTATAAAACCTGATATTTTCTGAATTAAAAAATAATTTCCCATGAGGCATTTCTATCAGAGATTCCGCTTAAATTTAGATAAATTACCATGGATGCATTTTAATTGTCTGAGAAGAGTGATAAACCAACAAAGGCATATTTTCATATTTGAAAAAAAATGCTGATTTTAGTGCACTTCCCTCCATGTACAGTTACCTTTTATCTGTAATTTCCTTTCTGAGTTGTTTCTGAACAGGAGTCAAGCAGGACTGTAGTAGTTGAGGCATTTTTCTTTCCTTTTTTTCCCCCATACATACTTCTGACAGTAAGAAGAGTAGTAGGCTTTCTATTTGTTAGTCCCAGGTTACAACCTCTATGTGACTGATTAATTGAAAACTTGCTACCAAAAGTCTATAAATATCCCAGTTTATGGATTTTAATTCCCTTGTTTTAACAAAGTAAGCTTGATTCTACATATGACGCAGTCATTCCCATTACCCTACTTCTAGATAACTTATTTTATGTTATTTTACATTCCTTCTAAAAGTGAAGTTCAAATGTGCTTACGGATATTTGTATTTCTGACTTTGATTTGTGTGACTCATTGATCCTTTATCCATATGTTTATAGATATTTTCACTTTTAAAGTTCTGGCTTTTCTGCTTACTTATCAAAGCAGACTGTATACCTTCTGACTTTCTCTTTTCTTTGCGAGGACTCCAGATGCTACATTTCTATTTAAATCCAGTACTTCTACCTCCACATTCAAATCTTTGTGTTCATCTGTTGACTTTATTTATCATCCTCCTAATTTTTCCGTCTGCCATACTAATAAACCCAGTTCCTTAGGTTTTTATCTGTTTCTTTCTTTGGTGCCAATTTGAAACAAAATGAATTATTTTGAGATCTCTCTACCAAAAGGTGGATGTTTCTTTTCACAGAATCTTGAGTGTTTACCAGGGCAGCACAGGTGAATTGATTTAGGAATTTACTACTACAGGCAAAGCATGCCTGAGAATTACTGTTGTGAATCGATACAAGTTGGAAGACAAATGCTAAGACATCAGTAGAAATCATAAAAGTAACAGTACTTTATATATCTCACATAAACTTACAAAACCAAATTAACCATTTTCCAGCCCTGATGCAGAAATATTAGCATATACCTGAGAAGTCTTCAAAAAAAAAAAAAGTGGGCTTTTTTAATCTATGGAGAATATTATCTTTATTTAATCAGTCATTTTTGTGAGTACACAATACTCACAAAAATTTTAATTCCATCCTTTCTAAACAGTTAATTCTTTCATCCCAGTTACAAACAGTCTTGTTTTGCATTCCTATTATGATTACAATGAATGGTTTAATATCTTTCACACATATCTTTGAAAGAAGTTTAACAATGCCTAACTGAACGCATTGACAAACAGCTGTTTGAGTTGTTTCTCTTTGGCCTCATCTGTATTTTCAACTGGAGGTAGCATTTATTTGCTGGCTGAAATTTCTTACAGAGTTATGCTTGTAATAACAGAAGGTTTATCCTTTTCCTTAACGTTTCTTTTTCAATTGCCACATATTTTTTCAAGGGATTTCTTTTCTGCTGTGCAGGTTTGAAATTTTAGCAGTCTTTCAAATTCTTCCCCTGTCCCTAGCTGCAACCCCACAAAGCGATGGTTTCTTTTGAATTCATTTGGCATTCAGCCTGTATTTGGCATCTGTCCCCTAGTGCATCCCCAAAGTGTCACCTGAGAAGCAGCATAGACTTCAGCTGTAATTTTGGTTCTTCATTGATCTCTTTTGTGAGGTTTTCAAGTAGCAGTTCCTGCTGCTTACACTATTCATGTCAAGTCAATATATTTATAATTTCATGATGTCTGATTTACTTCCAATCTTCTTTCTTATTACTATTGTCACAGTGTTCCTCACCCAGGACAAGTGGTAATGGTTTTAAACTGAAGGAGGGTAGATTTACTTGAGTTGATTAAATATAAGACTGAAATTTTTTGCAATGAAGGTGATGAAACATTAGAACAGGTTGCCCAGAGAGGTGATAGGAGCTCCATCCCTGAAAACATTCAAGATCAGGTCAGACTGAGCTCTGAGCAACTTCATATAATTGAAGATGTTCCTGTTCACTGCAGAGGAATTGGACTAGATAACCTTTAAATGCCCCTTCCAACCCAAACTGTTCTGTGATTTTATTAGTCTATTAAAAAGAAGGAGGAGAGGGGGAAGAAAAAAATAGAAGAGGTAGCCCAACCACATATTTTCTAAATATGTCTAAATACTGGAATTCCTTGGAGTTTGAAAAACAGTTGTGTATATATGAAAATTGAGAAAAGGTTCAGGATTTAAATTTCCACTTCTAACGCTGATTTTAACTTAGCATTGTCTTACCAGTTAGGTCTTTCATATTACCTTATCATTGCTGAAGTTCTCTCTTAATATATCAAGCTTAAGGTTTTCACAAAATCATTTACATATTTTTTAATAAGCGTTTTTAATTTCTAAAGCACGTTGTTGTTATTATGTAACATTTCCCATGTTCCTTTCTTGAGTTTCTTACTCGGTTTTAAAATAAGAGCTGATTTTCTTAAGATCTGAAAATCTATTACAATGAATACTATGACCTATTTTCCTATTTATAATGATTATGGTTCCTCTATCTTATTAGTAAGTACTACTATTATGTCTCAGTACAGCAGGGAATATTATTGCTACTATAATAAGGGATTTATTGGTTAAAATTTCTAGAGTACATGAATAGTTGCCAGTACTCTTTGCACCTTCAGTGAGAATAGCAAGTCTCTTCAAGTCATTTCTAGCACAATTGCAAAAAGCCTGTAACAAGGAATTGATTTTTGAATAAGTTGTTACAGCTGTAGCTTTATCATTGTGTCAGTAGGTACAGAGTAAAATCTGTCCTTATGATGTGCAACTAATACATCCACTCTCTCCATTCTGTCTTTTCACAGGGGGCTGTATAGAGAGGATTTTTCTACTGAGAAGAAAAGTAAAGCAGCCTTGTTCTCCTACTTGTTAATTTGAATCAATGCATTTTGCATTAAATTCCTTGGAGTATAAGAACTTGACCTTCCTAGGTACTTTTGGTGCAGAATCACATCAATAGTGTCTCTATGGAAATCACTGCATCTTCAAAGAAAAAAAAAAAAATCAAAATTTGCTTTGTGCAGTGTGTTACTTATCTTCCACAACAACTAGCATTTCTGTGAGAACTAAATGCTACCTGTCATTTAGCTAGAAATTTTAGCTGTGGTAGATTTGCAGCTTCAAGTGAGTTTTCTGGTTGCACTGTTTCACAGTGGTCTTCATATAGTCTTCTGTTATCAGTAGAATGTGAGTTGGTGAAAAGCTTTTTGTATTGGTCTTCAGCAGTTAAAATCAATATATTGTTACTAGAAAAGCAGATTTGATCTTAATCTTGTTATCTAAGGGACAGCAGTTAATTTGTTTGCATTGTGAAACTAAGCTTTACTGTGAACATGTCCTAAATCAAGGGAAAATTTCCAAAGGATCTGTGTGATCTGATTTAGTAAATTCATGAGTTTAAATAGCTCTTGTTTTACTTACTTTAAAGAAAATGTAAAAGAAATAAATTTCACCTTAGTAAATTTTTTTATAAATCATGCAGGTTTGCATAGCTTTTATTGTTACCTTTTGTTTCTAATATACTGAGTCATTTCAAATGAATTATTTTGTATCCAAAAAATTGCATCAAAACAAAAAACCCCCTTTATTATGTATTGAACTATTAATAGTTTTTTGTGTGCAGACCACATATAACGTACTAATAAAGTTATATCCTCCTGCTATGTCTGTCATCTAGCCGAACATTTTGCTATATAGACTGAAGATTTCTTCACAGGTCTATTTTATTTGATCATGGTTTATTATACAAACATGATCTGAATTGTATTGAAATTATTATTGCACAAGTTAACTACGTGAAAAGAGAATTATTATCTTTGTAAGCAAGCTGTTCACTCAGTTTTTATTCCAAGATTTTTTACTGAATAATAGACAATAAAATATTTGTATAGTTACTTTGCAACCTATGCCAAAATCTATACTGCTGACCTCTCTGTGAACTGACATAAGCCATCTTTGCTTGCCTGTCTGCCACAGAAGCCAAGATAAATCTGTAAATTATCAAGTTTCAAATTTAGTTTATGTCTCAAGATTTACATTAGTTATTAAGACTCTGCTCCTGAACACATAAAATATATCTGGTGACTTCCATGTGCATGAAGAGCCATGTTTACTTTGAAGAATATTTGCATACATGCATTTTAACATGTTCCATCTTTGTTAGCAGCTGAGTGCAGTGGATCACAAATTCTGATGTAAGAAATCAGTATTATACTTTGATTCTCTTCATTTGCTACTGTTTGAATGGAGACTCTACTTTTGACCTATATCTTTCATCCCTAAGCTGTTGTCTGAGTAACCCTAGGATAGCATCCTAACTCAAAAATTGATACAAAGTGGTTTCTCAAGTTATTTCCCTGAAAAAAAAGTTGTCTGGATATATTCTACTAATGCGCAATAGTTTCCAATGCAGATATTCTGTTCTGCAAGTTGGATGCTTTACAGTGTGGTGTTAAGGTGGTTTGTTGCTAGTATCTATCTAGTTTGGAAGAAAAGAGGATAGAATTACAGGTTGAGATCAAACAAATTTCTCCTGCTCTCTAAGACCGACTGTCATAGTTTTTACTTAGTTATTAGATTGAGTGGCCTCCTAGAAGATGACACGGATTAAGTCTGTCACCTCTGGATTTAAATTCAAGCAAGATTCATCACCTCAGTTGTCCTGTGAAATTGCTTCCAGCAGAGGACCCTCACTCGGATCAAAGTACCAGGTTCTGCATTGTGATTCATTCGTCAAATAGGATTTGATCTTGTACTTTGAGGTAGCCTGCAATTCAAATTAGTCTGTAAATATCCACTTGTGCACAAGTGTGTAGTGGGAGATTGAACATACAGATCATACAGTGATCGGCTACTATGTCTTTGAGAAGATTATATGATAAACAAGAAGGACTGATTCTACAGGGAAGGACAGGCTATGTCCAAGGAGTCATTGAAATTAGACATTAAGTACACTGTATTAACTAAGCAAGTTCCAACATTGTTTTTTTCTGTTTTAAAAGGTCTTTTTAATACATTCTGACACTTGACTCAACCTAATAAGTAATCCTATGTTTAAAAAAATCAAACTGTAATCTAATTTCATATTTTAATGAGAACTTAGTAGGTGCTATTTCACTTAGTGTTTATGGAAATACTAATTTCTTCTTTTCCCTACTTTATTAAAACCCATTCATTTGGAGTCATTAATTTCTGCTGAAAAATTACCAGACATTTTCTCATGTCATTGCATGTCAACACAACTGAAGTAACAAAGACTGGTTACTGAATTTAGTAAACTACAAGCTATTCATTCAAAAGTTCATGATAATTCACTGATTTAAATAGAAAGACTCTAAATAAATAAAGCAAGTCCTACCTGAGATACTTGGTCACCTGCTGTGTTTTGTTTTTGCTGGCTCATTTATCACTACCAGCAGAACCTTTGAATTGGAACATTTGTGGTCAGCACTCTCTGTCTCGAGTTACCCTCTTACAACATTAAAGACCCAGATTCTGCCAGTATTTTGAAAGTGAGTACATTTTTCTTCTGTGCATTCTGGATTTATACAGTCTATCTAGAATATGTCTCAAGTACAAGAAAGAAAAATCTGTGTTGAGGATGACTTTCCTTACTACTTACTTTTAGACACATGGATGTGGGGATATGGAACAGTGAACATTACAACTGTCTTTGGGGAAGACATTATTTGTGGAGAAATGGGATGCCACTGAGTGGAAGATAAGTTATGCTTCAGAATAATAATGTGCCCAAGTATCTCAGATACTTCATCTTCTTCAGATTCCTTAGGAAGCACAGAATACAACCTTGAGCTCAGGCTAACCTGAATTTAGACTAGAGTGTACAATAACATTATTTAATTGTGTTTTTTGGAGTGGATATATTCCCTGAAAGTCAGCAAACTGTGTGAAAAGAACCATGTTTCTGTAAATGTTTGGGTCTAAATATCTAGATAGGTTACTTAATATATACACAAAAATATTTATTCCAAATGGAAATTTTTTTTTTAAATTGTATTTATATATTTCTTTGTCTAAAATGAGTCAGTCTCCTGCTTTGAACTGGGATATAAATTACTGGTTTTCTTGTCTGAAATTCAGTAAAATAAAATAATCTGTAATTTAGAACATTTAGAATTGCATGTTTAGAATAAGTGATTTTAGCATCATTCTATCCCTTTTTCATACTGGTAGCTTGTATGTCTAAAATCAGGACTGCCAAAGGGTTGTGCCACTAGAGAGTGATGAAAACCGCATGTTGGTCTGATGTGTTGAAGCTTTGCTTTCACTGAGAAAGACATAGTTTGGGCTACACTTCTCTGTTACTCTCTTGATCCAATAAATACATTTCATATTTTATCACAATATTCTCTCACATAAGTTTATACCAATTTATATGATTTGCTCCTCATGACAAAAAGGGATGCACCCAAAAGTGTTGAGGGAAATAGTGGATATCATTGCTAGGCTACTTTCAATCATCTTTGAAAGGTCATGGTGATCAGGAGAAGTGCCTGAGGACTGAAAGAAAGCAAATGTCACCCCAATGTACAAAAAGGGCAAGAAAGGACTTGGGGAACTGCCAACCAATCAGCCTCTCCTCAATCCCTGGAAAGGTGATGGAGCAGCTAATTCTGGAGGCCATCTTTAAGCACATGGAAGACAAGATCATCAGGAGTAGTCAACATATATGCACCAAAATGAAATCATGCTTAACCAACCTTATTGCCTCCTGTGACAGGAAAACTGGCTGGAGAGATGAGGATGGCAGTGGATGTCGTCTACCTCAACTTCAGCAAGGCTTCCAACACCATCTCACAATACCCTGGTATATAAACTCAGGAAGTGTGGGCTGGATAAGTGGACAGTGAAGTCAATTGAGAACTGTCAGAATGGCCATGCCTCAGAGAGTTGTGATCAGTGCCACAGAGTCTGATTGAAGACCTGTTACTAGTGGTGTCCCCCAAGGTTCAACACTGGCCTAGTATTGTTTAACTGATTAATCAATGCCTTGGATGAAGGGGCAGAGACATCCTCAGCAAGGAGTGTCATCGTTTTCACCGATGACACAAAGCTAGGAGGAGTGGCTGATAATCCAGAGAGCTGCTCAATCAGAAGGACGTCGACACAGTGGAGAGATGGGCAGAGAAGAGCCTTCTGAAATTCGAGGGCAAAGCCAGGGTTCTGCCCCCGAGAAAGAATAATCCCATGGACCAGGATAGGCTGGGGGCTGACCTCCTGGAAAGCATTCTGTGGAGAAGGACCTGGAAGCCCTGGTAGATAACAAGTTGTCCATTAACAAGCAATGTGTCCTTGTGGCCATGGAGGTCAATGGGATCCCGGGGTGCATTAAGAACAGCATTCTCAGCAGATTGAGGGAGGTGATCCTACACCTTTACTCAGCCCTGGTAAGGCCACCTCTGGAGTGCTGTGTACAGTTCTGGGCTCCTCAGTACAAGAGAGATATGGAGCTCCTGCAGCAAGTCCAGTAGAGGGCTACAAAGACGATTAACGGACTGGAGACCCTCTCTTATCAGGAAAGGCTGAGAGAGCTGGACTGTTTAGCCTGGAGAAGAGTGAGAGAGGATTTTACCAATGCATGTAAATATTGGAAAGGACAGCGTCAAGAGGATGGAACTGGACTCTTCTCAGTGCTGCTGAGCAGTAAGATGAGAGGCAATGGGCAGAAACTGATAAACAGGAAGTTCCACCTGAATTGAGGAAGAACTTCTTTAATGTGAGGGTGACAGAACACTGGAACAGGCTGTCCCAAGGGGTTGTGGAGTCTGGTTCCTGGAGATATGCAAAAGCTGTCTGAACACAATCCTGAGTGAGATGATACAATGTGCTACAAGGGAGATGGCTCGAGCAGAAAGGTTGGACTAGATGACCTCCAGTGGTCCCTTCCAACTCTGCTTATCCTGTGAGTTTGTGAGTTGTCAGAAATTTAGATTTGGGAAAATATTTTTAATCCTTTTGCTGTGTAACTATGCTGTCTTATAGGAGACTTGGAGGAGTCCAAAAAGTTCAGTTTGTTTCTATTTTCTTTTATGTATACTGTGATGTAACCTGAATGAACTATTAAATGTTAACTTTTATAAGCTTCAGAGGAGGTGATTTTAGACCTCCTGTGTCTAAGGCTGCCTAGCCTCAGAAATTTTCTTTTGCTCTAGTAGACTAGGTTGCTCTAAATATTCTGGCAATTTCGCTGTTCAGTTACCTTATAATTTAGGGCCATATGTGGTTTCATCTTGTCTGTCCTTTCCTTGAATTTCTGATGTCACTATAGCCATTACCAGTAAAAAAAGAACTGAGACTGGGAGACAGAACTGCCACAGATAATATTTGGGTTCAGTCAAGAAGATTGTTAAATAAAAACTATGGTATTTTATATAGGAATTCTGACTTTAGGATGCCAAGAAGTAAATTTTAACTTGAAATCTCTTTGAGCTGAAGTATGCCTATAACTACCAATGGAAGAGACAACAAAGGAAAAAAACAGGAGGAAAGAAGACTTGAGTTTTTTTCCTCCTTCACCTTTTGCATCCCAGAACATTCTAACACTTGTTCATGAGGGAACATTTACTTCATCTCTCATGGTGTCATGGGACATATTTCATAAAGTGGTAGGGAACATGCATGCAGAAAATAGTTCCATCATTATTTTACACCAATATATAAGACAAACCAGATGACTACAAAAGGAATCGTTTTCCATTCACAATAAGTCATGATCTACAGCAGGTGGTCCTGCTTAGCGTGGATAGAAATGAAAAGAGTTGTTTCTAGTGAATTGAGGAACAACTGTGCCTCAGTATCCTACTGAGAGATCTTTTTTCCAGTCCAAATCAAAACCACATCATTGATAATATGTCTTTGAAACAGTGAGCATGTGCTCAGACCATGAGAAGTTTGGGGTTTTTTTATCATATACAATAGTTTCAAATCAGAGAAAAACCTTTGCTAAATTTTTCTCTTTTTATTTCTATTCACTCTAAGCAAGAACTTGTGCCATGGACAATCACACCTTAGGGCATGTAATTTGTTTGCAGAGCAGAGGTCACTTATGTCTTTGCTTTTCCAGTTTCCCTCATACCAGCATTTTCTGAAGCAAAAGTACACTGCAGGGTCAAGTAAGGTATCAAGATGGGGTCCTGAGGTGTCACAGACTAAGTGAGGAAAAATATTAAAATATCATCCTAAGATTATTGATGTGATTAATCTTGTTCTTTATAGCAAGTAATTCTGTCTTTGAATAAATATTTGGTTTGTATTTTCTTAACCAATACATTACATTAATAAGCCAGTACACTGAATTTTCACAGGTACTATTGCATCTATATTGAAATGAAAAGATGCTTTCAGAAAGTTCAGTTTCATTGTCCATTCTTATGGGAACATTAAAATAGTTACCTTCAAAATGCTTCCAGCATTTGTATTGGATAGAAAAAGAAATCAACCTAAAAAATAGAAGGATTTTTTTTCAAGCTATTTTTTCACCCTGAGTAGAGCATATGAATATCCTGGAAAATAAGCATGAAATTGTTCATCCTGAGGACTTATATATCCATTCAATTTTTGATGCTAGATCTAAATTCCAGTACATATAAAACCGTCTGGGTGAAGCAGCAATATCTAAAGACAGAGACTAAAAAATATGTCTGCTGCAATTGTGCCCTTTCCACTTGCCCAGTTATCTGTATCACCGGAATGACAGAAAAGAAACAGCAAGTCAGCTTTAGGATATAATCATTAGCTTACTCTTCTGTTGTGTAGGACATATCATTAAAAAATCCAAACTCTTCATGAATGTTTTGGGAATATCTCCACGAGAAGTACATTTTGAATTATGCTTTGTATCACTATTCCCTCCTAAACTTGTTCTTTAAGTACTTCAGCAGCATGAAAGATCTAGTAACTGCTACTGTGAATGAATAATAGAGCTAATTATACTTTGAGTCCTAGCCAGACAAAATATATATGAACACAGCATAAAACCCTTCTTTTGGATTATTGGAATTTGTTTGAGTGAGAATGTGAGCTTTCAGCAGAATAGTTTGTACATAGCACCAACCTGAAGAGTATGGAATGTGCTAGAGGAGCTACTGGAGCTTTCACTCACACCACAAGTTCCTAACCAGCACTTGGGCCTGCATAGCTCCACTGCTATGGAGCCTGGAAACATAACACCAAGTTAGAAATATCTTTTAATTTCTTTTGCATGTCTGCTGAGATTCTGTTCCTAAATAAAAACTGCTTCAGTACATGCATCAGACATTCTGTCCAATTTTCCAATATCTGCCATGAAACAGAGGCAAATAGAAGACTGTGACGGTCTAGGAGTCTTGCTCAAGCAAGGAACATAGTACAAGTCTTTCATTATTTGTTATTGAAACTTAGAATGATTTCTAACTGTTGTTTGCTTGGCAACCTTTGGAAGTTCATGCTTCTCTTGAAAGGATTCAGTTTCTTAGTAGAGCAAAAACATGGAAATAATTCGTCATGTCTCCTATAAATTTCTCAGTACCGCTTAGAGCCTCAGCTGAAAGCTCTTCTGTGCATAACTGTGAACATGAAAATCATTCTCATATTTAAAGTCAAATAGTTTAAACATGCAGAGGCAAACTCTAGAGCAGTGGCGAGTTTTAAGAAAGCGGTAGTTCCATGACAAAGTGACTACTCCCCCAAATCACGGAACAAAACCACTGGTCTAGCACATATTAGATGAGATAAGAGAATAAGGAGGTATCACAATCATGGCTGCTTGAGCAGATAAGCAGCTGGCTCCTGCAAAGAAGTGAGACCAGCTGAGCACCAAGATTATGTCTTCTTTTTGAAAATACATGACTGTGAGCAGATTACCTGAAAAGATTTCAGTGAAATGGTCCCTCAGCAAAACTACAAGATAAATATCTTGCTCTTAAATGGTTAAACCTATCATACAAAACTATTTTTTCCTTTTTCTACATACACTTTTTGATTCCACTTTCAATTCTGCAGGTGGAGGACACAAACAATACCACTTTATTTTAGACCAGTCCTGGTAAATCTGTTTTCTTATCATGTCTGGTGTTATAGTCAATTTGGTCTGTTGGGATTGACAAATTCCTCTGGGAATGGTAATTATTTGGCAAGGAATGTGTGCACAGCAATTGCAGTGGCATTATGTTTTGTGGCATAGGAAAAAGTAAGGGAAGGATCAGTGTCTGAATAATTTGAAGATGTATTGTGAGGGGGGAAATAAGAATGGAGAAAAGTCACTGCTTGAAGAGGAAAACACTACAAAATAGAGAAAAAGAAACAGGAAGATTCTGGGGGAGATGGATGGAAAAATTATCCTTATGGGAGGAAAAAAGATATTCTGAAATTTTAAGCATAGTCAGGTTTTTTAAACATTGTTTTAATTACAGTGCTGTCTTTAAAATACTCACAAACAGAAGAAAGGAATGAAAATGGAATGAAAAGACACTGGAAAAGGAAAGAAAACAGATACAAGCTAGAAGAATCCCGATAGATTACACTAAATATTAAGGCTGACCAAACAGAATGCAGAGGCTGTTGTCTTTTTGTTTTCAATAAAACCAATATTCCAACAGTGTGTATGGTTGTATAAGGTCCAAATTTGTCCAGCCCTGCTCAGTTTCTTGTTTACTAGTGGTCCCACTGGTTTCAGTACATGTGCAGTTAAATATTGTATATGTATTAAGGACTGACTCTAACATATTAAAAAGTACATTTTCAAAGTAAAAAACACTTAAAATATTTTTTTATGAAAAATACACTATCTGGAGTACATTTTAAGCATATCAGACAAACTGCAATCTTGTTTTTGCACAAGCACATACATTTCTAATTCTATACAATAGCAAGAAATAGAGGACAAGGAATGGAACTGATCATTACCCTGAAAAGAAATACATTAAGCTATATACTCGGTTTATTGAGTCCAATGCTCCCTGAAGCAGAATGCTGTTGATGCAGCAAAATCTCTCAACTCTGTGGAGGCAGATAGGTTTTGCATTTGTTCGTTTTAGGATTTTGGTAGGGCGTTTTGGTTGTTTTGGTTTGTTTCTTCGTTTGTTTTTTAAGCCTGAAATACCCGTCTATAAGTCTTTGGTCAGGATTTTAGTAAAAGGAGAGAAACCTTTCCATTTCCCTGGTTTAAATATCCAGGTGTGGACTATGCAATAGGCTCAGGTGAATTAAGTATGATTCACGTAAGAGTCTTTCTGGTGTCATCATTAATAGAATGTGTATTTTCACTAATTTGGTTTTAATTAATTTTACTTTTTGTTTGTTTTTTTTTTTTTAATCTAAAGTAAGAGATAAAATTTTGAGTGCAAGTGTTAAGTTCCTCTATCCAGTGTCTTTGAAATTAGTTGTTGCTTTTAGTTCTGCTCCTAGCACACTCAGCTGCCATCATTAAAATGATCAGCTACTGTTATCCGTTATTAAATCTCTGTCTGGATAGCATGGATTGAAAGGTAAAAGGCAGGATTGCTCTTGTTCCTTGAAGAATCTCTCTTGTCTCAGAACTGAGGAACAGTGGTGAAACAGAACAGAGTAAAATGATTTGACCTATTTCCCAGCCTGATGTTTGCAGAACAAATAGAGCTGCTAAAACCCAAACTTTATTTTTCTCATGTGTTTAAGCCATAGGTCAGATTCATTCAGCAGTTTTGGTGAAAAACCTGGAAATTTTAACTTCAAAATCCAACAACCTCTTTCCTCATATCTATCAACCATAAGGCTTTTTCTGTCTATCTAGTTAGAATAATCCACACAAAAATGAATACTGTATTGTATATAAGTATTTTTCATTCCACATACTGTTCTTTATTAACTGCAAAAAAATTTATATAGACAGAAGTATCCCAAGCTCCTGGATTGAAACATTCTCTGTCCCAAGAGAGTGTTTTGTGAAGAAAAAATTGTGAGCCAAGAGTAGATTGGTGAAGTCTGCTTGAAATTGCAGAGCCTGAAATAAAGCAAGCACAGGTCTAATCTCTGTACAAACAGAGGTGACAAGGAAGTCAGTAAATGCTTACACTCATGCCAGTTATAAAAGATGGGTTCTACCTGCTTAGGAACATCAAAAAATGTAAGTCTGCTGGTAGAGGGAGTTAACACAATAAGAAGACTTGTAGTGCTCTTCCAGTCAACTGCCTGGATTTGAGATCCCAGGGGAAGCAGATACACACCTTTATAAAGAATTGCTTGGGTCAGTGAATATAAATAAACAACTAATCATTTAACCACCTAAGGACACAGCAAGAGTGAAGCAACTTTCTTGCTGCTGAGGAAAAGGAGGAATCTGGCAATGAATTGAGATACCTGTGTGCAATGGTTCTGCTGTCTTACATTTTGAATCATACCTGGGGCTCTTGTAGATCATATTATTTATGCTTAAAGTGTGCCAGGAGCTAATGTGAAATGCAACAGATAGGGTTCAAATCTTTCTAAAGGTAGGTGACTCATATCACTCATATTGACCTTGCACATTTCAGTAGGTGCAGAAATTATTGGTATATTTGACTTTATACGGCGGCTGATTAATTGAGTTATTGACTGTTAAATGCTGCTTACTTGTTAAGATACTGTTTCCATATTATTCCTGGTAAGAAGCTTTTAAAATACATTTCATTTTAGAAAAATGGAATGCAGCCTAAATGGCCTTGCTTATTTATGCTACATTTATTTGTGATCTCTGGACAGGTGAGCTGGATGAGTCACAGTTCCTCCTCTTCTGCTCTGCCATGGTGCAACAAAGTGGAGTTAGAGGAACATGGGTTATGTACAGCACATGAAAGGGGTTCTCATAATCCCTAAAATTACTCCCTAATGTTGGGAAGTCATTGAAGAATTTTTTCTCTATTTCTGTACATGGAGCAGTTTGTGTAAGAAGGGAACTCCTCCCCTCTCACTCAGCATCTGTGGTAGGTTCCCTGACTGATGGGCTCAGGTTTGAGAAGGTCTGAGTGAAAATTGGCAGAATAATGGTAAGAGCCAGAAGGAACTTTGCAAGAGCTGATTTTAGAGAAAAAAAAATAGATTTTTTTGGTGTTTTCTCTGATTTTCTCTATCACAAAAAGAAATGTTTTTTATCCTAATACTTGCATGGTACAGTCATGTATGGCATGGAGTAGCTACATGAGGGAATGTATTTCTCTACATTTTTTTTTATCATTGACCTTCAGTTTTGCACATCTCTTTCATGGTGTGGATTATCAAAATGAATGTCAGGAACTTTCCATAAAACCTTTATTTCTGTGACTGATTATTCATTCTTTCCTTTATAAAGAGGAGAAGGCTTGGGGGTGACCTAGTTGTGGCCTTCCAGTATTGAAGGGAGCCTACAAGAAAGATGTAGAGGGACTTTTTACAAGAGCATGTAGTGGCAGGACAAAGGGGAATGGTTTTAGACTGAAAGAGAATAGGTTTAGGTTAGATATTAGGAGGAAATTCCTTACTCTAAGGGTGGTGAGACACTGGAACAGGCTGCCCAGAGGATTTGTGGATGCCCCATCCCTGGAAGTGTTCAAGGCCAGGTTGGATGGGGCTCTGAGCAACCTGGTCTAGTGGAAGGTGTCCCTGTTCATGTCACGGGGTCTCAAAATAGATGATCTTTAAGGTCTGATCCAACAAAAAACATATTTGATTCTATGATTCCATGAAAAATGACTGATTATGCCACTACAGAAGATTCCTGCATTAGCAGCTCTTCTGCCCAGAAGTGAGAAAGAGAAATTAGGTCTAACTCATGCCAGGGTTTACCAAATTGCTGTTGTTTCTGCTTAGAGAAGTAGATAAAGATTATTTTATGCTAAAAAACTTCTTTTAGAATTTGATATTTATTGATCTTTTTGAGTTCTTAGATTTAACTCTCTTTGGAGGATCAAGTGAGAAACAGTATGTTTGATTTTTAAATTTAGCAATTCATCGGGCAAGATAAGAAGATAATAATAAGAAACAATAACATTTGGTTACCAGTGTTCAGATAGGCAATAGAGCACAGGGGAGTAAGGATAGGGCGCTCAGCCCACTTCCCTGTAGAGAGAAACTAATCTGACCAGACTATGACAATAGCCATTTCTGTTGTGAGGCTTATCGAATGTCTCAGATAAAAAACAGAATTCACAATTTGTTATGTTTGAGTGAATTAAAACATGCAGAAGCAGTGGAATTATTTCACCATTTGTAACATTTTTGTGAGTCTTAACTCTACGAAAGTTACTATTATTTTACATTTTTAAGAACAGAGGAGTTTTTCCTTTTTAAAATATTATGGATTAAAGGCTTTCCAGAGAGCTGGAAAGCTTGTTTGACTGTTATTTGAAGTTTTTCAATGAACCTCAGTAGGAGCAGTATCAGACCTTTCAGATTACCAAATGTTTGTGACTGGAAAAGCTTAGAGAAATAATGTTCTTAGGATAAAAGGAGCAGGGAGAGTCCGTGATATTTTGTGCTGGAATTTCTATTACACAAAAATGTCAGAGGGCATGAAGTATTTGAAGAAGGAAAAGATAGAAATATAATGTCAGGTAATACTGGATCTAAAAGCCAAATAAAAAGTGTACATGATGTAAGGGCACGTTTAAATCCTAAATTATTCTAGAGTTTTAATGAATAGCTCTGTTAACATTCTTTATAGGCTAAGTAAATCTTCTTAGAATTCTTCACAAATCTCAGCTACTTTTAAAAAATTACTTTCTTTTGACAGCTATTTTAACATATGGCTCTGCAAAAAGGAGTCATTCTGAATATGAGCAGTGTAATATTGGGATGTACATTTTAAAAAAAGAGATGAGAGGACCCAGAAATATAATCTTCTTCATGTAATCCTGTATTAATCCATTCTGTACTGCTAAAGTTTTCATTTGAATGTGGAGCTCACAAAGATTCTGGCAGAAGCAAAAAAAAAAAAGAGAAAGAAAATGAAAAGCCTTCTGTATATAAATCCCCAGAGCTACACCTATAAAGAATTTTTGCAATCTATGAAGAAAGGAACAGCCCCAGGAGCTAATCTTATTGCATGGATTTCTCTCTTTTTGTCCTGACCTTGACTCTTCCACAGCCCCAGTAAGTGTGCTTCTGCCTCATGCTGTGCCCACTGCTGCTACTCCTCTCTCAGGGCATGCCTTTGCAGCATCAACTTGCTGTTTAACTAATCCCACACTGAGATCACTCAAACACTTAAAAGGGGTTTAGTTTCTCTATCAGATAGATCTGCGGAGATAACAAATCAATTGATTTCATGGCATATGACGAAAATGCTAATGTTTAATTATCAATGCAGTTAGTGAACTTCAGACTGGGGTCTGATCTAAGCAGAAAGTGGATCACACAGCATTTGCTTGGAGCTGCAGCTCACCTTAAAAGCTAAGAATACCAAGAATATGTTTGCCTTTAGCATTTCTGTAAACACTGGCTTAAAGAATGTTAGCAAGGGAGAAAAATCTGGGGTTTTTTTCTGAAGTTTGAATCAACAATTTCAGTATTAGAAATGGACCAGATTTAAATCTCATAAAGTGATAAGTCTGAGAAGCTGTTCCAAAGGGTAGGTAATATTCTAATTCTGATTTTCACAGCCTTTCTCTCCAACTGTTATGGACCGTAGTGCTAAATACTACTATTGCTATTTTTTGTACTCTTTTAATAAACATATCATCTATTTATTTGACCAGAGAATGCAAAACACATCTGGAAACTGAAGCACATGAGTGGACACCTTGGTAAAAACACTTAATACAGCAGTCTTAAATTTGAAGCATTTATATATTTATTTTTGTCTGTCGTACATTGCTCATTCCGATTTCTGGTTTATCACAATTTTAGGTTGCATCCAAGATATTTCTTGAAATACATTTTTTTTTCTCTTAGACATGAAAATAGTTCTTTCCTCTCTGGGAAACCAGGCCTAGTTTAGTTCTTGGGACACTGCTCTGTCTTGTCAGGGCAACCTGCTGCTTTGAGTTTTGCTAAGGGTCTGTGTTCACAGACCTCACATTTCCTGTGTGCTTCTGACAACAGCTTCTCTCCATCCCCTCTTTTATTGCTGTTCTATATTTGTTCAAGGGACAGAAGACTGCAGAGACATTCTGCTTGTACCAGCCAGTATCTTGTTGTATTTCTGGCTTCACAAATGACTTTTCTTCCAATCTGCTGGGTAATTTTGATCATCTCACAAACTGACTGTGTTTTGTTATACTATGATCCACTGGTGTTGTTTGCCACAGTACCGCACTAAAAGTGACATCACATGCTACTGCCAAAAACAGCAATTAAAAAGGAAATTTTATATCCAAAACCACTTATTAAATGTGCAGATTTATGTATTTTATTTTTGTGCCTCTGCTGTTGCTGATAAGATTGTATTTAAATGATTTCTGTATTTGTTGATAATATTTTCATATTAACACTGGCTCCTCTTAATTTCTTAGCATCAGGTTTTAATGTTTGCTCAAGAGCACTGCTTCATATTATTCCCCAGGTTTCACAAGTGAAGACTGTGGAAGATTTCTCAGCTACTACTTTTCTCCTACTTTCAGCCCTACTTTCCGATTTTCTGAGAGTGGGCAGGATGCATTCAGGGGTTTGATATTTTTAGGGCAATTTTTCTTGACGTTCATTTTTAGAGTTTGGCAAACAATGCTGTATTTCTAAAATTATCCTTATGCTGCTTGCTGTTCATGGACTGATCCTTTTGTTAGGGTTTTTTAGTACCTTTCTGCATTTGATATTTGCCCTCTGTACTCCTTTCATTAGATGTTTTGTATTCTATGGTTTTCTTGGTTGCTAAGATTTAGCTGACCCTATGAATTTAGAACTTTAATGAATAATTTAATCCTACTGTGAACTTTATATATATTAATAAGACTAAGTATGCACATTATTTTCCAGAATTGAGTCATTGCTGGTGCATAAAATAGAGATGAGGTGCATAGCTTGAATCATAAAAATCCTTCTAATCCTTGCTGCAGCTTACTTGCGTAGAACTCACTGTATTTTTCTTTGCTTGTTGACTTGAAAGTGCTGAATAAGAAAACAAAGTTCAGTTTTACAGCTACAACACTTTTTATGAACAGGAACAGTGGGAGCATTTTCTCATGTATCTAATTTTAGAAGGTCAAAAATTTCCAACTGTATTGATGGAGAATGTGTGATTCTTAGTTCAGTAACATTATGTCATTTTGACAACTGTATTTATAACTTTATTATTTCCAAGACTACATGACATATGTTAGAAGTAAAAAAAAAAGATAAATAAATCCTATAATATACTATATCGGCTATCCACCCTGTTGCTGAAGACAACTAGCTTATATATATCATTTGTACATAGCTCATTTTGGTTTTAAAATAATTATTCTTTATAATTGTTAACAGAAAACTGCAGTATCATGAGGGGAAAAAAAAGTAATATGTATTTTAAAAAGCTTGGTTTTATTCAGTTTTGGTTTATCTTCATCTCAACAATGACTTTATTAAAATAGTGACTTCTCATAAAAGGGGAGATTTGAACAGATGGGCTTAATAAAGATTCTGCAGTATATCTGCCACAAATGGTTGAGCACTGCTACCAAAGTAGGACTAAGATATGACTGAGAATAAAGAACTTTCAGATTGTTTGAGCTCTCAGTAAAGGAGTTTTAGATTAAGAAAACAAAGGTTGTGATATAAATGAACATAATTCTAAGAAGACACATAATAGAACCTTTCTATAAAAGGAAAATCCTCTTTCTACTAAAGTAATAAAATTTCAGTGTGCTACAATGGGAAAACAGCAAATCCATCGTTGTTCTGGGGTTATTTTTGTTTTTGTTTAATTTATTGCCACTCCTTGTTGAGATATGTTTTCTCCTCTTTTGTGTAAAAAAATTTCAAAGAATGTAGATGATTTACAGTGTCACCAGAAATAATGCTATTGAAACTTTAAATGTTCATAGGTATCCCTCTTATGAATCTTTGTGCAAGGTCAGAAGTTACTGTTACCATTCTTTCTCTGCTATAGATTTTTTTCTTCCCAATAATGCACGGAAAAATTGAAAATATTTACACCACCATGTTTGGAAGTGAAATCACTTCAAATATGTAATTACTGAATAAAAGATGTCACAATGAAGACCATAAATATATATTTTTTTAATTTCCACAACATGCTGATAGATCTAAACTGATTAAATCCAAACTGTGCTGTTGTCTAAAAGCTAGTCAAAGAGGAAATTCAGCTCATCTGTACATTTAAACATCAATACTCAGAGAATTAGACAAGAATCATCATGTACTTTTAGTCTCTATATTTTGATGAAGAGTTCACAGCCCAGGAGAATTGTAAAACAATACTCCAACACATCTCTGACTTGGCTTTGGTAAAACTTGGCAGGGTTGTGGGTTGCTTTGTGTTGAATTTTGAGATGTAACTTGAAGTGTTGTCTTCCAAAAAACACCTATTTCCTCTGTGTGCAAAAACTTCCATCATGGTCACACCTTGAAAATTTGTAACAAGGCTTTGCTTTATACAGGGAAAAAGTTACTTCTGAAATTCTGAATACTTTGTGAATATCTTTGGAGCAGATCTTCCTTTTATCTATTCCAGTACTTTTGTTTAGAACACCCTTATTAAAGTATCTGGTTTGAAAAGGTTTTTTTTTTAATATATTCATTATGAGTTCTGTTATTTCCTCAAATATAGATATTTCTTTAAATATTGAGTTTAAATCTTCTGGTGATGTGATAAAGAACTACCTAGTCTCAGTTATCAAGATTAGTTTATATGGAGAAGAAGTTTTATTGATGTATTCACTGTTTATTTTCTTTCACACAAATTTAAATCTAACAGCTTTACAGCAACAGACAAATGCTGCTGCCTTTTTCAAAACAGGTAAATGTGTAGATACTCGTCTATTGTAACTTGTACTTGCATGGAGTGCAGTGCACAAAACTTGTCAACTTTGCTACAGCAAAGCTCCACTTTTAGAAAAGTCTGTTTGGTCTTTATTTTTTAATTAAGGTACATGCTGCCTACAAAACCTGAAAAGACAACTGGAAATGAGTATTCTTTCTCTATGACCTTATATTTGATGCAGTTCTGTGAATCTTGAAGTGTGTTTGGGAGTATGGTCCCCTTCTCTCCTGTAGGAGTTTAGCTGATTTTTGGAGGCCATCTCACTGAAAAGGTGTGTTGTGAAGGAGCAGTCAGAAGCAGCCCTAGCTGCAGCTCCCTCCACCTGTGCTTGGGGCAGTGACTAAGATCTGAGGGTCCTGTACTTGATCACCATCTGAGCTAGTCTGTGGACACAATGATGCTCCATCTGTACCCCATCTCATTCCTCCCTTGTCCCGACCTGCATCCCAACCTGATGACTTGGCTTTCTTGTTTGACCTTGAGCCTTTCTCCTGGCTATGGACTTGATGGGTATTTTCTGGACTCTTGGCTGATCCTGGTTGCCATCACTGGGCCTGATCCGGACCCCGACTTGCTGACTTGGCTTCTTGGCTCCTTTTCAGGGAGGCTGCTGCCTGTGCCTGCCTTGTGAACCTCAACTCCTATCTTGCCCTCTACAGGGCAACCTGCCCTTGCTGCTTCCTGACAGGGCTAAAGGGAAAGAATCACAGTACTCTCTAAACCCCATTATTTGTATTATTTTGGCTAAGTTTCTGCTCTTTGCTACTGCCACCCAAACACTGAATCTGTCCGATTGTAAGTGACCTTGAAGCTGCAAAAGCAAATACTTATGGGTACTTATGTTCTCCCTGTTCCCTGCTTCCCACGTTTAAATCACCGCATCCATCATGAAAGTGCATGTCACTTCACATTAAATATTATTTGATTAGCAGCAAATTGAAATTATCTGGATGAACTGTCAGTGGCAATGATTTAGGTATAGCTCAGTGTTAACACCAGGGTGAAACATAAGGGGAGCATTGAGGCTGCAGTGAGCTCTTGAAGAACGATCAGAATAGAGGATATGACCATTAGTCTCAACTTCCCAGCACTTTTATTGCATGAGGCAAAGACACAGTTTAACTGTGTTTAACTGATTTGAAGACTGCTACCATTTCAGGATGCTGCATGCTTAATTTAAAAATGGTCATTAAGAATTAAGCAGCTAGTCCAGTTGCCGTGACTCTCCTTGGAGGAGGCTTTATTATCTGAATTACTGTGCAGGAAAATGTGCAATTAAAAATGCAAATGCTCTCGTGCTCTTGACTAATTTGAGTATTTCTGATGAAGACACATTGCTGCTTATAAAGAAGTCAACAAGAAAAAAGAAAATACGTTTATAAATAAAACATAGAGGAAGAAATAGCTTCATTCCTTCCAAGCTCAGATAGTCTATTTCATCCGACATTTAAAATAAGCAACTTTGAGACAGGAGATATTTTAAGAAAAGGACATATGTCTACATTCTTAAGATATTAGATTTTAAATGTTTTTTCTTTGCCATGAATATCTATGTGATATGTCTTCATAAAAGATCTTTAAAATATCTATTGATTTCAAGGACAGGGAAATTATTTGTATTCAGTCTACAAGGTAGAGAGATTATGCCTATTTATTTGCATAATACAGAAGCATAAAAAACAAGGACCATATTCTGTCATAAACAAAATAAGATTGTACAGCTATTAGTAATGGGTGAATACAGGACCAAAGTATGTACAGGTACTTTAAGGAGGAGGAATTATTACACGCTTGAGTGTAGCTGAATGGAATAATAAAAGGGAGTTCCTGCTAGGATTATACCTGCAAATGGGTCTTTTTAGCTGTCAGCTTATGATTAGACAAAAAAATAGAAAGAAAAAATCCAAAGAGGTTTATCCAGTGTGATTAAAACCACAACTGAATAGGAGTCAGGATTGCTTGTTCTGCGAAATAGCAGGCTGGGGCAAAAGCAGGGTGCCCTTGAAACGTGGTCCCTGTGAAGACTGCCCACAAGTCCACACCCAAGTCCTACCAACTCGTGCTGCCAAAGGCAGTTGGGTGAGCAGGGTGGAAAGCAGAGCAGCAAAAATAATTTTAGGAGGAAAGTGAGAACTTAAAAATTCTGTCTTACTATGGCATTGATCAACAGAGAGATGATGTCTGATAACCCAGCACTTCAAGCATGAATTTCAGCTAAGTAACAGAGCTGATTTTGCTGACACTGCAGAGCACAGTTATGACATAATGCACACAGAAAGTAACAGTACTGAAAACAAGATTGAAAGATCTGTGTATTTGTTAACACTTCCAGTTACCACAGGATGAAGCATAAATGTGTCTAAAAGATAAATGAAGCTTACATAAATAAAAATGATAAGCAAGACACAGAAAAATCAAGGAAGAAAGTGAATAGAGCAAGAAGACCTGTAGTAACCCAGATCTGAATTTACCTGGGAACCTTCAGAAATGTGAAGCAGTCTCCTTCTCTTTGTTTATGGTTGCTGCACCCTATCTGTTCAAACACCATCTCTCTGATTAAATCTGCTGCAAAATCCATGTTCCATGGTAAGTTCGTGAGCCATAGTATATGGGATGTGAGTTAAATCACTCACAAAACTTACTTAACAAAATCTCCCATTCAAAATGTTGAGAGGAATACATTTCTGTTTTAAGGGTAGCATAGAAAATATCTGAGTATAACCTCTTTTGAAGTCTAAAGACCACTTAATACACCCTGAAGACAAGTGTTAACATATCAATATGTCAACTCTGTGATGAGGAGAAACAGAACCAAATAGGTCAGAAAAGGTCCTGAAATTCAGAGAAGTTGTTGAAAAACAAGTCTGAAGGAGCTTACTGTCTTATCCACATTCTTCCTAAACATTTGACTTTATTAGGACAAGGGAGAAAGCATGGATTTCTGTTCATTTTTCCAGGTCTTATATTTTTTTATCTTAAAGTGAGCTTTGTAGGATTAGGCTAGTGACGTACATGTTAACCTAATCACATTTAACTATAACTCTCTAAAAGGACTAGACATAATTAAGTTGAAAGCAACTAACTAGACATGTGTTATGTACTAATTACTTTAGTGTTTACTGAATACACCAGTCTGTGAAGCTGCTTAGGTTTTGAAAATATGGTGAAGACAAGGATTGGGCAAATGATTGCACAAAAGAATGTTATATTATGTCACCAAAAAAAATCTAATTCTTTTTCATTCAAAAAAAAAAAAAAAAAAACTTTGATTATTCATAGGACTCTTCAAACAAAGCATAAGTTTTCCAGGTAATGGGCCAGTGACCTCAAGTATTAAACACTGCTCTTTCTTCTTTCTTTGAGTGCTCAGATCTGTGTGCACATATTCTTTTTACATGACTGTAGACGGAAAGAAAAAGGCTGTATACATATAAGAATACAGATACAGGGTTTTTTTTTGGTGAAGAAGTATCAGTAATTGCTTTTGCTAAAAATGTTTTTGTCCTGAGATCTGAGTAAAGTATCATCTCGTCAAAGCAAAGAATCTGAGAAGGAAAACTCACTTCTAAAGCTTGAGTGAGCAGTCATTTGCCTTTGAAGATTACTCAAGATATAAAGTTTAGGTATCAGTTATGGGAGAATTAATTATAATTGTAAATCAAGGGGGCAAATAGAATTGAACTTGGTGTAAATGTCAATGACTTCATAAATATATATATGTATCCGAATGCTTCTAGATAGATTACACCTAAAGAACTCACACAGCTAATACAGAAACAGTGATAACAGCTGAGCTAAAGGGAAAGCCATCAGTTTTTGTCAGAATCTCAGTAACATTCCTTTCCATATTTAATTTTTTTTTTGGGAAAACTTATGAGGTTGTTATTGGACATAGGGAAGTGGTGATACATGTAGATTTAAAAGAGCTGATTTAGATTTAATTTTTTCAAGCACTCACAAGAGCGCTTTCATCATTACAAATTATATCTGTAGCAAATGCTAACAGAGGTATCTGGTTATATAATATCAGAGTTCATTTCAGCTTTTTTTTTTTCAGTTCTGTTCATTTTAGACATTAGAGTGAGGTTCTCAGACAGACTTTCTGATTAACAGGTGAGCTAGCTACTGTGTTCTTATTGATTTTTTTTGCAGGATTGGGGTTTGATTGACAGCCTTACCTATGAGCTCATTTTTTTTTGAGAACCTGAAGTGACCATAGGTTAACATAATTTAAACAGCATATTAATCCTCAATATATGTGGTTAAATCAAAGTCTGGTCTTGATTTCAAGTATAGTGTATTCATTCATATATCAAATTGCAGGTAGATTTTTTTTCTTGTTGGCAGAGCAAAATTTATTTTATTATAAAATGACTTCATTTTATTATATGCATTACCTGTAACCTTGCAAAAATAATGATTTATTAACAGAAATAACATATTGTACATCTCCCAGATAGGTTAGTTTTCTAATTAAATGAGATCTGAGAAACATATTTTGTTGATAAAACTGGAGGATTTTCTGTGAAATAGTAAGGATTCAAGTAAATATACTTAAAATTTATGTTTTGCTGGCCATAATTTGGCCGCTTGAGGTAATTAAAGTTGTAAACATCTGTACAACCTTCTGAAGGAATTTAGTTACTGAATGTCAAGTATAGGGATAGCTGAACAAAAGTAATAATGCTCATTATTAGCTTAACTTTGATTTTGTTATTACTGACCTTGCTGTGTGAGAAGACAAACATACTAAATAACTGTGTGTATTCAGACATGTAATCTCTTCCTTTTCCAGCAATCCGCAGCAGTGGGGACCATCTGTATCTGGGTATGTTTCTCTGTGTGCATATATGTGAAGGAAAATTTCTTAAAAATTTAAATTTGGCTTCACAGTAAGAAATATTTCTACTGTTTCTTAAGCATCCTTGACTTCAAAAAGACTTCTTAAGGGTTTTCTAATACTAGATACTCTGTTGGTATAAGATTTTACAAAAGCTGGAGGGTTTTTTGCTGAAATTTGATTACTCTTTGGATCTAAGGGACAAAAGTTGAGGGAAAGAAGGGGAAAGCTTTATAATATTATAATAGCATAATACTCGAATTAATATAATATTATGTATATTATCATATGACTCTCAAGGCAAAATAACTGGTCACATCTGGTCAGGAAGAGCCCAACCAATACTAAATGACAACCAAAAATTCTATTGATTGTTAATAACTTCAAAATGTTAATCTTAGTTGCTCTTAGCATTTATGTTCCACTGATGCCTTTTCTTGGTCTTAAAATTGAGAGCCAAACATGGTTAGAAGGGGAAAAAAGGGATTTTACCTCGGTATTTATTTTAAGGATCCTTGGTGCACTCCGTCCAGGTGAACCACGCTGGAATGCACATCCAAATGCACACCCAAATGTACACCGAAATGCACCCCCGTGAGCACCCCCCCCCTCAAAATGCACACCCACAATAGTTCTGGTATAAAATTATAGACTTTACCAATTAGCATATCTATCAAAGATTCCCCAATGAGAGGCTGAGCGAACCCCCCTCCCCGAGGAACTTTCCCCTCCTGGACAGGCCTGTCTTAGTTTACAAAATGTGTTCCAGAGAAGACCTTGGTGTCTGAGGCTTCTGAGATGTTCGGTCTCCTGGCTTAATGGAATACTGGGCCTATGCTATTTATCAAACCTGAAGAATTAGAAGTATGTGGGCTAAAAGACCCTTAAGAATACATAAAAGTTATATAAAAGAGTATATACAGGGGGTATATATAAAAAGCAAAAAAGCATCATGGCATCACCACCGATATGTGCAGATTAATCCTTGTTCTGCTATATGACAATACAGATTATACACATATATATGCTGAAAAGCACTTTAAAAATATGGTTAAATGGTTATGAGTCTAAGACTGAAATGTATTTTTTCAATGCCTGAGATGTTATCAGTGTTAAATACATAAATCAGTAAAAAATCTCTACATTCACATTCCCACCTCTGACTACCCTGTCTTGTGCTGTGGACATTCCACATTCCTCGGTAGTGGAAAAAGTAGACTTCAACCTCATACATATCATGTATGGAGTTTCCTGTATTTATCTGATTAACAGCCTGGACTTTGTGTTTAAAATTTTAAATTAAATTCTTCATGTGTCTTACTGAGAGACCTTTATATCTTTGCTTTCTTGAACTGTGTTCCCATGTCACAGCCAGAGATCAATACAGTGTAATCTCAGAGCTTTGGAGCTGCTCCTGGTAATATTGTTCCTGTGAAGAGACTCACCTTATGTCTCTATTGCTAGGAATTTCTCTTTTGCAGTATTGATGTATATATTGGCCTAGAGCTGTAGGCTTCAGAGTTATCTTCCACTTATCCTTTGCCCTGATACCACAGCAAACAACAACCAGTAATTTTAAACCTTTTGAAAGGATAGTAATTTAAGCATTAGAACTTGAAAACTGTAAGAAATCTTTCCTTTTTATTGACCTCCCTATTTATTTTTCCTTTACCCTGTGACAAATTTTGTAGGGGAAACCTTTAGAGTTACTTTTAGTTAGTACTAAGCCTTGAAGTTTTCTTTTAGGGCAGGGACGATGATGAAGTGCATTAGTGATGTTACTTGTGTCTGAACCTGTATCCTCAGAAGGGGCAACAGCAGATATGAACCTTTGCCTATATGTAGAAATAGAATTATATATTGCACTTTCAGTGTATCACATTTGGAAATATAGAAAACTACCACTAATGAGTTGTTTAAAGCATTACATTTGCTGCCTTGTGAGCTCAGGCTAATGCTTTTGTTTAGAACTTAACTGGTTATGACAGGCTATAGCCAAACAAAATGAAAGAGCTGGAAGGATTCCAAATGGATGGCGTCAAAAAGTGGCGAAAAAAGCAAGCTCTTCTTATGCACATCCCAGTTAAAGATTTTAGAAAAGAATGATGGCCAGAACAAATAATTTTCTCTTATTTTATTTGGCAAATTTCTCTTGCAATGAATTTTCTTTCTCAGTTTCAAACTGCAATAGTCTACAACAACCCTCTATTATGGTATTGCTTCATCTTTGTGTTCAATTCAATTTAGTCTCTCTAACTTTTGATATAGTTTGTGAAACAGCCACTGATAGTTTCTTGTCACAATGACATTTGGGGCCCCTGCAGGGGTCTTAGATTTACTAATGTCTTTTCTTTATGTCTTCTGTACTTTTATGTTATTTCCTACACACCTAAAAATCCCCTAATCTTCACAAAGTTTTTCTGATCCATTGTACAATAACCTATTTTCTTGCCCAACGTCTGAACTGAATGATGTAGCATTTCTCTGCATGTAAGCAGAGGTTTCTTTGTCCCTGTAGGAATAAAGGACAATTCACTTCTGAACCTTACTGATAGGGTTATATCAATTAGTTAACTTGTTTATACCTGTTTCTGGTTAGAGAAGGAATTCTAGTTGAAGTGACTAAGGTTTTTGGCCTCTGCATGTGAAGTAATTGATTGTCTTCCCTTGCATGAAGCTCACATCTCAGGTAGGGAACTAACTTGTTTCAATAGCTACAAACTGAGTCAAATGGAGAGTTCATAGATCTGATCTGAGAGAACAGAGCTCTCTGGGGTTTTTTTCTTCATTAACTAAGATAGATTTCCAGATTAAAATAACTAGCCAGCAGCTAAAGGACTCTCAAAGTCAATTTACTTTGTAGCAATAGCAGGAGCCTTCTCCCCAGAGTCCATTTTTAGTTCAGAAAATATGTTACATGGAATTATAAAGAATAAGACCTAGAGCTGATGTAAACTTGTTTTGTTCTGGTGAAGAAGGAAAACAGATACTCTATGAAAAGTACTAATGTACCTTTTGGAGTAGATTCTAATGTCTGGAGTCAGGACTGTTTGGCACATAGGTGCCCCTCTAGGGCTACAGCTACCTTAGTGTTTTAAGTACCTTTTGAAAGTTTTCTGGATAAGACATATTTAAACCTGTTGCTCTAAATGTTTTCCATATGCTCTGAAAAGATTCCCGTGTATTGTCAGCTTGACAATTTGATTTTCAGTGGGGTGGTACAAAGGTAACACGGTAATAAAGACTTTCTTCTTCACTGTCTGTATTAGAATTAAGCTGATAGGAACAGTTCTCTTCCAAAGAATATTGACTTTCTAAAACTTAAAAGATACTTATGTCTTTATTCCTACTTATAGTTCACAAGCAACCGTCATCCTAAATTCCAAGTCCATATCTATTGCGCTGATGGGCTCACCAGCAGTTTGCCTCTTGGATTTTTAAGATGAGTGCAGATGAGCTCCTTTGTGTTTGAAGAAAAAGCTGAAGAAACAGTACCTTTGAAGTTGCTAAATGAACAATCCATGCACTTCTGGTTGCATTTCGTATGTGAAGACTGGTAGGCACAAGCCACTAAAAAAATTTCAGTAAGATTTGTCAATTCCTAGTCCTGGCATTGCTACATTTAGAGTTGTAGACAAGTGGAGAAGCTTGGCTTGGAAGAGCCCTCTGGAGGTCGTCTGTTCCTGTGGCCTCCACAAAGTAAAGCTGTCCTCCAAGTCAGGGTGGGCACCATCAGCAGGATGTTGCCTGGCTGTGCTGGAAAGTCCTCGGGGCAGAGGCTCCATGACCAGCCCACATGCCCTGCTCCCTGTGCCCTGCCACAAGGAGACACTGCTGGCTCCTCTGCAGAGGTGTTGGAAAGAAAAGGCTTTTTTTTCAGAGCACTTCTGAAGAAATATTACTCTAGATGCTTGAAATACGAATATTTTATTTAGCATACCAGCACTTTGAGTTAACAAGATGTCAAAAAACCCCCATTATGTGTTTATAAAAATATTCTTACTGATGTTTATCATCAGCAAGCACTGACTGAAATAGGTGTAGCAGGTAATATTTCAAGCCTGATTTATTACTAAAATTACCTTAGGACTTACTTTCTTGAACTTTGTAAGACAAATATTTAAGACAAAGATTTTTTGCTATATTAAAAGTTTGCACATTACCATCATCCACCTAGGATTTATTGGCTATAATTTTAAGCTTATTTAAATTCTGACTTTTAATGAAGACTCTTATACAAATCTAATGCAACATAAGAAATATTTTTGAGTTCTGCATGCCTATCATGTATGTCAGGAAAGAAGTTTGGTAAATAAAAAATTGGAAAATAAAGTTATCTGCCAGACATGTTTTTGATTAAACTTTTTCAGGCGTGTCTTATCTGGTATTTTACTTCTGTTTGTTCACTCAGTTTTTTTTCCTAAGAAATGCCTGTATGTGTTTTCCCTTATTACAAAGTATGAAGGTGGAAAATAATAAAAATTGCTTGTTGACTGGCTTCGGTTAAAGGTCTTTTGATACAAACACACAAAAATATTTCTTCTAAATGTGGGAGGTAACAGAAGGAAAACAAGGATCTTTCTAGTTCATTTATTAAATGTTCTGTATAGCAAAATAAATGTAATTTTTTTTTTATGGAATGTTTTGTTGTTTGTGTTGTATTTACACACAAAACAAGCCTTTAAAAATTCTATGACTTTATTATTAAGGTCAGATGAAAAAGCAAATTGGAAGATAGCTCAGGTAATTCATTTTACAATGGTGTTTTTTTAATGTATTACTTCTGTAATACCTCCAACTTCCCTCACTTTAGAGCACTGCTCTATTCAGTTGAACTACAAAACACAAAGCAGCACAACATGTTTTTAGCCATCAGAAATTGCCTCTTATGAGTGATCAAGACATAGCAGATATTTCTTAGGTCTCAGTGTCCATGAATTGTGCCTTTTTGCCTTTCACTATTCTTGTTCTGGACTAAAGGATTGATTAAGGAGCCAGGATTTGGTGTTCAGTTTGCAAACTCAGCCCCCAGTTTGTGCCTGTAAAAGGTGTACAACACTTCATTTCCTTGGTATGTCTTTCTGGTTTTTACTTCAAGCTCTTGAAGGCAGAACTTAATACAGTAAGGACCTTACCTTTATTTTATGCTTTTTTAATGTTTTCTGACTTTCAGTATATTAATCATTAAAAGTACTAAGCTCACTTTCTACAATGTCTGCAAGTTCCTGTTGATATAAAAGTGAAACTTTGCTTTTCTCAAAGATCAAAATATCTCTTTCAGAAGTGCATGAAAGTGACCACCTTTGACAAAGTTTCCAGTGGAAATAAGAAAAAAATGGCTAAAATAAAAGCCAAAACCCATCAACTGTTCAACGAAAAACTTCATGTGATATAATTTGAAGAACAGCCAAGTGAGTGAGGGGAATGAGTTTTAGAAAAGGTTTCATCATGTTATGAACATAAGGAATATTTACACATCTCATGTTACAAAGAGCAGTACAGATTTTGCTTCATTGTCCTGCTCCCCTGAAGGGTAGTAGAGGCAGAGTTTATACCTTTTGTGGAAAATTCTTTCCAAGTGCCTTGAAAAAATGTGTCCACCAGACTGAACTTCTCTGTACCTCATTATTATTATTAATTTACTGTTAATAACTTTTTAAAACACAAAAAAATGTGAGATTTATGTTTGTCTCTTCTTGTTGAAAAATAGATAAAAATCCTTGTTATTAAAAGATTAATTGAGTTTTGGAGATTGAAGAAAGGTCTTCCTAATGATTCTAAACAGTATAAATAAGCAATTCTCACTGAAATGGTACAGAATTTAGTTATTCAAATTAGGATTGACTTAATGTGACAAATGCTTCTGCTAACAATATGTCAAACTGACAATGATGTTGTTATTTTCATAAGGTAATATATAATATAAGAATAGAGTGTTCTTATAGGTGATAGGAATAGTAGCACAAACAGGATTCTGTCAGTTTCTGAGGTACTTCAAAAATCTCTCTACCTGTATTTGATTCCTCTCCAAATTCACCAGCAGCTAATGTGAATTCTCAGAGCACTGAATCAGTTACTATTTTATAAAACAGTCAGAGAGTAATTGATATATTTTTTAGTAATTTGCACACAGATTGCCCATAGAAGAAAAATACCACTTGTAGGCCTTGTAGAATTTTAAGTACAGTTGTGGCAGTTCCAAATAGTAAAAAGAGAAGGGTGTACACATCTAATTTTCATCCTTTGTGTATTGATTCTCCCTTGAGTTTATATGGATTCAAGAGGAAGAGATGAATTTCTCTAGAAAAGAAATTCAAAGCCATTATCTTGCCATTATCTTCTATAGGAGTCTGCTCTTCTTTTCTGCCACTGTCTAGTGATGTTACTGGATTTCCTTTTCTCAGAATAAAACTGCTTGAGTGTAGGTACGGGTTACTTTGAGAATCTGAAGTCTCATGAGGTCACTGCCAGCTTAGTAGAAAATTTGATTACAAATAAGAATCTGACCTCAAAACACAGTTCTAATGGTCAAATTTCTGACAGGTGAGAAACTTCATATCCATAAAAAAATGAACTTGATCTTTCTGTCTCAATGTGCCTAAACAACCATTCTGAGGATATATTCTCTCCAGCTTATATAATATGTAAGTAGTCTGTCCACTGTGGTGAAATCACAGGAGGCAAATCTAAATCCACAGGGCTTAATATGCAATAACATGATGCTGATTCATTCATATGGTGCATCAAAACCTGGTTTCATTTGGAGATACAAATTCAACCCTGAAAATACTTCCTTCATTTCTCCTCCTAGTTTAGTTGCTGTTGCATTTACCTCGTGAAAACTCCTGGTTTAGACCTTATGGTATGTTATCGTGATGTATTTCACATACAGCATTACTAACATTCACCCATGAGAAACTGGAAAATATTTTTCATATTTCATTTATTCTGTTTTATGGTACATTCTACATCACAAAATATGTCAGAATTAGTAAAAGTAAAATTTAAAAGTATTTTTTATACTCATAATGTCAGATGAAACTACTTGGTCAGCTTTGACACAAATGTGGAAGTACTTTTCCATGACCTTTAAGTTCAGGTCTGTGAGCTACTTTCTGCATCTGTCAGTCAAGGATGTCACTTGACAGTTGGAGTTAAGCTTGGCAACAAAATGGTCAGCCTGGAAAAAGGTTTAAACCTGCCTGAGTGTACTCTTGTTGCTCTCCTTGCTGCCTCTCCATCTCTTTCATTTGATTTAAGCTCCAATAAACTGTAATTGTGACCCAAGGTGGCATCAAATGACACTCATTTGAGCCCTTGGTCCTGCAGTCCTGACTTAATACAGCTGGCGACCCTCACTCTGGCCATAGGGTGGTGGTCAGGATTAAGTCCAGGATTATGTCTGCACCATACAGACAGACACGAGAAGGAAAAGCAGCACATAATGCCTCCTATCCTTTTCCTCATTCTTTTGAATTAAGATATAGAGTTTCTTGCAGCCTCAAGGCAGGAGGAGAGGAGCTAAGGGCTCGCTCTTCCCTATTTAATATCAGATATTCAGTGCATGGGAGAAGGGATACCTGGGCTCGAGCTCTAGAGGGATGACTCATAGTTTATAACACTAAAGATAGTCTGCCTGCCAGACAGCACTTCCATCCAAGGGTGTGCATGTATATATTCACTTGAGAGAAGAGTGGTTACATGCAAAAAGGTTTAGATGTAGGACAGCAAAGTTGCTGGTCTCCTAGTGAATATACAGAAGGATTCAATGATTCAACTGCAGCAAAATTTAGGAGTTTAGCTTTAAAAATGTATCTGAATATACAGACACACTGAAGCCTAAGAAAGACACAATTATATATGGGGATATAGTGTTTTGTGTAGTTGCAATGAGTTGTCTCAGTTACCCAACAGGAGATGTGGACTTGCTAAACAGGTAGTCAGAGGATTTAGACATTTGCTGAACAACTAATACGAATCATCTGTATGTTCATCATTTACAGATAGAAGTGCATGTTACAGGAACTGCATTATCCAGTATTACCAATGTTATTAGTGAGACTTCTTATTAACCTGGAATTTTAAGATACTACAGAGTAAGTATTCATAGCTTTAAAAAAACATGTCCTTCAAATACAACTGTTTGTCCTTTTTTGGTTTAAAGTGGTGGATTTATTGTTAGCAATAAAGCTAATTTCATTATCTCTACCAATAAAGGTCATTGATTACAACAAGATGCCTTTTTCCTTCCTCGGCCATCAACACTGGGCTATTTATTTGAAGGGATAAACAGTATTAGGATAAATATTTTTGTCAGAAGTTTTGCACAGATAATATATAATTTCATGTCCATCAGCTTATTGATGGCAGAGGCATAGTGGCACTGTTTTGGTGGTATTGCCACAAAGAAGCAGGCTAGAAGCAGTAGAGTAGTGTCCATTCTGCTGTCTCTCTTTCTAATCCTTATTAGCTACACAACGTGTTGACTTCATTAAGAAATTCAACACGGATCATGCAGACAAAAGTCTTGTTCTTTACAATTCCCTCAGCTTTTCCCAGGCCGCTCTCCCTCCTGTTCCACCTTGTGGCAAGGATTCTGGGCATAAACTTCTATGTAATCACAGTTGAATTATGAAGAGAAGTCATAGATGTGGGATCTCCTAGAAGGCTTTTACTAATGACCAAACTATTATCAGAGGTAAATTAATCAATGGCTGAATGAAAGTCAAATGGCAATCAAATGATGATTATACAATAATTTATTTTTAGTCAAACAATGATTTAACAATGATCTGACAAATATTTAAATTATGATTTAGTCAGTAACTAGATGATGACTTATACAATGATTTGGACAACTGTCAAGCTACTAGTTTCTACACTTCTAATAATTAAGTTTGGCTATATATAAATGTCAGTAGCATACAGTCTACCTTTAGGCCTAATGCAAAATGTCACTTACTTCATTATAGATACCAGATGCCAGGTAAGGGATCTCGAGGGGCAACCTTGAGAGGAGTCCCTCGTCAAGGGCCAGTTCACCAGCGTGCAGCCTGCTGCCACATGGGAGAGCCTGATGGGCACAGAAAGCCTACAGCTTTTGTAGCATAAAAGTGACTGACTGGTAGTCAACCTCCCCACTTCGGTGTGTGTGCAGGGATACAGCTGTAGCACTTTTAGCTCTGTGTAGTCCCAGCTTGAGTGCATGTTGTTGGCTGCTGCTAAGACACGACTTAAATTCCTTAGCTCCTGAGAAGAGGCAGACTGGCACAGATCTCACGGTTTGCATAGCAGGGCTGATTTCAGTCAGGGCTGCTTGTCAATCACAGCACTGGGCACTCGCTCAGATTGGGTGCATCTGTCACGGTGGTCATGTAATTAGAGACCCTGTAAAAAGGCTCACTCAAGGTGGCAAAGAAAATCTGATTCACTGAAGTATTAGCTATGTAGCCTTGAGGTTATTTTATATAATTTATATAAATTATAATTCATATCATTTATAAATCCAGTAACAAGAAGTCTGTGCTTCAGAAATAGCTAATTTTGTTTATTACCACTGTCAACTGATATGCAAAGGCTTTTGGTACATCATAACTATAACAGTAGAATATTTACTTTGTAGTTCATTATAGCTGTGGTAAATATACAGGGATGAAGATGGCCTCAGTGCACGTGAACATGACATTACTGATGTATAAATCTGCATTACTGACTTGAGTAGAGCGGCACCCTCCTATTACTGCACCTAACTATTGCTACATCTATAGTATATGCATGGGCTAACACTGTTATACCAGTGTAATTTCATTTAGAAATACAATAGTCTAGTGATTTTCCCCTTTAAAATGATCACCACAGAACATTTCTCCAATTAAAGATTGCTTTAGACAATAATGTGCTTTACTGTACTGGAAAAAAATTGTAAAGCTTAATTAATAAATAATTTTGAAGCTAAGCTTCTTTATATTCAAGGGGGTTTTTGTTTAGAAAATTAAAAAAAGTAGAAGATGAAAATCATTACTCATGTATTCATTAACTTTATAGAGTGGCATTTTGAGATTATGAGTATAATATAAATTCTATTATATAAGGTGCACCCCTATTAGAGTGGTGCATTCTTATCTATGAATAAATACCATGCAAAAGCTTGATGTAATGAAATATTTGGTTATTTTGAAAAAGCTTCTTCATAAGCTATTAACTGTACATATTCCCTAAGATACCATCATTAACTATATTGTTCTTAGAAAACCTTGACATATCATACCTATAAAGAGTACAGGATTTGTTTTGAAGTTCTTAAAGTTTTTCACAGATAGTAGAGTGTAATCTCTCTTAATTAAAACTTTACCGCTCATATTCACCTGGTCCTTTTTTAAAAAAAGAAAGAGACAGAATATTTTTATTTCCCCAGGAAAAAACAGACAAACAAACAAACTTGCTGTCAAATAACATTACATGGGGCAGCTTGTCTGAAGTTTCTGGTGGAGTATATTCTTTCATCCTTTGAGCACTGGCTTCAAAATAAATGCTCTGTGAGCTCTGTTTCCATGTTTCCATCTAGTTTTCACTTCTAGTTCTGATCAGAAACTGGAATTATTACTCTTGGTAATTACAAGCTATTGGAACAGTTCTATTATATGGACAAGCTGATCAAAAAGGTGGCCAAATATGCTCTTTTATAGAGCATAACCTTTTATAGGTTTGTCTTGTTTTAGAAGTATTACTTGGCAAAGCAGCTTTGCAAGAGAAAACAGGCTAAAAAGAAATTGTAAAACACTGAAGGTTTTCTTCCTAGCAATTTCTTCACTGTAGGCAATAATAATGCCAAGAACAAAGAAGTGACAAAATTTTTTAAATAGGAAATGCACAAGGGATTGTTACCCTTTGTCTTTTTTCCTTTGTAACATTTATCTTCTGCATATATATTTTTAAAACAAACAGCAAACAACCAACATTTCCTGAAATCATAACCCCAGGAGGATTTGAAGCAGTGATACAGTAAATTTTGTCTTATATGATTGCTTCCATGCAAAGAAAAAAGGTCTCCTCCAAGCGAACAATGAATGGCTTTCCAACGAAAATTATCTTTAGAAGCCTTCTAAAGTAAAAAGATGTTTAGAAAATATGGGAAGACTGGAAGAAAAACATTCAGATATCTTTTCTGATACTAAAGTGGTAATTATTTTGTAGTCATTGCCTCATTTGTGAAGTAATCCAATTTATTTCTGGTTTAGCCAATAATGTTTTCTTTATAAGTATGCCAAAGATTTGCTGAAGACCACCAAAAAAAACCCCCATAGTTTTATTCCTGCCTATAAAATCCATTATATCAATATGAAATAATACAAAGACATCAGATTGGTGCCAGATATTCTGTCTATAGTAAATCTATTTGCATTTTTCATTTCTAATCTTAACAGTGTATTTAATGATACTTCAATTTTTAGTGAAACCTGGCATGTTTTGAGGCTTTTAGTTGCCTGAATCTCCTTTACACGTATGATGATATTTTTCTTTTTCTGTGTCTGCTACTAGAATATCACTCCCTATTGAACAGATTTGCTTAAAATATTTGCTGGAGATGTTTGTCATTTAATGTGCCAGTTTTTCCAGGGCTCTGGAGATTGTCTTTTTTAGACTTATTTTCATTATCTTCCCTTAATTTTCCCAGACTAACCACTTTCAGTTTTGATTCCAATTTGGGTATGAAAATTCACATACCCAGGTTTCTGTAGTTACTCTGCCTTTGCTCTAGTGTTAAATACTGTCGTTCAGAGAAAAAAATATTGATTTTAGGGTCATATGTAGAGATCTCTCACCTCTAATATATCAGTCTCACAAAACAATTCAACTCCAGGTCTTATACTTGTTTATACAATCAAAAGGCTTTGCAGGAAAGAAAATGGACAGTGAGTAAAACTTGTTCTAAGGAATTCAACCTCCATTTTGACAGATGCTATTCTTATTTGAATATAATTTTTATTAATTTATAAAATACATCTTTCTCCATTTCATATAAACTCTCTGTTTGTTCTGAGGTTGTGATTCATACATCTTACATACCCTTCAAATCGTTCTCTTCCCCTTTTCCTCACTACCTGAATTTTATTCAGATTTCCTTATTTTAACTTAAAGATGTTAGAAAACTATTTCACATACAGTGAACATGAAACATATCCAGTTTGTCTCTTTCAGTGCTAAATGTTTTCTGTTTGGAAACTTTAAACCTTATGCAGATTTAGTTTTGATGCCTTTCAATCACAAGTTTTTTGAGATTATGTGTCAGGATTTTAAAGGATGGTTCACTTTCCATGTACTTAGGATTATAAAAGTCTTCTGGTACAATGTGTGGACCTCTGTGTGCATTAGAAATCACACAAGTAAGAGAGCTTTCAGTTTATTCTGCCATCCTTTCCTTCCTCGTGTCTACTCGTCTCGGACCTCTCCGTCCTCCACAGAGTATGAGCAGCTTGAACAGATCCAGAGGTTAACTGGAGTAGAAACCAGGCATGGCACTCTTCTTTGTTGTCTCTTTCCTCAATAACTTCTTAAATCTAAAATAATTTGCCTCTACCTACTAGATATGATAATTGCATTGTCTTTCTCTTTTTTTATATTTTTTTTAGTTAAGTCACAAGCATGCAAAGATTTCCTAGTTACAAATGTAGAGAAAACAGTTCAAAAGATTTAGAGAAGAGAAAGAATTAAACAGATTAATACTAGGAGCCACTAGAGCCATTCTGGATAGGAAGAGTGGAGAGAAATGCACTGAAAATAATGTAATAACAGAATGAGGTGATAAAAATTTAACAAAAAAAAAAGTGTACGTGGATCCTTAGGAATCCTGGGACATCATTTGTAGAGGGAAATTCAAACAAAATTGCTGCATAAAGCACAATAAACTCCTATTAGTGCTGATTTAAAGTATATCTCAGATGCATGCAATCTTGAAGAGAGGTCTTTTTTTTTTTGTACAAAACTCAAAAAGTTCTTTAATAAGGACTGTTGCATTCTACATCCCAACTGTAACACCTAGATGGACATTTAACAAGAGTACAGTACAGTTTCTTTTCTTTGCTCTTAAGCACAGCAATAATGCATGTGACGACTTTTATTCTGCAGATATAAATGGAACAAGCTAAGCAAGCAGGCAGTGGTTTTTTATTTGCAGTGATCCTAGCTTAGTCATATGGCAGCTTTTCTGTCAAAATTCTAGTTATGCTTATGCCAGTCACACACAATACTCAGCTGAATTCTGCAAAACAAACAAACCGCCAAAAGCCCCACAACTCATTAACAATGGTTACAAAGCAACAGAGACATCATTACTAGGCATTGTAGAAATATATCCTGGACACAACTAAAGTTTGCTATTCAAATGGAATATAACAAAATTAGGAAAAGATGTTATTTAATTAAAAAGCAGTGTAACTTCTATTCTGGTAACATTTTTCCACCAGTGACAAGGGCTGAGATTTTCTGCTGACACTCTATATGAATAAAAGTCAAATAATTCCACTTTAATTTTGCACTTAACTTCCAGAGTGATTTCTTACAGTCTTCCATACATGATTCAAAGGATTTTTGAAAATGAAAAGGTACCATAATAAAATATTCAGTAACCAAGGATCTCCTAAAGGAATTATCACAGTTAACTTTCAAAAATTAAAAGAAAACAAAAATAATAATAATAAAAAAAGAAGAAGGCATTCTCCATGTACTGTGCAGGCTTCTGTTTATTTTTCTGAAGTCAGAAACATGTAACAAGACTTGTAAGGCCATAGAAAGAATATTGCCATCAATTAATAATTAATTGATCTGAACTATCTGTGGGAGTTTTGTTGTTGTTGTTGGTTTTTTTGTGGTTTGTTTGGTTTGGTTTGGGTTGTGTTGGGTTTTTTTAACAAATTATAATATCACCTTTTCTGGGAGGAAAAGGAAAAAAACCTCTGCTGAATGGTGCCCTGTGTGGGAGGACTGTACAATACCCACTGAAGTATTTTTGAAATTAGATGTTTTATTCTTTCTGGCATTTAGGCCCAGGGACTTAGAGGAGCACAGTAGTTTCATAACTGATTTAATTATAAGACATGCTACACTGTAATCTTTTGGATTGATGTGGGTATGTTTCACATTGTAGGCGTTAATGGGACACAGCTCACAATAAGAAGAAAAACCTAATGTAAACAGAAAAGTAGAATTCCTGTTTACTGACATTAGGTTGCCAGTTTTTTACCTTAAAGTAGTTTTGTCTCTGCAGAAAAATAGACATTTTGGTGCCAGATTCATCTGACCTATTTTATCTGCCTACTTTATTACAAGGTGAATCTTGTCTAAAGAGTTCAATGCCTTGCGGGAGAACCTCATCAGACAGCTCAGATGTATGCACACATATTTTGTCAGATCAAATCATAACGAGAATGGACAGACAAACCTGAATTGGTTGAGTTTGGGTTGAAATTATTCTTACTTGTGGAGGAATACTAGGGGAGGAGAGTGGGAGGTGGTGGACAGCAGTGACACAATCTCTAAGCGGAATTTTAGTGTTGCATTAAAGGATTTAACCAAAGTAGCCCTCACAAACCAACACAGAAAGATAATATGGCAAACTTCCCGAACTAGCATTCAGCAGACACTGAGAGATACTTCAAAGGCAGTGATCATAGACGCCCTGAGTGAAATAGGGGTCTGTTTTTGAGTGACAAAAGTTCACTGTTAACTTACATAAAGAAGATGTGCATCAGAGCCCTAGAGGCCTGAGGAAAATAAAGGCATCATCATGTGTAGTGAAACTTAATGCTCTACTCAACCAGAGCTGCTGAGGATGATGACCAATCTTTATCTGTTACTTGGAGGAAAAGACATTATTTATCCCAACAGACTTTTCGTGCGGGTGAACTCCCATATTGCCTTGGTGGGAGGCAATGGTAGGTTTTGTAACCTCAGAGGCTACAACCATTAGACATCTGGGTTTACTTAGTCTTTGAAGGAAAACTGCCTGTTGCTACTTTCTGACACTGTAGCTGCCTGTCAGAGGTTTGACTGAAGCTATTTCTTTACTTTGATTACAGGAACTGTGTCACTGAGCTGAGGTGTGTTTCTGGAGAACATCGTTAACCAAGGAAAAACATAAAATGCAAAGATGTTATTAAAGCTACTACAGTTTAAATTGTTGTAATTTTCCATCTTTTCTTGCTGTTATTTCCCTCTTATGCACATGAAAAAACACATTTGCAAAATCTCTGATAGAGGTTAGAGAAAGCGCCATTCACAGGAACTGGCAGGAAATATTAGAAGGAGAAATAATCAAATATTTTAATCTGGAAGAGTGAAAATTAAACTGTGTCCCATTGACCATGTGGTAACAAGCAATTTGCAGAGTATAGACTCTTTTTCACAACAGATTTCAAAATTTCTCTTCGTTCCAGATGAGAGCGAAAATAGAATGTTTTAAGTTCACTGCAATTGTGGTTTAATCTCTGCTGGCAGCTGAGCCCCATGCAGCTTCTCACTCACTCCTTTCTGCTGAGATGGGGGAAAGAATCAGAGGGTAGAAGGTAAAAAACTTGGGGGTTGAGATAAAGACAGTTTAATAGGGAAAGCAATAGCTCCACACATAAGCAAAGCAAAACAAGGAATTAATTCACTGCTTCCCATGGGGTGCTGGTTTTTGCTGAGGTAGAGTTAATTTTCTTCACTGGCTGGTACAGCGCTGTGTTTTGGATTTGTGCTGAACACAGGGTTGATAATACAGAGATGTTTTGGTTATTGCTGGGCAGGGCTTACACAGAGCCAAGGCCTTTCCTGCTTTTTGCACTGCTACACTGGTGAGGAGGTTGTGGGTGTGTAGGAGGTTGGGAGGAGACACAGCTGGGACAGGTGACCCAAACTGACCAAAGGGATATCCCAGACCATGTGACATCATGCTCAGTATATAAAGTGGGAGGAAGAAGGACGTGACGGGAATGTTTGGAATTATGGTGTTTGTCTTCCCAAGTAATTGTTACATGTTATGGGGCCCTGTTTTCCTGGAGAGAGTTGATATTATTAGTTTAAAAACCCTAATAACTCCTGGGCATAATCCATTTAATTTTAGTGTTTCTACTTCTGCCAGGTAAATTACCAATGTTATTCTTTCTCAGACCTATATTTGTAAGTTTTTCTCTTGTTATTGTGCTCTTCCTTTAAATGAATAGGATAATAATTCTGTTGCCGTTTTCTTTATATGGTGCTACTTTTTATTAATCACAAGAAAACTGATCTTTCGGTTTAAGATAGGTATTATTATTATTATTATTATTATGCTACTCAGACATTAAGATGACCACAATGACAACGTTTAACAATACTCCATTAAACCTGTACATCGATTGACAGACATGAGTTTTCCCTCTGGTTCTTTGACCACAGAAATCTCATGAATAGCTGAGTCCCAAGGAAAGACATATTTTAGTCGACTTCAGCAGGCTGTATGGACATATGTGGGATAGGTAGAATCTAGCTCTGCTTGGCAAAGTAATAAACCTTTCACTCTTCCACAGAGGAAAGTATACATTTTAATGGCTAATACCATTAAAAATAGAATTTTAGTTCTCACTGGATACAGTGATAGTGTGAAGAATATTACATATCTTTGGCATCTAAGCACTGTTTCATTACCTTTGATTTTACGCAGTGAATACTTAAAATGTCCATTCAAATGACAGTGTAACTCAATTTAATGGATGTCAAATGCATCCTTTCCCAGTATAGTTAATATTATAGACAGTAGCTCTAAAGTACTGCAGTCCATTTGAAAGGGATTTTATTCAAAATGAAGTAGAGCAATTTGCATTTAAATGCAGTGTAATAAAAAAAACTTACCAACTTGATTCTGCATTCAGTTGCATGGGTGAGAAATCTTTCTGGAACTTCAGTGAACTCATGTAAGTCTGTTAGTGGAAGCATCAATGGCCATCAGATCATTAGTGTTCAGACTTTATGCAGTTTTTGGAGAATAAATAATGTAATAAAAAAAAAAAAACAACACTTATTAGTGACAATGGACTTTAAAATTTTAGATCAGCTGAAATCTTTGGCCCTTTTTATATTTAGAGTGTTTGCATTCTGAAGTCATGTCATTGCCAACCACTTCATAAGCTCTTTAGCAAAGTTAAACATTTTCAAAATGTCAAAAGCTCTTTTTATTAACAGTAATGAAATTTCAAAAGTGAGCTTCAGAGATGTAATCAACTGTTTTCAAAATCTTTGCTAATTGAAAGGATTTTCCCCAGGATTATGCCAGAGACATTGTTAATATGACATCTGTTAAAAACCTATATAGAAATCATTCAAACATTTCCTAATGTTTTCAATTTTTATGTCTTTAAAAAATTAATCACCAACCTAAACTTTAAAAATAAAAAAGATTTATCCTTACTGTTATGTCCAGGAGAAATGAAGTTTGAAATCAATATTCAAAGAACTATTGTAGCTACCACTCAATGGAGCAAAAAATGTAAACCTATTTTAATGTACAAAGCCAACTTTAATGTGCAAGCTAACTTTCATGTTTGGAGATCTGTTTTCTCCTGCATCGGGTAGGAAGCAGGACACAGATAAACTGAATGGTGTAAGCACCGTGCTTCTTTGTGTTCATATTTAAAGAAATACTGCTATTTCTTTCTTCCTTCTTCAATGTAACTCTGAAAGTCTTCATAATGAATTAAAAAAAAAAACAAAAACAAAAACAAATCAGAGGATTGCATGGCATATATTCTGCCTCAAGAACTGCTGTTCAACAAATTTTAATATGTTTAAGAAAAAACTTGAGAATGCTGGGGAATGCCCATAAGAGCATGCAAATTTTTTTTAACTTTTTTTTTTTAATTATATGGGTAAAGAGTTTCCCTTGCAGTTACACTTTGTCACATTGTAGGTACTTAGTAATCTGGGGAAGAACAAAAAACGAGCAAGCTTATTGACTTTCAGAGTCCTCAATCTAAAGAATTCAACCAAAAAACCCACAAAACTTCCAGTATACAAAACCTGATTTCATAGAACCTTCCTTAATATTTAAATGGCACATTTGGTGAACGTGCCTGAAATAGAATACATGCTTTGAGGTTTAAGATTAATTTGTAGCTTTGAATATTTTATGTAGGGACAGAAAAACCAACATCTAGCCTTCGTTTCTTTAAGTAAACAGAGAAGGTCAAGTATAGAATTGGCTTGTGTTTAACAAGCCCTCCTCCATATGGAAATTCATGCCTAGTATTTATATCCCTCTTAAATACTCTACACTAATTATAGTGTCCATTAAATCTGGGTTTAATTTTTGCTTCCAAAATAATTTTGGTTTTCTTTTTTTTGCTTTCTAAAATCAAATTTAAGAGCTATGACTACATGCACCTTCTACACCTAGAATACTTTCAACTCTCTTGGTAAAAAGAAATCTGAGAGTCTTTTTCTTTTGACTGTAATATGCAGCAGAAATCAGGTTAGTTTCACAATATTTATTAGAGGGCTGGCTTTACTTGAGAGTGAAGGTAGTATCACAGAGCAAGTAGATTTATTATTTACCTAGATTTATTATTGTACAAGTGCCTATTTACTCACCCTCTTTGTTGGTACTGGCAGAAAAGAAATGGTTTCACTATGATCGTCTCTGTAGAAGCCTCCGTCTCTTATCAGGTTATATACAAGAATAATGTTACAATTAGTGAATTTGTCACTGGTTACCTGGGAGAAGAGGCTGAACCTCACCTTGCTACAACCTCCTTGCAGGCAGTTGTAGAAAGGATTCCCTAAGGTCACCCGTGAGCCTCCTTTTCTCCAGGCTAAACAACTCCAACTCCCTCAGCTCCTCTGCAGCAGACTTGTGCTCCAGACCCTTCACCAGCTCCATTGCCCTTCTGTGGACACTCTCCAGTGCCTCATTGTCCTCCCTGAACTGAGGGGCCCAGAACTGGACACACAACTCGAGGTCTGGCCTCACCAGTGCTGAGTACAAAGGAGGAATCATTTCTATAGTCCTGCTGGCCACAGAGTTGCTGAAACAGGCCAGGATGCCATTGGCCTTCTTGGTCACCTGAACACATGCTGACTCATGTTCTGCCATGGTTGACCAGCACCCTCAGGTCCTTTTCCACTGGGTAATTTTCCAGCCACTTTTCCTCCAGTCTGTAACACTGCCTGGGGTTGTTCTGATCCAAGTGCAGGATGCAGCATATGGCCTTGTTGAGCTCCATAGCGTTGTTCTCAGCCCATGAATGCAGCCTGTCCAGATCCCTCTACAGCAGATCAACACTCCCACTCAACTGTTGTCTGCAAATCAACTGAGGGTGCACTCAATCCCCTTTTCCAGATTATCGATAGACATATTAAGCTGGACTGGCCCAAATCCTGAGCCCTGAGGAATCCCACTAGTGATCAGCCACTAACTCGATGTAGCACCACCACTCTCTGGTTCTGGCCACCCCAGAAGTTTTCTTCCCCTTTCCTTTGTATCGTTACTTCTCTCTTATTAAGACTTCTACCTTCCGTAAAGATTATACACATAATTCAAGATGTAAATTCTTTCCTGAGCCTCAGTAATAAACCAGAAGTCATAAATATAGACCAATATGCTTCCAGAGAGATCCATGAAATTTTGCTTGTGCAGTTTCAGTGATTACAAGATCCATTTTTTTCCTGCTTGCTACTTTGAGCTAATGTAGTGTTAGTTCTGTCATATTTTCATAAAACATTCTTCATACATGAAGAACTTCACAGAAGAGAGCAGGATAATATTAAGAAACACCAGGAGCTGGCAATACATAAAAGAATAGCTATAGTCTGGGGAATTTGTGGGAGAGCTGCTCATGCATACAGAATTGACAAAATAACTTGTACTTAATCTGAATATGTAGCTATATTGTTTATCAGTCTGTGTCTTTACACTGAACACTGTATGCGTAAACTTCACTGTGAAATTCTTAATAAAGGTTTCTGATGGATATTCAAAGATTAATGCCAAGAATCTGAAGGAGGCTTGATTTTCCAATTGTCCTACCTCTCTAACTGTTTTTTATGTAACAGCTCATTTCTAAAAAAATCATGTAAAAAGGTTGTCTTTTTTCAGTATGAATCAGGATCATTTTTCTTCTGGATAAAGCCATATTTTATCATTGGATGAAGCCAAATCTTCTCAAATAAGAGCAAACATACATCCTGACGAATAACAGTAATTTTTATTATTGGTATCTTGGATCAGAAAGCACTCTTATTTCTTCCTTCTCATTTCTGTCTTCTGAACCACTTAATATGAATTTTAAATTAGAAATGCTGCTGATACACAATTTAACTTGTATTCGTAATTACAAAATTACTTATGATTAAGATAGCAGTAAATAACATCTCTAGAACTTTTTGCAAGAAAATGATAGTTTGCTACTGACTTAAGTTTTCAAAGGAAAAATATATTTTTCTTCTTCTGGAACTGTTGACAGTCACCATTACCTGCCCACTCTTCCCAACTTGATGATAGTATACCAGATATTCTGAACATGAAGTCTAATTTGATATAACATTTTGATATAAAAGTCACATGCCTTCTAATGAATCTTGATTTTGCAACCTGTTTTGTCATGTAAGTAGTTCAATATTTCATAATTGTTTCTTCCAAGGATGCTGAAAATATAGAAATTGCAATAGTTCTGTATCTCAACATGTAAAATATGTGCATGGCAATCAAACACAAAAAAAAACCCCAATGTGTGAGTATTTCTAATGGTAGCTGCTGGAGTATCTTTCTTAAATACATTAAAAGGACTTTCATTTCTTCTAGTCTCTTTCCTGTAGTTTTGACTCAGTCGTTACTGGTACAAAACCCCCATTGTTATCCATAATAAGAACATTTGAAGTAAGGTTGGAACTGCAACATCATTCCTCCTTTATTAACCTTGAATATTCATCAATACCTCTTCAATACTTACATTTTAAAAAATGTAACTCATAACACGCTTTTGCTATTTTTAATGCTGAACCATCTAAAAACCATTTAGTTTATTATCTTGTTCCTGAGGTTCAAAGTAAAGCTGGAAGAGTAATGGTTCTCTTTCAAGTTGGTGGTTGAATTGCAAAACTAGGTGGAAATTAGTTCAAATGGAACTAAATTATTTTTAGTATTATTTCTGACAAAGTGAAAAAAAAACTAAAAAAAATGTTAATTTTTCAGTCAACTTCATAATTTTTTTCCAGTTGCCATAGTAAATATGCAAAACCTTTTAGCAAATGATTAAAAAAATGCTGGGGGAGAAAATATAACTTCTGAATGAAATGTTGGAAAGTACATATAAAATCATTTTGATGTTTCCAAATGAGCATATTTTCTCCTTTAAAACTTTCTTTAACGATTTCCAGATGTTCTTCTGCCTACCACTACTCAAAAACCCCAACATTTTTAAAGGTTGATATCTTCTCAAATGTCCACTTTTTGGGAGAAAGGACTCCTATCTTGCCTAGCGCTAGCAAAGCTTATAAACTCTTATGTAATATCAATGTCTTCTAGTCATGTGGAAGTTTGATCTTTCTATATACTAAGAATTTATGTGACATTTCAATGTTCTTCCTGAAAAAAATTTACAAGGGTAATTTTTAAAAAGGTTTAGTATACAAACTCTCTAGGTTTTCATATGATGACAGATAATAAAGAAAAAAATACAAAGAAATTTAGCTATCTAGAATCTATGTACAAAACACCTACAAGAACTTCTACAGAATTATCAAAGTCTCCACCTAAACTTAGCTGTAGGAAATATCAGCATCAGGAAGGCTGGTAGGAATTTTTCTCAGGACTATGAAAAACCATACCACAAGAATTAACCTTAGTATCCCAACTAAATTACAAACGTTCCACAAAAAATTCCCATTTTCACTAACATTTCCCTGAGCAAAACCTTTGGTTCCTCTTCAGAACTCAGGAATGCAAAACCCACCATTTTTGTGGGGGTAGAAAGGGAATGATAAGGATGTGCGTAGGAGACACAGCTTGGCAATATTTTGGAAGAGGTGGCCATTAAATAAAAAACCCAAACATGTAATCATTTACTCTGACATCCCGTTTATGTTCATCATCTGCAGCTTTAAGGAACTCTGATTTTAAATAAGAAATACAAGAATTTTTTTTACCATCTGAGACTGTTCTCCACATATCCCAAAGGCTATGAACGAGTCTTGATTACTAAGTATGATAAGTAGCTTAATATTTTGAATAATTGCTGTAGTTTCCAAAACTGTCCATAAAAATATATATATATATATTCTGATTAAATTTCTGATTTACCTTCTTACATTTAATGTTCTTGAAATTTTATCTTAACTTTCCAAACTTGTTCTTTTACCTTCTCTCTGTGTTTGGGTGCATGTGTGTTTGTATGCGTGCATGTGTGCAGATATCAACATGATTAAACTAAGACGTCTTCTCTTGTGAGGAAATCTAGATCTCTGCAACAATAAATCCACGAGTGATTTGGCTTATCATGCCAAATACCTCCCTGTAACCTTCCTCAGAGCTTAGATGTCACAGAGACTCTGCCATGAGTTCCTGAATTTTTCCTTTTGACCTATGTACTGTCATATTTCATTAACAGTCTTGACTGAGATGATTTTTCTCTGGGAGCCAAATTCTAGTCTGTCACAAATTCTGGTCTGTGTAAATCACACAAGAATTCTCTTAACTAGTTACAGATTATTTATACCTGTCTTGATGCCAGATAACCTAGTCCTCATAGTTTGATTTAAAAAAATTTAATTATTACATTGTGTTGCACAAATTAAAATTCACCTGGAAGTGCAGAGATGGGGAATAACTCTGTGTAACAACTTACACTCTCAGTATATCCATAAATTTTTCATTTTTAGACCTTAACATTTCTATGAAGAAAATAATGGTCTCAGCCCTCATTAATAACACAGTACTTTATTTATATCCAGGAATCAAAGGCCCACTACAGATGTCCTAGGCATACCAAGTTGCTGTCTTGCTAGTACAGACAATCACGTGGTTTTAATCCAAGAGAAGCAATGCGTAGAAGCATCCAGTTTGTTTGGTGAACAGTTGCTCTGATCCAGGTGAAAGTAGAGTATCAAAATATAGCACCTCCTCAAACACTGGACTTTTAGAGAAAGGGTGGATAGTGAACATTTCAGGCTTTTAAATCTGTTTTTCTTTTGTAGTTTGGTTGTTTTCTAGTTCTTACTAGGTGGAAAATACTCCCTGCTCTTCTTTCATGTGCTGTTGGTTTGTGGCTGACAGCAATAAAAACAGTCTAAAGTTCTCTTAACTTAATCTTTTCTCCTATTCTGTAAAGCTTTTTAGACTGGCTGTATTTTCCTAGGGTAAGTCTCTACATTCATTTATTTTCTTCATCTTATGTAATGATTAATTATTTGCTTTGAATAATGTGGGGAGGATGACTCTCCATGGGGAGAAAAACTTGTCGATTCTACTGTGGTAAGATGAAGGAGCTATTATTAATATTTTTTGGTAGCACTTGTGTCTTCCTATAACATTTTGAGAATTGAAGTGCCTTTTCTGGAATGCTAATGGAAAAAGAACAAAAGAAAAGCAAGCATAACTAAACTGTAAATTAGTTTTAAAATTTATCAAAATATTTGCAGAAAGCTGTTTGCATCAGTCATCTAGCTCAGAGCATTAATCATATCAATGTTAGTCATTGAGTGATGTTTTTCAGTACTGTTCTAGGAATCTGGAGTAGAACCACTTATTTTACTACTTCTCCTGGAAAATAAAGTCAGTTTCCTGAAATTTTTTTTTCTTTCCTGACTCATCTTTTGAACTTTACTGTAGACTTTGATCATTTAGATTCATATAGATTTTTCTTTTCTTTTTTTTTTTAATGGAGTGACAGCCTCCATGATCCCCCTGCATATTTCTCTTTCTGTTTCTACTGTAAAACACCCTAAGGTGCTGGATATTTTTTTTGTCTTGACTATAATAACTATATTGCTTTGTTTTATTTTTTATTTTTTTATCATCTTGCTCAAATCACGTATACCAAAATATTTGTTCATCTTTGCACTATCTATCACAATTATTATCTGAGTCTAGATAGACATCTCAGAAGCAAAGCTGAAAAAATAATTTTCCCATTCTCACTCAGGGAGAGTAGATAAATCTGAAGCAAATGAAGATGCTTCAACCCCAGTACAAAGAGGCTGGTTTAGTCCTGATCCTGGCTAGAATGATTTAATCTAGAGATCCTTCCAATAGCCTGTGTTTGATTTTTTGGGTTTTTCTCCCTGTACTATACAATAATGTTGTAAAATGTATCTTTTAACAGAACAAATCTTTCATAAAGACTATATCCTTATATATAGAATGTTTTCATAAGAGAAATTTCTACATTATGTCATTTCATGGATTCTTATGGATATGGTAACAAAACTGCTTTCTTCTCATTGTATGAACTCACAGCTGCAGGTAACAAACCCAAGTCATCACATGCCATGAAGTTCCATGAAAAGTGAGATGAAGTACAAGGCACACTGGATGAGAAAAAGTCATTGAAAAACTTGCATCAAAAGCTATCAGAAAATTACAGGGTTGAAGTCACTTCTGTTTCTCATTTCCAAAGTCATGGTATATTTAGTTTTCATTGGAAACAACACAAATACATGTACAAACACAACCTGGTTAGGCAATGCAACACATTTCGTGGAGAAATAGATTTTTAAATATGTACTTGTCAATGTAATGCTGTAAGATTAAAACCTTGGGTATCCCTCGAGGCTTCTCCTGTGGATATTTCACTGTTCCAACGAAAACATTTGTTTTGTTTACTTCTTCTCAAACCCACCTCTATGTTTCCAAGATTATCAAGGTGACAATACGCCATGCTACATTAATTGAAACTTCTGTCTACTGAAAAAACTAGCACTGCACTTGGTCATTATAGTAAAAAGGAGAAGAAGATAGCATTTCAGGATATCTGTCCCCTGAAAACGCAATTCTTTCTAAATTAAGCAGCACATTAGTAAACCACAAGTTTTAAAGGTATGATCCTAGACATGTGATACATTTTAAGAAAGAATATTACTGGAATACAAAGTATATAACAGAGTCCATTACTAAGTACATTCATCCCATATTAGTTTTGGCAAAATTACTAAAATTAGAATTTTTTGCAATCATATTCTTTGATTGTTGTTAAGATTAGTTTTTTTAGGTTTTTGTCAGTCTTCTGTTTTTCCTGGCATCACTGAATATTGGAACAGAAAGTGTGATCATATTCAAATTCCAGTCTCTACTGAAGAGGGGAATAAATATACAAGATTATGCAACAAGATTTTATTAAATTTCATCTCAGTTTTTTCTAAAACTGTTCAATCAGAAAGTTCAACTAAGGTGTTTTGTCAGAGAAAATTAGAAAAAATGCAATTAAGAAATGAAGACAATTTTTAAGAGTATGTACGAATAAAAGCTATAACAGGAATCTGATGGAAGATACATTTGCGAAATAATTGTTCTGTAAGTAACACATAACATAGCAAAAATGTCAGGAAAGAACATCAGTGTGGCAAAGCGAAAGAAAGTAATCAAAGGCAAATGTTCCCAAATGTTTACACTTGCTGTTTTGATGCGCTTAATTGACTCTCTTTTGGTGTTCTCATTGCCTGACAGAGGCAGAAATAACAGAAGGAAATGTTGATTCCTTAACTACTTGTTACACTTCAGGAGGGAGATAGATGTTCTCACACTTTGTGTTGCACATTGTCAGAACGAGATGTACTTGAAAAGAGGAAAATGAATTAAATACTCAGAATCCCCAGAGCTTCATTCGGAGTTGCTGGTTTATTGCTACTTTGAAAGACTGGGGAGATCACCAATGTTGTACCGTAGACATCGGGAAAACTGGGGAGTTGGGTTGTCACAAAGTGGTGAAATCAAGCAGGGAACTTTTTCCCTACTGAACTGTTATCCTGGTATCTAAATTATAATGAGTAGCAGTTCTCATGTTAAAGCTGCATTATTTACTTTGGCAATTAAGTTATTTATTAAAATTTATAAAAAAGAGGAACTTCCAAAAAAGAGATTTATTTTTAAAAAAGTCAAATTACAGTAAGATATCTAGTAAGATTCAGGTGTTAACAGCAACCGATTGGTGATGAAAGTACATTGGTATACTGTAACTTTAAGGTACAGTGTTTCTGTGCAAAGACCAAGGATTTATTCCTTGAAATGGCAGATTCTCAAAAGCACTTTAATGAGAATAGGTATATGAAACATCTCTGACATGAGTGTGAGATCTTTCCATCGATGTTATGAGAGAAAATAAACAGAAACCTTATTGTATACTTAAACAGTTTCAGTAAATATTAAACCCTTTTTGGCAGCATTATCATAGCTACAAAGAGTACAGTAACTATGTGAGAAGTTAAATTAACAGCACATTGGACTACATTTTGAGTGGCAAGTGTTCTGGCGGGACAAGACACTTTGAAGGCACAAAGTCAGGGTCCCACTGAAATACAGTTTAATGTGATAAATTAAAACTTGCGTAATAAAACCAGATTCTCATTCTTCAGCCAATGTGTTTCACTTTGTGTTCTTACTTATCTTTTATGCCTTATCTTGCTATGCTACAGAGAAGTAACAAAGAAGAACATTTTGGAATATTTTGTTGTCTACTCTCTTATTTTTAGCCAGTTCTTTCCTTCTCCTTTTATTTTCTCTTTCTCAAGCCTTGCTTCAATAACTTGGATCTCCTTTGTTTTGCTCTCTGATTTAGATATCTAAGTCTCAAAATAAATCTGAGAGAATCACTTTATCTTCTCTGTACTGATACTTTTCAACTGTAGCTTTTTCACCCATAGACTTAAATAAACAATCATTAAAAACATCCTGCTTGTTTAAAATCCCCACCCATTAGCTTTTATGCAGAACAAAAAGTAGATATAGGATTTTCTAAACTAAATAATTTAATAGACAGCTAGAAAAAAAGCTCACCCATGTACACACACAACAAACACACTGCAAGGAAGGGGGTAAAATATATTCCGAATTAAAAATAATTAAATACCTTTTTCATACCTCTTATTATTGTGGAAAATAAGATGTTTTGATGAGTTATGGCTATTAACCTGCTGTGAAGTAAACAGTTAGATTGATCCTATGAGGATTAGAACTGTTATTTGTAACTAAGCTGCCAAACTAATGAGGTTATTTGAAACCCGGACAATACATTTATATTGATATTTATATACCATGAATTTCACATGATAATGGCTCATCACTGGTAAGGAGAAAATATAAATACTATGAATTAAGAGAGAGCCTAAAACAAGCTCGTTTCGTTTTCTTTCATCATATTTCTAACCAAGTTAAAAAAAAGACTGGCAAAGCAGGATCTGATGCTGATCCTGCTCATAATAAAAGACATACTTCCTTAGGGCCAGATTTCAGCTTCTGATTTTCAGCTTCCTACAGTGCAGCCAAGATCAAAGTAGGATTATTATAGCACCAATGGTAGATAGCAGGCATTAGAAAATTCCGGAAACAACAGTCATTATACACAGGACAGGCAATTCATCCTCTATATGAAAAAAAAAAAAGTATAAAACCCAATATTTTTGAAAAATTGAAATAGGATCAGACAGGAAGTCTCATATGCACTCAGACCATGAAATATAATCATAGATTATGAAAGAAAGAAGCTCATATGTGACTTCTGTTCATTTCTGCTTTGTTTTCAAAGTGCTGCTGGCCAGGAAGGTAACAAAAAGGCACTGAGTGAGTTTTGTTTACATAGGAGAACTTTCCTAGTCTGACTAATAAAATTCTGTTTGGACACTTTTATTAAAAATGTGACCTTATATAATGATCACTTAAACTGCTTCCTACCTGATATAAACCAAGGTGAAAAGAAATATTGCTCATTTCAGTAAGGTATTTTACACAATGTATATCACCTAAACCTTGAAGATAGTCCAAATGCCCCCACTCACCCACTGGGAAACAGAATTATCTAGGGTAATGCTCCCTCATCACAAATTTGTCTCCTGGGAACATTGCATTTGCCATGAATTAAGAAGGGGAAAAATCACGGTCATGCCCAGTGACTTGTCTGTGGTGAATTGTAACTCTGTGACATATTTTTTGTGGTCTTCTGAGGTTCGACTTAGTTGAAGAAGAGAGAGCTCAGAACTCAGTATTTCTGTTAACTGAAGATTTTTTGCCTAAAAATCTTTTGCATGTATTCAGGACCTAGAGGATTTTCTCCCAATAGGTGAGTCTCTTACGGGACTGTTCAAAACACTTTAAGAATTCTTCAGTCCAGATTAATATTCTCCATAAGTACTCCTTCTGTTTAAATAATTAGTAATGTTGAATTCTGGGCCCAGAAATATGATGGTTTTGTTTCCTCTATTGCTTTCCAATTTCTCAACATATAGATACAGGGCCTGGATGGGTAAGAGAAAGATCTTTCTATTGTCCTGTCGCTGTTGAGGCAGCCACGACACACACACAGACAGCGCCTTGAACAAAGGCAAAAAGCCGTTTATTACTGAAGGAAGCCTCCTTTTATACACCTTTGTATGTTATCATTCGTGTTATATATTCATTGGCTGCTAAATTACAACGATGGATTCGTTGGCTATTACTTAACTACAATATAATACTATTGGTTGCCAATAGCACAAGCATTCAAGCATTCAGAAAAATTACAGGTGCGTATACGTTGCTGTTTTTCTCCTTCTATTGTTTAAATTCTGTACTTCTGTTGATACTACATTTTCACAAGTAAAACTGATTATTCTCTTCTCACAGGCTTTTCTCACAAATAGAAGTTAACCATGTCCAAATTAAGATCTGTGAAGCCTTCAGATTAGCTGTCGGCCTCAACATTGCCCTTCTCTGTTCTTCCCCAGAACTATTCCAGAAAAAAAGGAAGATGGCCTACTGAGAGCTAAGAGAGTCTAAATGTAGTTGCAATGACAGCTAGTGGGTTGTAACAATGTGCATAAGAGTGATAGAATACATTGCCCAAAAAAGCTGGTGTGTGTGAATCACTTCTGTGGAGGAACAGCAGAATGTCCACATGCAGTTTCTGCTTCACTGTCATTCCAAAAGCCCAACCCATTATGATTTTTTTCACTTATGGCATTGTTGTTTTGTGTTTTTTCTTTCAAAGTGGACATTGCCTATTCAGCAATATTGGAACTCATTTGTTATCAGACGGTTCTGCAAAACAGTAACAAATCTATGCATGCTAAAAAGCCATTCAAAACCATTTGGTTTGGAGAAGCCAGTCCTCATAGTATGTAGCTATCCTCAACTTCATGAGAGAGGATATTTTGCAAGAACTCTATGAGAAAAATGCAGAACAGTAGATAGATATTAATTCTCCCAAACCAGCAAAAACTTCATTCTGAGCTTGGCTTCTCCTGATAAAAAGAATCAGACCCAGTATTTAAGCAAATTTACAAGAAATCTAAGGCCAGCCCATATTTTGACACAAGCTGTAAAACCACCCACTGCTCTCATTGTATCACGTCTTTGCTGCACTGAATCAGCAGCACCTATTGTCATTTTTTCAAAAAAAGTCCTGCTGCTGCAGATTTTTCAGCAGAGCAAGGTATGAGCAAGGGACAATAGGAGGGAGGCCTTTGAAGAGTTATGAAAAGTGTTCTAAAATAAAAGGGAGATCAACAAAAGAAGCTAGAAGAGAATACTAAAGTGAAGGCATAGGGTAGGCTGGTGGGAAATAAAGAAAACTGCACATGGATGGGAAGTGATTAACTTTCTGACAGTTTATAAAAATAGGTTGTGAATCTCTAAAAGAATCATGATTGAGCCAGCTGAGGAAAACTCTTGTACATATGCATGTTATTTGTGAAGTAACGTAAAGAGAAATTACTTCGTTTCAGACCTTGAGGCTCCCTAAGACTGGGGTAGCCCTCTCCATCTGTGTGTAGAATCTCTGTGCAAAATACTGAAAAATGAAATTGAGTCCAGAAGCAGTTATTCTCTGTCACTCTAATATTTTACTGTGAAATGTTACTATCTTAATAATTGTAACACAGATGGGTAATCAGGAAAAAAAAATTATGATTATATTTTTAAGAATAGAAACTTGTTAGTTTTTTGTTCTTAATAAGAGTTCAAAAGCAACCCATCTGAAGATGTCTGCAACTTTATCACGTAACTCCTACATTAATCTGTGAAATTTACCTTCTTTTTAATTTCTCAAGTTTTCCTTCTATCAAAAAACTTGAACTTTAAAGACATTAGGTATCCTTGTTCTTCAGTGTTGCTGGTATGTTTGATCTATGTTCTTTTAAATTTGTTCCATATTTAGTTTTCCCTGAGGAATTGAATGAAAACCCTAAAGATGCTTTGGTTACAGGACTATCAGAATCATACCTGGACACTGGATTACAGGAGACTGAGGACAGTAGGATGAAAGAGGAACCAACTGCGCCATCACACACAGGATTGAGTACAATCTTGAAAACAATGCTGCAGCACTACAGGTGAACTTGCAAAGTCTGACAGAAGACAAGTGCACTTTCAGCCAGTGAGGAGCACACCAGTCTTGTCTACATGTCCTCTTTCCTCTTGCAACCCAGAACTGATTTCCTGACAGTATTGAACACATATCAGACCTTTATGTTATGACAGAAGTTAGTACACCCAGGAGCAGCTACTGAAGTCTATTACATAGAGATATTGCATCCCTAAATTATATTACTGAAAGGATTGACCTTTGTGGCTAGGATATAAAAATGGTTTTAATTTTAATATAGTGTCTTTCAAGGCATCTTGGGAACCTACTTACAGGATGCTTCAGAGTACCTTGCTTTGACAGTTTGTGTTCTTTTTGAGTTCTAAGGTTTTCTCTTTCATCTTTCTCTAGCTTTTATTACCACCTGTTGTATTTAAAGTATGCATATGAGAGAGACAATGGTGCCTTCTGAAAGAGAAAACCATACAATGCCTTCAGTTAACAATGCCACATGATCCATAGTTTGCTGTCAGTTTTTCTTTACTGTGCATATTTCATTATACCTGTTACATTGTTTTTTACCACTAGTTCTAGCACAGACAAGAATTTAAATAACTGCTAATTTAAGAATGTATTGAGTCCCATTTACTGCAGAATAACAAACATTTGCTTGAAATTAAGTATCTGCTAAATGCTGTTGTGGAGCTGTGTCTGAAGCTGATCTCTTTGTTAGTCTTCTTTAAATGCTACCTAGTAATTCAAAGGAAAGCATGGTCTTTTATGTGCAGAAATTTGAGAAACTAAACTCTAAAAAAAGCCAGAATGAGAGAGTATTCCCAGAAAACAAGTGTATTGAAAACAAATGGAGTCTACTAGAATTTATTCAGTATCTTAAATTCTTGAAGCTATATGATTATTTTTTCTGTTAGGATGAATTTAAATAAAATTATTTATTTCTTGAAATTCTCAACATTACCAACATCAGATGAAGAAAAAACCCAAACTCTCTGTGACTCTAAAACAGCATTGAAACCATCATAAAGTGGTGCTGGAGCAATGGAGCAATGAGGAGTCCCCAGGAACAGAATGAAAGCAAAAGCCTCCAGAGCAGAATACTATAAATCATTTGTTTGACAACCATTTGTTCAAACAGATTCAAGCAGAAACTGTAATGGAGCATAAGGTTAATTAATAACTTGCTGGTAGTTGATAGGATGAAAATACAACCTCAAGTTACCTAAGATGACTAAAAAACACACTCACAGTCAAATTTATATCTGTAAATGATAGTATAATGAATTGCAACAAGATTACCACATGCAAACTAAGAATTTCATTATAGAAACGAGTAACAAATCACCTCTTTCAATATCATTCTTAGTCACCTTTTTTTTTTTTTGTGTAAAAGACTGTGCTTTCCTTTCCTAAAAGGGACACCAGCTTTGTTAGATGCCTGTTACCCTATTCTGAAGAATGATAATAAAACGAAATGTATCTAATCAGCGCATTGACTTGCTCTTGCACACTGGGTGAAAGAACACTGCTTTAGGGACAACGTTATGGGATCAAAGGCGTATGAGTGTCGCATATATGAACTATATTAAATAAAAGCTGAGAATGCTTTATTTTTAAAAATAAAAAAAAGAAATGTATGGAATTCTTTCTTGTATGAAAATTGTGGAATTTAAATTTGATGCCTATGTGCTGAAAAACACACCATCATGTTTGTTTAGAACAAGAAAAGCAGGATAGCAAGTCTGTTTGTGTCATCTGCTTTATTCTACCTTTAATCCAGGATGTAAATACTATTATTGCCTTCTTGTCTTTGACTTCAAGTGGCTCACTCAGGTTTTTATTAGGTATTCATTAACTTCTCTGTTAGTCAAATAATTTAGTTTTGTGGCTCTGGTTCTCCTTTTATTCATGCTATGAACTTCCATTTTTCTGTTATAGAATAGGCAATGAATCAGAAGTCATTTCATCCTTAGAATAATGAGACCAGTTCCTTGAGTTGATTTCTGACTTCTTAGACTTTGAGCAAATCTTAAAGAAGGAAGACAATTAGTGTCCTGACAGTCAAGAAGTAATTCAAACAGAGATTGTTTCCAGTCTGCTGGTTGTCTCAGAAATACTTAATTACTTCATGACCTCACACAGCAAGTGATGGTCTGCATTACACAATTAGAGTGTTATCAAGTTGTTTATCTATAGGTTTTTTTTTGTTATTGTATTAGAGAAATGTCAAATTTAAAACAAAAAATAAAATTTAAAACAAAATGTAAACCTATGACATCTAAATAGTGGTATCAATATTTTTGAAAGGTTGAATTCTTACTACTAGTATTTCAGAAACTGTATTTATGTTAAGAGAAGTTCCTCAAATAGTCTAGGTCATACTCAGCAACCCACAGTGAGATGTTGATAAAACCTCTTACACTCTTTCTGTTCTTTATATATTTGGAAATAAAGTTCTTTCATTTTTAACTCTATAGAGTTAGATTTTAATCTTTTGAGGCAGGAACTCTCTTATTGCACAATGGGACTGACACTACTTATCTTGTTTACTGTCTGTGAGGCATACTGCGGTACACAAAATTTAGTAATGATAGTATATTTTTAATTAAAACAACTTAGCCTTGCTTATTTGTATATATTCCACATCACATAAACTGGGGTTGTGAACCATTGCAAAGTGAGGTGATGGGAATGTAAGCATCTGCTAACACAAATGTTATTGTAAAAATGTTGAAACTTAATTGCATAGACTGAGTTCTTTATGTGAAACTTTTCATGCAACACTGGCATGACAAATAATAGGTGATTTGATTGTACAAATTTGTCATTTGTACATGACAAATAATAGATGATAAGGTGGAAAGACATATAGTAAGGGCAAGAAAAGAGGGAGAAACACATGGCAATTCAATTTGTGAATGAAAAATAAATTAAGAGAACGGTAATGTGAAAATGTAATCAAGAAAATGTGGCAGGACATCTACCCGCCCCCCACCACTGATAACAGGTTCATTAAAGAGATGATAGCCCAACGGCTCAAAGGCCCAGCAGGAATCATCTCTGGTGCCAGGAGGCTCAAAACTCAGCTAAGAATCCACATTTTAGTCTGCAGAGCTGATGTGGGAAGAGATGAAAGAAAATTACTGACTTAAGAGACACAGTTTTTACATTATAAAAGATATGCAGAATCACCACTGAGGCAGAAGCCTCTTACACCCTGAAAAGTGTTCGAACTTCTCCCCGAAGTCTGGGCGCAGGTTTTGTGGTCTTCTCTAGAGATTGGGTGAAAGGACTTTCTATGTGTTTTCCACCAGCAATTGGATGGTAAGATAAATTGAATCCTAAGTTTATACTATTTCTTCGCTAGCTGTAAGTAACAAGGTACCTTATCGTGCACTGTATGTTACTACTAGTAGTGTTTTCCTTTGTTTTATTCCTGTGTAGTATTAGTTTGCTTTAAGTCTTATGTCTGTAAATTTTCTGTCTATTAATAAATAATTCATTCTACAACAGACAGAATCAGTCATTATTAAAAGAACTTATGAACGAGAGTGGGTTTTGGGGTGCTGGCCGCCTCAGTAAGGTTACTGCCTGTTGCCAGAGGCCTGGGCAGGAGGTGGGGTTAATCTAAACCCCCACATCTGATTCGTGACAGAAAATTAAAAGGATTTGAAATCAAGAAAATTAAAAGGTCATAGTTAATATGATGTCATACATAAAATTTTTTGTACAGTATTTTTAAACTTAGTTTAAAATCCTTATAACCACTTTTGAAGGAATTCTTGGATCATTACAGTTCCACTCTGAAGGTGCTTACCAACATCCATGAATTGCAACCAAGTTCATTTCATTGGGGCACTTTCTGCTTATGTTGAAGAATCTTGTATTCAGAAAGTCAGTCATGTTCATAAAGCTCAAAAAAACCAAAATCTTTCTCCAGTTCAGCACTTGCAGACTATTTCTAATCTTTTCCAATATATGGTAATACTCCATAAATCGGAAGTGATGAATAGATGCGTTTTGGGCTGTGTGCTGAGGGCACCAGGAAAGAAAAAAAGTCGCCAAATTGCCCTGTATTCAGAAGCACATCTCTCAGTCTCATCTTCCAATGAAATGTGTCATGCATGACCTGGCTTGATTGGCTTTTACATGTTTGTTGAGAGTTACTTTACATAATTAAAAGGTTGTTAATTAAGTTAAAAAGGTTACTGAAGTTGGTAAGGTAGTTGTATGGTCAATTGTAAACAGGAGTTATATATTCCCATGTTGTTTAAAAGTCCCAATTTGTTAAGATTCCTGTGTTTTAATCCTAAGTTAAGTTTGTTCCAGGGAACTACAAGGCTTGTTCGTAAGGGACAGCAGTTATTTTTAGAACAACTGTTGGGGATCTGTCACCTGCAGCCATGGAAACTGCACATTTTAATGAAGGGACTTTCCAGCTTTTCCCGCCTAAACCCAGGAATGACATCACCATGAAGACAGAGAGCCATTGGCTGAGGGAGTAGATGTCATTTCTGGAAGCCGCCAATAAACAATGACTCTGTGGGACGGACTGTGGGCGTTCCGGGGCGGTACTGGGCGGGGACCAAACCCCATAAAAAGGGGCTGCTGAGTGACAGAGCTGCTTTTCGCTCTTGGAATAGCCAGGCGAAGCCTGGCGCTGCTCATAGGCCACCTTTTCCATCTCTGCTTTTGTAGATGGCAGCGCCGCAGGTCTCCCAGCTCCTGGGCTTTGCAGCCGAACAGGCTTCTTAGGTTTTCTGATCCCCGCGTTCCTGGGTGTTTTATTTTATTTTGCTTTATTCTTCAATTTTATCTACTTTTCCCTTCTGGGGTTCCCGGACTTTTTGATTTTTCTATTTTTCGCGTTTTCCCTTTTGGAGCTTGCTCCGACCCCTTTCTTTTTCAATAAACCATTTTTAATTTTAATTAAATTTTAAGAGTTGTCTCTTATTTCTGACAAATGTACAAATGTGTACCTCTTTATATCTATGGAGCTCCCTCACACTCTCTTCAGCATGCTGTCTCCTGCCTTCTCTCCTGCCGGATTGCTGAAGTATGTTGCACATATATTGTGATTCAGCAATGTAGATGATGAGACAAGTGAGGCGGAACAGGAATGGTTTTGTGACCATCTTACTACAGGATTCTAAGGAAATGAGCTGATTCTGTGTTTAGAGCAAGGTGGGTGCATTGTGACAACACCAGTGATCTGTGTGAAGATTGTTGGGAGTATAGAAGTTGCTTTACCTTGTTGTCCTCATGAAGAGGGACAAAGGTTCATAAGAGCGTTATTATTAAAAGCAGAAAATTTATACAGACAAGTTGTGATAAAAAGTGTGAGGAGAGCAGACCGAGTTCTTAGACCATTATTAATGAAAAGAATGGCCTATAATTATGGCAGTTAACCTGCATACTATTATCTTTAGAAGCCTTTGGTGAGCTAGAAAATGGTTCTGAGCATCCTTCTTTTATAGAGTTAAGCACTATTATCTGCACTATCCATTCTGCCAGCTCCCAGCTGTTGGTAGGGGATAGCTTTTCAACAGGCAACTACTCCTACAGCAGCCATAAAGGTGCTTCCTGTGGAACACATCAGAACACGTCAGATTTGTTGTGAAGCAAAATGAAAATATGGGAATAGACCACAATCTGAGAAATGTGATGGATACTGGGGAGTAAACTGTCACACAAACATTTTGTCTCATTTGAAAAAAAAAAAAGCATGTTAATAAGAGAGTATAATATGCAATCAGAATAGGGCAGAGTTTTAGATCAAGGCTCCCATTAGATAAGGCATCTCTGCAAGGTAACACCTAAACACATGCTTAAAACACACTTTCTGAATAACAATAGACAAAAAGTTGTGGTTTATGGGTTTTTATTCTGATTAAAAATTTATTTCAGTAAGTATTTATCTGGAAGCTAAATGCTGGTGAATATGCATGCCTTATAAAGTGACAGAGGTTTGAATATAAGATGGGATATGATGGACATAAGCTGTGGGGATCCCACTGTGAACAAATTCAGAAAAAAGTATAGATTTCTAGCTCCTGCATTTTCCTGAGTTCAGATTATTGTAGGACAGGGAAGACCTTGCCTTTCACAGAGCTACCACCCTTTCCCTTTGGGAGGCAGCTGCTTGGCTTGTTATGGACTCAGAGTGAAACACCAGGCCTCGGAAGCCACCATGGCTTACAGATGTGATTGTAAACCCCTTTCTCTCCTCTGCCTTCTGATGCCTCTTTCTCTTCCTTCTGTGTTACATAGAATAGCTTTCAGAAGGAAAATTCAGTGTTTCTCTGCTGATATACCACAATTAGAGTGTGAGTACTGAAAGAAAAACATTGTTTCTGACAGCCTAAGAAGGTTCTCCTGTAAACAGTTAAACCCCTTATATCTGAGTCTGTTTAGAAGGATTCAAGTGGAAGGAAATACCCTTCTTCAATCCTCTAAGATAGCTTTTTTCACTGAAAGGCGAAAGGTCAGGTCGGTTTTACTGCTCTCTTGTGTCCTTGCAAAGATGAAGATATGGGATGTTGTGAGGAGTGTTTTGTATACATATTTTCTCATATTAAATTTATGGTATGTTTATACTACTGCATACAGTATATAATGGTATGTAGTATTGTACTCTGTATATTTTTCCTATGTCAGAATATATGAAATATATATTGACCTTGGGAATATCTTGAAAAACATTTATCTTTATTAATTTTTCTCTTAATGTAAATCCACAGACAATTTGTAATATGTCACTCACGCAATCACATGTACATCTCACCAAGCAATAGTAGACACCATGTAGAAAAGATGTTTAATTTCTTATCCAGTTTTTTTTTTTAATTGAAAGTACAGATGGTAATTTGAAAAAAGTTTCAGGTGTATCTGGCTTAATTTTATAGCCATGGTTACTTTGGTAAGTTATAGATAAGATACTCAAATTTTCAAATTGCTGTTGCAGTCTTTCTTCTCTTTTTCTTTTTTTTCCTTTGAAATTAGTGGTATGCATAATTAATTGTTGTACATAAATTGAAAGATAACCCTGTATATTGTCATAACTGTATACTAAAAGCAGACATTTATATCCATGTAAACAAAATCTAGCACAACTAATATTGGTTATGATAGTGGCAGTGAACTGCAAGTGGCATACTGTTAGAAGAAAAAATATCAGGCATAGTGGAAATTAACTTGAAAAGACAAAGGCTGCAGGACAAACTCTCTATACTATGCTCTGTTTCTTGTCAAACGTGTTACTAAATGAGGTTTATAACAGAAAAGCAACATTATTTAATGATATGATTTCTGGATGGATCTTTCTCTTCAGATGGAAATCAAGTTGTGATGCAAGGCATGTGTTAGTGCGTGTGTATGTGTTTTGAGCCATGATGCTACTGGATCTCACAGCTAAATGTGGCATTGAGAGACTTTCCCAGTCCTGTAGCTTAGGCATAGCTGAAGAGACTTGGTAGTTTCAATACTTGTTTTAGATTCTCAAAAGAATTCACAGCTGGAGCTACTACTCCTACTCATATAGGAGGAACTCTGACCTGGACTCACAACATCCAGCTGGCTGAACAGGGAACCTCTTTTTAGTCTGCAAGTTATCACAGTTCTTATTAATGGTGATAGGTATGCCACACATTTTACATTTAGGTTAAATGAGAGGAGCAATGAAACTGTCCATGAGTAAAATAGCCAGAAGAACAAGCTGGAACAAAATCTTCTTATGGGGTGTGAGAGAGAATGATTTCTGAGGACTGATAAAAGAATGATTTTAATTTGTTGCCATGTTTCCTACATGTGTATATGAAGGTGAAAAAAAAAAAAAGAAGAAAAAATAGAAAGCAATTTGTACCAAGAGGGGGTTAAAAGATGAGATTCCTGAAGTCACAGGCCTGTTTGGAAAAGTAGCATTGGAAACCGTATCATGTTTGTTCATCTTCTTTGAGAAAGCAGGATTTCCTGGAGTGTTTTTTAAATAACAAATGAGAGAGCACCAAAAAGTAAGTTACAGTAATATCCATTCTTTTCCTTCCCTCTCCACACCGATTCCCAAAGAGAGCTGTACAGCAGGATGCTGATAGGCTGGACAATACCAGAGAAGGGTAAGTGCAAGAGAATATGATTTCAAACTATGCTGTCAGGGTTTTGGTCCTCCTAGCATAAAATTCCGGTTAATTTCTAACAGATTTCCTTATTTGTCCATGCTAAATATACTTAATCATTTGTGTTCCATGTGAAAATGTGACTCATCAGAGAACCAGTCTGATTTAGAATATTTCAAAAGTTAATGCTCCGTTACACATTAAACGGTAATATCATTATCTTGTTAGTATTTGCAATAAATGATATTTCATTACCCTATTACTGAGCATCTGGTCTCAAGTCAAGAATTTTGTCATAGTGCAAATAGAAGGACATTTAGAGCTATGTCACACACTGACAGACCAAATGTCCTCAATTTTTATGCTGTTGCAGTGAAGTATTAATCATCGGAGTCTCACAGAGATCCATCATCAAAATAAAAATTTGCTCACATAATTTAGTCATAGTTTTGCCATGAACTGCATGGGAAAGATAGAGTGAGCTTTGAGGGATGTGACTAATTTGCTGCTACTTGTTCTCTAAGGCTAGAAGACTAAAAGAATAATAGTTAGTGTTAGTAAAGGCCAGAAAAAAAATCTGGTGCTGGCTTCTGTAAGAAGTTCTGGGTTTGCTTAGGATAAAAATAGTATAAAAAGTTCTGGGTTTGTTTAGGATAGAAGCTAAACTGAACTACATTCCAAAACAAAAACAATTGTGATTTTGGATAGAAAGAACTGAAAATGTGGTTGAAACCTTTCTTGTTTGCAAGAAAATTGTAAGATTTTATGGTTTGTTTGCATTATTGTTTTTTTCTTGGTTTATGACAAAAATAAGAACAGTATGCATGAAATGAAGTCATTTACATAGGGTTGAACAGAAGGATGCCATGTGGAGCCAGTGCAAGAAACAGGTGGACTTAAATACCAGCTGTTTGGATGGAACAAAGAGGCAAATTCAAGCTTGAGAAGAATAACTGTAAATCAGTGACTGCTGGAGTACATTTTTCTCCACTACTGGAATAGTCCTGATATGCTTGGGTTAACTAAAACTGCATGTATTAGACAGTCTGATGGTAATCAGTGTGAGGTTTTTAGGGAACTGATTTAATTGTGATGTTTACGAAAATTTATTTTCTTAGTTCAAGAAAAGAGCCTGCTGCATGTATAAGCACTTGGGTAGCAGAGTCTGATCAATCTTTACGTCTTACACCAGAAGAGCCATTTAATTTGAACTTAATTGAAGGTTTCATTCTGCAAAGTACTTTTGATTTTGTTCAGCAAGATATTTCTTTCTGTGTCACTGGAAAGAAAATTGTATGACTTATGTTATTATTTTTAAAGTTAACAACAAAAAAAAGCCAGTTGTTAAAATAGATGTTTTAGGCAATAATAGCTATCAAGAAGAAAAGTTAAATTCTGTGGTGCTCCTTCCTCTGTGTAATTATTGTCACACAACTCCAGTGATGCTGTGAACATGATGCTTTTACTGGGTTATGGTGCTTTTACAGTCCTAATCAATAGACTGCTTCCAGATAGCATCAGATTGATCTTCTGGCTTCATGGTTGCCTTACTAAGGGTAAATAATAATCAGCACTTGATCTGCTTTATTTCCTTGTCAAGAAACTCTTGCAGTCATTTCCTCTCTTGCTGGTTCACAGGGAGGGTAACAACCAGCTAAGGCTATCAGATTCCATCATCAGGTCCACAGGAAAAAACGTACCAGTTCAGTAGTGTTGATGAATCACAAGGCTGTCTAGATGATGTCTATGACTAGGAAAATAATCATATTTTCTCTGTAACAACTTAAGAAATCGTAAAAGGGTATTAAAAAACCTCATCTCTTGTAGAAGTATTTATAAATACAGATTGTAAAGTACTGAAAATTAAGAAACGTCATCGCATCGTTCTGTATTCTCTTGATTCTCTTGATACAGCTGAATGCTTTCTCTTAGAACACAAATTTTGCATGTCCATCATTGCATTCTCAGTTTAGATTGACTAACACACGATTTTTCTTTCCTATCTTAGAAAATCTGTAGCAAGTCAAATAACCAAAATTTTGTCAATGAAGTTTCTTTTCTTGCCACCATAACTTAAAATTTTGTTGCTGGTTTCATTCTGAACCTGTTTTCTTTTAGCTGATCTTATGCAAACAAAAAATGTGCCAGAGATGAAAGGGGCATATCTTCCCTAAATTTCAATTGTTACGGGTTTTTTTTTTGGTGTAGGGAGGGGCAGGGGCAAAGGAGGGGCAGGGAGGGAGGGGGAAGAATGAAAAAGGTTGATGAAATAGATTTTCCTCCAACACAGATATTCAAAATGAGAGAAAAAAACCTTCTCCCCAGCTCAGTCTTCCCAAAATGTGTGGATGTTTTGTTTCATTCTTCAGTATTGAAAAATTGGTTTATAAGATGTATTCCTGCCTATAACAAGTGAACTTCCCTTTAATATTCCAATTTTATTCTTGACTAGATTTCTGTAGTGTGCATCATTCATCAGAAAGCTTTTTAACTAATATGTAAAATTCTTTCCTTAGGTACATTATTTTGCTTGTAACATTATTCCTTTAAATATTTTAAGTAGCTCTTAATTTAATAATGGAATACAACATTCCAATATAACCTAATTTCTCTTTATTATGTTTCTAAAAATTTGTATCTGCACATTTTAGTAGTCTTATCAAATATATTATATATTTGCTCAATACTGATTGCTTTTGGCTTGTCAGAATGTATTCTATAAATCATCTTTGTTTTTCAAAGTTCCAGTTCAGAAGCTTTAAAAAGACTGTCTTCCAATCAACTGTATAGAATGATGATTTCTTCCAGTATTATGTCTTCCACCTTTCAATCCTCTTGGAAATTATTTGTACATGTAAATATCACCCCCACTCCCCCCACAGGGATGTTATCTGTTATATTAGATGGTGATATGTCACTGACATTGAGTTATTTATGTTTTGCGTGTCCCAGCTGTTGTGAATGTTAGCGGTGAAGCAGTCATTTCAAGAAACATGAACAACATCAGACTGCAATGAATATTTCTTTTATAGATAAAGAGCTGCTGTAGCCCTCCAGACCAATGTGATTTTTGAGAATACCCTGAAAGAGTGAACTGAATGGAGGGGAAATTTAAGAAAAAATCTACTTTTCCCTTCAGATTTTGTAACTGTGCTGAGATATCAGGCTCTAGGCATAGCCATAGACATAACAAGCAGTTGACTAGGGCAGTAGATAGTAGTCTAGTGGCAGTAAAATATTCCTATAAGTGATTTTGTTGGTATAAACTGCTTGTCTTTGTTCTAGGCCCACTTTCATCTTGGGTACCTGTAGCAGGATGCTCTGACTAGAGTGGGGTAAACCAACTCAAACAATGCCCTCCCTATTTGCAAATCTACCAGTGATGAATGAAAAAGGGGGTGTTGTGCAGCTTTCGGTGTTGAAGAGCTCTGGAAACAGTTTGACTCATCAATTCCAAAGTTAAACATCCTGATAGTGAGGTGAAGATCTGGTAGAGCTGCTAGAATACCCAGAAAAAGGAACAAACAGTTGATACTGCTATTAACTTATCTAAACCTGCTGAGCTGGCACAGATGACCTGGAGACATGCGACTGACAGTCATTCACTTTATAGTATAAAGTATATAGAATAAAGTCACACTTTTTAACAGCAGGGTCTTCTACCACACCCCTTCTTGGGGTGTGTATGAAAATTTCTTGCTTGAATAGGGACACCCCTCAAGGTACCTGAGCAAAAGAGATTTGCCCAGTCATTGATATGGGTGAGTAACATCAGTCTTTATTTAATAATTGGTTTTGCTAGCTTTAAAACAATTGCTTTAATACAATTGCTTCAATAGGGTTTAGAAAGAATGTAGTATACTATATTAGTATTTATGGCTCCTATACTGTGTAGTAACTAATTCTGATTAAGATATCTTTGTTTAATCACTATCGTAATAAATATTTATATAAATATACCAGGTTTGACATCCTTAATCCTGAAGGACAAGTTGTATAAAGGTTCAATTACACCTGTATAATCCTTTAGACATAAACCTTTGACAAAGGTGGCTAAGGTTGGATCCAGCCACACCTGGGCTTCTCTCTGAGAAGGAGTTTAGAAAGCAAAGAGGATGGACCTATCTGAATATTCTACATTTTCAGGAACAGTCTCAACTGTTGAGGGTCATTGAGGGTCAGTTGACTATTTGTTTACAGTCTAATCTATTTTGGAGCAACAACCACCTTGGGGAGCCTTTGGGATAACCAGATTCTTCATTCAGAATGCTAATTAATAATTGAAGCATGTAGATAATATTTACCAATTTGTTTAGGCATAGCATGAGCTACTTGGGAGAATCTCCAAGTCCATAACAATCCAAGGTTTCCACATGAAGGTGTACAGGAATTCATTTAAACCTGTCTCTCTAGCCAGTCCTTTGGTTCACCTGTGCAGAAAGAGGAGCTGTGGAGTTCCTGGACCACACAGGGAACTCATGACTAAATGCACTGTGTGTGCACTCAGGCACAGCCCTGACACTCAGCCAAGTTGCAACTACAGGATAGCTACGGGACAACTGAATTCTCCTGTTGTGGTTGCAATATAAACCACGCAGTTTTTGTCACGTGGGATTGAGTACCATGAAGGATGATAAAGTGACACCCCTCCTCAGGAATTTATCATTCCTCATCTGAAAGAGTTCAACTTTTCTATGGTCCTGAAAATCCTGGAGGTGACTCTGAATGTACTTCTGAGGATTCACAGTATTCATCACCTTATTAATTGTATATTTTTCTGGTATTTTGAAGACTGGGTTTGTACCTTGCACCTATTATAATTCTGGTTTAAATCCTGGACTCTAAATCAACATGCAGTGTTGGGGCATAGCACATTAAACCAACCAAAAAATAACCAACAAATCAAAACAAAATTACAAAGTTGTCCACGACAGAGCTAGTAGAAGAAACACTCCCCTAAAAGAATGAAACATTGTCAGTTGTCATTAATTGAAACTGTCTATGAGGTTCTGAATTGACGTAAGGGAAAAAAAAATGTCCACCTTGTGCATAACTAAGCATTAGCACGTGTAACTCAGAGAGAGACTGTAGAATATCTTTCCTTTGAGGTTTTTGCAGCCCATTTACAGCAATCTGCTTTATTCAGTGGTGACTATTCTGCATAAAAGATTGGATATGAGGATCTCTTCAAATCTCTTCCAAGCTGCTTTATTCTATGATTCTGTGATTCCATGAGAGTTGGAAAAAATGAACAAAGGAAACAAGGAGACAGCCATCTGAAGATATGGGAAAAAATCCCAAAACTTTTATAGTTTAAGTCTAACTTTTCATTCCTTCTTTTTTTATATCTCAGAATGGGAGCAAACATCTCTGTGGATTTTCTGTTATAGTAAAAATTGACTATTAACTACAATATTTTATGCAAGGCTTCTTTTATGTTATCCGAGACTTGGTTTAATACTTTTTAAAGTACATATACACACTGTACATAACTCCATTTCCTCAAGATGAAAAATAAAAATTAAGAACATTAATCAAAACCAAAAGAAAAGGGCCCTAGGAAGTAGGAATAATACTGTGAAAAGGTTTGACCTTTGTTTACTTCACCTTTGTAGCTATAGGACCATAGCAGCTTTTTCACAAGCAGTTTCCATGTAATAGAGTCACTCCTTTGGAAAATCTGGGATAACATTATGGTGAATCTAGTTCAAAAGGGACTTTTTAATCTACTTTACAGGACAGGATCAGGTCCATAAATCATAGCAACTCTAGTCTGAAGGCAAAAAAAGATTTTCCAATATCATGCACATTCTTAACAGAATGAATTGCCTAAGGAAGGTATTTATGAAAACACTAACCAAAAGTGTGAGCCAGAAGAAATCTTCTGTTGAAATTGGAGTAATATATCAAAGTGACAGAAATAAGACAGTAGGGTTTCTTTTAATCAGTGAGTTCTGTGTAATTAAATGTGGAGTAACCAAAGAGACTTTTACTGCAAATAAATGAAAATATAGATATGTTTACGTTTGCTATCACACATCTTTGGTGAGAGTGAAAAATAAAATTAGAAGGAAGAGAAAAAATATATGTGTTTTCTTCATGGGTGAAGCAAAATGCAACAGCTTTGTTCAGTGCCTGTTCTTAGAACCAGTCAATGCTCTTTAAATTAGGAGTTCTCTGGTTAAAAAACAAAACAAGGTAGAGAGGCAACACATCATTTCACTTGTGAGATCACCTAAGACACACCTAAGAGCCACAAAGAGTTGTGAATGTTCCCATTTATTTGATAATTATATTGCAATTCCCAGGCAAAGTTCAGTGGGAAATAAACAAAATTCATGGAATATTTAACAGTTATTCTTGAAACTCAGCGAAAAATATGAGGGAAAAGTAATTTTTATCAAAGTGTTAAAAATGCCATGCTCTAAATCATTGCCTTAAAAACTGAATAGTTCAATCATGAGAGCTAAAAGACTACATGGTAGGATGACAAGCACTGCAGAATGTGGGTAAAATATATCTCATTTTATAGCATTCTGTCTTGAAGCAAACACCGTATTCGGGGGTGTTTCAAATATAGTCTCTTGAATTGATATGCAGTGCAGGAAGTTGATTTATGTAATGAGTTCGATGTGATATTCAAGTGTTTCCATTGCTGCTAAAACAAATAAGACCCAGAAAAATATTTCTATATTCAACACAAATTCAACTTTCATGAGGTCCTAAGATTACAAACTGCCTTGACATATGCCTGGCCCTGAAATGCCATCTGATTTCCATAAATGTCTGAATATATCTCACTTCACATTCTACTGTTCTTTTATGGATGATCATTAAACCCTCTAAAAACATTTTTTTGTCAAAATTCAGGACTCTGTGTTCAGTGTAAATCCCCAAGGCAATATGTAAATAGTCTGAAGACTGACTGCAAGATCTAACTCCTTCTGTTCTATCTTGCTTACAGTGAAGACAGCTTTCTGCAGGGATGCTAAGTAATCTTCACCTTTCCAAAGTTTTTCCCTTTACAGCTGTCTGTCTTATTTCCTCTCCAATAACTTGAATTATAATTGCAAAAGAGAAGAGAGATATGCAACATTTTCATACTGATTCATAGGTAGGAAAGCAAATGTTTTAGTGCCATCTCCCAAGGGCTGAAGTCTTTCACGTTTACTTATCTCTTAGATTTGTATGCTGATGGGAAAATAATGGTGAGAATGCAAGATAATACAGAAATATAGGCTAGGATTAGTCTGAGAAGCTGGTGACAACATTCTCTATTCAGACAGCTGTTTCAGAATACTGTTGTTTCAGGAAGTCGGCAGTGATGGATGCCTCTGATTAACATCTAGCCTGGTGCTCTCTACTGCTAAAGCAAACTGTAGACTTGCACTAGGATATTTTCAGCCTTTGTCTGTCTCAAAGCAAGCTATGCAGCTCCTGGTGAAGAACGATTAAGTTTATATCCCACTGGATTAAAAATGTCTTTGGGAATGCTCTAGAATGTAAAGTTGTGTGTGTCCTCCCGTTTGTTCCTTTAAACCTTTATAACTGAACAAATTCACCCATTGGTGTGCATAACACACAGATATAGTGTCCAGTCTCTTTGGAGAACTATTTACGAGGATTTTTCATGGACTGCAGTTTTAGTACACTCTATTTAAAGGAAAAATCCTATTACCTGGCATAAAAACTTACGATTTTCCAAGTATGAGAAGCAACATCTGCTCTCACAAACACAGATATCTGAACTTCATTAATCCTCTACATCCCCTCTGGGTGTATTTGAAGAATGCTGAAATAAAACGTTTACAGCCTTTATTTAAGAGAATTCTACCCCATCAGAAAATTCTATAATCAAGTTTGGAGCATATTGCCCTTTACCTGGAGACTTATGAGGAAAATAGTAAAATTTTTGGCTTTGATTTGAAGACAGCTTGGTCAGGTCTAAGAAAAATGCTGGGAAAGTTGAGTTTTCAGTTGTATGGGAATATCACTGGGAGTTGAACATTTTAAGAAATATATTCTGTACCTCAGAAATTACTATAGGTTTTATATTATGTTTTGAGTCACCACTGTGAATCATTATAGCTTTTTGTTTTCACCTGTGCACTTCCCACAGTAAGTTATTTATAGCACTCAATGCCTGCATTTAGGTTGCTGTTTGACAACTTTGTTTGTATTCAGATTTTTTAGTATTGCTATTGTACAGGTAGGTTTGCAGAATTTCATCCAAAAGTTGCATCCTGAGTGGAATTGTCCCAGGTAAAAGGACTTAAGATGAACTTAGTTATGAATCAGATGGAATAGCCGGTGAGAATCTTCCACGTTACCTTAAGACTGAAATGATAATGCAGTATTTGTGGGCAATAGTGCATTTTTGTATGAAAAGGAACAAAAACTGTCTCACCAGAAATTACAGTTTTACACTATGATTTGAAACCACAAGGGAATCAGGATGTTGCTCTCTGGCTGTCTACTTTGGAATCATCTTCTCTGCAAATACAGACACAACAGAAAACACAGGTCAGAGAAGCCTACTAACAGGCTCAAGCAAATTGCCTACCTAACCTTGCTAAGACTCGTAAAAATACAAAGCTCTATATTATACATTCTGTGTTTAGCTCCTAGTGGCAGGAGCAGGAGTGAAATAGGGAAATGAAAATAAAGCAATAGGAGAAAAGCCAACATGATGATTTATAGGCATGATGTGTCAGATGGTCTAAAAACACAGATTTCCTTGAATTGTATTGGCAGCAACATTCACAACATATATTTCAATGCCTAGATTTCCACCACTTTAATATCTGCTTTAAATCTGCAGGGTTTTTTTCTTAAGGAAACTTTCTGTTTGTCTTAGTATGTCTACTAGTGAGATGTTTCTGCTTAATTGATCAGATTAATGCCATATCTATATTCCTAATTGTCATTTGTATTTAACATTGTAGAGATAGGAAAATTCATGACTCTAATATATTTTTTTGTAGCATATCTACGGGCCATAGTAATACTTTCAAATTTTAAATCTGGATAGAAGCATTTTAACTGCTATGAAACATGTACAATGTCTTCATTGTTGTCTGCTATTTCTCCTGGTGGTAATATTATGTTGACACATGATGCAAGAAGCATGTATTTGGTGTTAGCTTTGGTTAAATAATTGAAAAAAATTTCTCAGTCAACAGAACTTCATCTTACATCTACTTTTAAAAAGATATATTTATAAGCTTAGTCGACTTTCCCTAAGAAACATAGCGCATTGTAAAAAAGTCCCTAAAAGCTTGTTTTCATTAACTGTCATATTCATCAACGAAGAAAGACCTTATTGAATATATCACCATCATAAATTATGTGGGAGGCTTTTTGAATGTTTAAGGAAGGCGAGGTCTTCTTTACTTACCAAAGACAGCTTATATACATCCTCATACAAGGACCATAAGAAACATAGATAAGGAGGAAAGACACCTCCTTCATTGTTAGGAAGTTCATGATCAATTATTTGTTTAGGCAAGTCTCTGTGGTTCCTTAACATATAAACATTAATATTTCTTTTCTATGTTGCTGTGTGTAATAAAACAGAGAAGAAGCAAAAATTATCAGCGGAGATTCAAACCTTTATTTTAAGAAAAATAACTTCCATATCACAATTCAGAATTTTATAAAGTAGTGTTCAGAAGAGGATGGTGGGATGAAGTCCCTATGATGTCTAATGCTTTACCTGGTTTAATAGCATAACAAAGTTGTGGAGATCAGGCTTTAGAAAGTTCTTGAGTGAGAGAAAGCGTGTCAAATGTTCTAACAAAGCCCTTCCTTCCTTTAAGAATTAAATTTGGGATTTTTCTCTTATGTTTTTAATCAACAGCAAAATTAATTTATAAAAACTATTTTTTATCAACCTTTCAGCATAAATATTTAGAACAGCCATTTTTTTCAGCACACAGACTACTTTGTGTCTTGAAATGATTGTAATCTGTTTCTGCATGATATTATTCTGCTTGAAATTTTGGGGATGCAGATCACTACCTACAGTTACCTGTCAGATTTTGTGAATTGGAGTGACCTTGGTTTGTACTTCACCTGTGTAGCTTCTGACACAGAGAACTGTCAGTACAGACTCATGCAGGTATGCAAACCTGGACAAGGTGGTTCGTGTTCTTTAGTATGGCAACAAAGAGGTATTTGGTCACAGAACTGCTTAGCTTTTCTTTCCAAAAGCCTTTCCTCTGCAAGGGCAAATTCAGACTCTTTTTTCCCATGGTTTTCACATCAGCAGCTGTTCTCTAATTGGGTCCTTAGTGCAGTCCCTTTCCAGTCTGCCATTTGTCATCACAAAATCAGGAAAAGAGAGTAGATTAATTTCAGTGCCCACTCTTGACTTATGGCTTATCCAGTTCATTGCACTGGTAAGTAATTCCCCCAGAGTATTCACGGAGTAAAGCTACGTATTTTATGATGCCACTTTCTGAGATTCCTGTAAAAATTCCTGTTATCAGATTGCTTGCTTACGCTGTTTTTGCCATAGACAACAGCAAATTCTACATGTTTTCTTGTACTGAGGCTTAAAAAAAGTCTCAAAGTACAATCTAAGCACAGAAGCATGTCCATGCAGATTTTCGCATTCCCCAATGCTTACATTAATATGTATAAATACACATCTTGAGATTGCATGAGATTAGTTTTAAGTATAAGGCAATATATTTAATGGTTCATAGGAACTGTCTTGGGGTTTTGAGATGGTTTGATTCTTGTGTAATTATAGCAGTTTATCATGAATCTGGTGAAAAGTTTTGTTCTCACATAACCTTTATTACTTCCCTTTTTCTGTGGTAAAAGAATGCATAATAATTTCCTTTTTGCTACTGCCCTCTCTGATCTGACCTTCAAATGTCAGGCTTTCTGCTTTTTGATCATGCATATAATATGCACTTTGACTCACCTATGTGAAGTAATATAAGACAAGGGTCCTTTCATGATTCAAGCTTTGAGTGAAGTAATCATATTATATCCATAATTTACACCAAAAGAGCAGATATTTTATCCAAATTTAGAATGTTTCCTACTGATGTAAAATAAAAGTGACAGAAATACCAAAAAAAATATGCAGCTTAGAGCACAAAGACAAATGTAATATATGCCCCTTTTCAGACACTGCTGCTTGAGAAAAATCATATTGGATTGTTTAGAAGCTGAAGTAATTGTCTTCTAAGTACACTTCAGTCTTTAGGCTATATTGTATTTCACGCTACAAGTGTTTTCAGAAATGGCTCAACGCTTGCGAAATATACTTAGTGCCATTAATCTCTTCAATTATTGTGTGATTGCATAAAAAGTCAGAACATTTTCTTCCTTACGTAACTATTTATCACCAAAGACTGCAAATTATGAAGCATCAGGTGTTTTTAATTTACTTAATTATCAGTTGCATTTCTCTTTATCAGTTGAAAGCTTTATATAACCCAGTAAGAAATGTTCATTTGTTCCCAGGGTAGGTCAGCATAATGTTGTTTCTGATTTTGAAAACTGGAAGACGTTAAGGATAGATGGCTAACAGAGGGAGCTTATGCATAAAAATCAATACTTTTGAAGGATTGAGTATTTTCACAGACAATGAAATCTATATAGAGCTCTGTAAATGTGAAAATAAAATGAGGTAGAGCTTAGAAGGCCTCATTTTCTCCATCCATTTAGCTGTCTAGATTAGAAACTGCATATTTTACTGAACTCAAATCAGTTACATAGATGCAATACAGTTGTGAATGAAACTCAATTCTCGCATGATTGTAATTTGTTAGTATTTGATTTATTACTATTATTTCCTTAAAATTTCTTTACAAGCAACATCTATTCCATGAAATCTTGAAAATTATGATTTCTTTCATTGTAATAGAGAATCACATTCAGGAGCTTTCACAAGAAAATATTCTTATGGGTCAAAACAACCCCTGAAGTTACATGATCAGTGGTAAATTTTCTCCTTATTGGGAGAAAAGAAAAGAAAAAACACTTTTCCAGCTCCAGCTGCTAGGAATGTTGTCCACTTACTTTTTTGATAGAGTAATTGTGTTTGTTTCTTTCTACGTTTTTTACACAGCTTTTTTACAAAAAATTTCTCTCAAATAAAAGTTCTTCAACATCGCCAAGATTTACACACTATAAATACCCAACAAATGTAATTGCTAAGTAACAAGAAGATTTTTTTTTTTTTTTAATTCATATAGGCTAAGAGATATATTGAGAGCTGGAGTGCCCTGAGATAGGATAGAAATGCCAGTCCCTGAATGATTCCAGGTCATTTCCATGTGGGAAGGAATCTGGGCTGTTCACCACTAGATGAAATTAATATCTTTATTTTCCAGTGATACCAATATATCCAGGCAGTTGCAGTGTGCTTTTGGGAATCTCATGCTGAGGATGCCTGGAAGCCAAGGACTAAGGAGTATCACACAATTCCCAGTAGTCTCTGGTTTTATGTAACTAACTAGAGTAGGACAGGATTTCACAAGAATCTCCTCACAGCAGTATTGCCAACTGATGTAAAGAGAATGGCTACTGAGGTGTAACAATCTTCTCCAACCTGCTTTCCACAGACTTTATTGTTGGTATGGCACTTCTATCTTGGAAATTTTTAACCAGAAAATGTTAGTAGACTTGGTTCCTTCTGCCTTTTCCCATTTTAAATAGAAACTTTTTTAAAAGAAGGGGGAAAAAAGTCCCCTATTTTTTTAAGAAACTAGTTCATTTTGAAAGCATGGTGTATAACTTACCACTGTTGCACTATTTATTCCTCGATTTGTTAAACATTTTTCATTTATGTTACTTCCTCTAATTATATGCTTGGATTAATGGTTTTCATTAAGAATTATTGTTAAAGTCTTGTGAATGATGATTGATTCCTTTTTCTCTTAGGAAGGAAACTGATGAATTTTATCTGAATTTTTGCAATCTCTTTTCAAACACATGTGAGTGACTGTATCATAATAGACATGCCATTACTCAGTTTGTGAAAATTTGTGCTTGGGGAGGACTGTGATACCCCAGTGGTTTAATATTTCCCAGAAATAATAAGCTTGTAGGCAGGGAAGGCTATGTAATTAGTGCTTTTGTCAGAAAGCTTTCTAGTGGAAGGATCACTTTAAGCTATATGTAGGAGAAATAGAGTCTAAATGTATGTCCTTAAACTACAGTGAAAAACCAGACTGTTTTAAAAGTTTTGTCCTTTCAAGGTATCATGGCCACGACATTTATTTCACCTTAAACTGGAGAACTGAGTGTTTGAAATAACAGCTGGAGACTCCTCTTTAAAAATTTTCAAAATAATCTGTTTTTAAAAATGGGATTTAGGCATTTTACTGTTGTCCTGGCTGCAGGCAGGAAAGGGTTAATTTTTGCAGTAGTCAGGAGGGGGCATGGCTGAGACAGGGAGGTTATTCTATACCACCTCAGGTCATTGCCAGGTGCAGGGAAGAGGGGTTTGGGAGGCGGAGGGACTGTCTTCTGGGGAGAAGGATTTGCTTCCATTTGGGCTGGGCTCCTGAGCATTTTGCACATGAATGACCCTCTCTTTCATACAGTTTTGTTTTTAGTATCACTGCCATTACTGTTCCCTTTCTTATCTTATTTCTCTTTCCAGTAAAATATATCTTATCTTCTTATCTCAACCCGTGATCTTTGCCTTTTTCTTTTTGACACCAATTCACCTCTCTGGCNAAAATTTCTTTACAAGCAACATCTATTCCATGAAATCTTGAAAATTATGATTTCTTTCATTGTAATAGAGAATCACATTCAGGAGCTTTCACAAGAAAATATTCTTATGGGTCAAAACAACCCCTGAAGTTACATGATCAGTGGTAAATTTTCTCCTTATTGGGAGAAAAGAAAAGAAAAAACACTTTTCCAGCTCCAGCTGCTAGGAATGTTGTCCACTTACTTTTTTGATAGAGTAATTGTGTTTGTTTCTTTCTACGTTTTTTACACAGTTTTTTTACAAAAAATTTCTCTCAAATAAAAGTTCTTCAACATCGCCAAGATTTACACACTATAAATACCCAACAAATGTAATTGCTAAGTAACAAGAAGACTTTTTTTTTTTTTTTAATTCATATAGGCTAAGAGATATATTGAGAGCTGGAGTGCCCTGAGATAGGATAGAAATGCCAGTCCCTGAATGATTCCAGGTCATTTCCATGTGGGAAGGAATCTGGGCTGTTCACCACTAGATGAAATTAATATCTTTATTTTCCAGTGATACCAATATATCCAGGCAGTTGCAGTGTGCTTTTGGGAATCTCATGCTGAGGATGCCTGGAAGCCAAGGACTAAGGAGTATCACACAATTCCCAGTAGTCTCTGGTTTTATGTAACTAACTAGAGTAGGACAGGATTTCACAAGAATCTCCTCACAGCAGTATTGCCAACTGATGTAAAGAGAATGGCTACTGAGGTGTAACAATCTTCTCCAACCTGCTTTCCACAGACTTTATTGTTGGTATGGCACTTCTATCTTGGAAATTTTTAACCAGAAAATGTTAGTAGACTTGGTTCCTTCTGCCTTTTCCCATTTTAAATAGAAACTTTTTTAAAAGAAGGGGGAAAAAAGTCCCCTATTTTTTTAAGAAACTAGTTCATTTTGAAAGCATGGTGTATAACTTACCACTGTTGCACTATTTATTCCTCGATTTGTTAAACATTTTTCATTTATGTTACTTCCTCTAATTATATGCTTGGATTAATGGTTTTCATTAAGAATTATTGTTAAAGTTTTGTGAATGATGATTGATTCCTTTTTCTCTTAGGAAGGAAACTGATGAATTTTATCTGAATTTTTGCAATCTCTTTTCAAACACATGTGAGTGACTGTATCATAATAGACATGCCATTACTCAGTTTGTGAAAATTTGTGCTTGGGGAGGACTGTGATACCCCAGTGGTTTAATATTTCCCAGAAATAATAAGCTTGTAGGCAGGGAAGGCTATGTAATTAGTGCTTTTGTCAGAAAGCTTTCTAGTGGAAGGATCACTTTAAGCTATATGTAGGAGAAATAGAGTCTAAATGTATGTCCTTAAACTACAGTGAAAAACCAGACTGTTTTAAAAGTTTTGTCCTTTCAAGGTATCATGGCCACGACATTTATTTCACCTTAAACTGGAGAACTGAGTGTTTGAAATAACAGCTGGAGACTCCTCTTTAAAAATTTTCAAAATAATCTGTTTTTAAAAATGGGATTTAGGCATTTTACTGTTGTCCTGGCTGCAGGCAGGAAAGGGTTAATTTTTGCAGTAGTCAGGAGGGGGCATGGCTGAGACAGGGAGGTTATTCTATACCACCTCAGGTCATTGCCAGGTGCAGGGAAGAGGGGTTTGGGAGGCGGAGGGACTGTCTTCTGGGGAGAAGGATTTGCTTCCATTTGGGCTGGGCTCCTGAGCATTTTGCACATGAATGACCCTCTCTTTCATACAGTTTTGTTTTTAGTATCACTGCCATTACTGTTCCCTTTCTTATCTTATTTCTCTTTCCAGTAAAATATATCTTATCTTCTTATCTCAACCCGTGATCTTTGCCTTTTTCTTTTTGACACCAATTCACCTCTCTGGCCACTTGTGTGGTGGGGTGGAGTGGCTGAAGATGGCAAGAGGCAGCAAGTAGGTGGCAGCATGGCTTGGAGGGTCTCTTGGTGGGAGAACTAATTTGGTGAGTACCTAAACCATGACAACTGTGAAAAAAGTTAGAAAAACTTATAAATCACCTCTTACTACTGATAACTGGTTTCACAACCACAAAACTAAAAAAGAACAAAATAACGGAAAACTGTGCATAGCTTTTTTGGTATTTCTTTACATTGGCTGTTTTGAAGTTGCATGGATGAGGAGAGCTTATCTGTAATTTGAGAGACATTTTGCTACCTATCTTAACAATACTATATGTTAGTTTTCCCTTATCACCAGCTGGGAGACTCCTGCTTTCTTGAAATATGCATTCTGAGAAATAGTGTGCAAATTTCTTTCTCTGCCTTTGATAAACTACACATTACACCTTATTGAACTCTATCCTGGGACCTGTTAGTTCTGGAAGACTATTACACAGCTTCCACTGCAATAAGATTGCTCATGTGCCAGGGAGAGCAGACCTCTGTGTATCTGCAGAGAAAAAGGATATCACTGACAAAAGTTTATCATGAGAGAAACCAAGCTTTTTAAGGCATAAGGTGAATTATGCAAAAAAACCCTAAAGCTATGGCTGGAAATTTGAAATACTGTATCTATTTTAGCTTGGCAAAAGAAGTACAAGAGAAGGTTTACAGCTTCTGTACAGTAGGAAAATAGAAGTGGAGAACTAGTGTCTTGGCCCAGACAGAACTCTTGCAGAAGTCAAGTCTGGGGCAGAAAGGAGCAATGGCATGCCTCTCCAGGGGCACCAGCAGCAGAGATTGATAAGGGCCCTGGATCTGCAGGGAGCTGCAGGGGGAATGGATTGGACTGTGTGCTATCAGGGGGAATGAACATGATCTTGACAGGGGCTTCACGAGGAACCCTGCAGAGGGAAGATCTGAGCCCTGTGATGCAGGGAAGGAGAGACAGATAAAGACCATGCTTGAATGAGTGATGATGGATAAAGACTCACAAGATGGGAGAGGCATGAAGCTTGTGACCTCTGGCAGCAAAATAAACACTCCTTATCTACCCTCAGATCTGAACTCACAGGATTAATAGTAATATCCTGTGTAAAGGAACAAGTTCCATTCAGAGAGGCCTCAGAGTGAACCGGGCATGCACAGAACACTAGCACAAAGAGGAAGTGCAGGGTAGTGATGGTTGGAGGTCCCCATTTGCAGGGTGAGAGCACCTCACATCTGACCAGAGGTCCTAGAGCACATTTTGCTTGTAATGAGGTTTGCTGTTTGCAAACATCCTGGACTGGGGCAGGAAGGAGTGTTCCGGTGAGACTGCCAAGAGCTTTCCAACTCTGAGGCTCCCTTTCATTTTGTCCGTGTGCATCACTTCTGAGGGAGACCTGGGAAGAAATCAGGGGAGGCTAGAGTAGTCTAGAGATAAAGATAAGGACATGGAAGGTCAAGTGGTGTTTATCTCAGTTCTGCTACTGAAGGAACAGGACTCAGGTAGGAGTGGATACACGCTGTGAGTTAGCAACTGACTGGTGTCATGGGTAGTGTCTTGGCTTTTTTAACCACAAGTCTCTCTTTGAGGAATGAAAACTTCTAGCAAGAGATGGGACCCACTTGACAGTAATGGCCTAAAACCATCTTTGTCCCCAGTCTTGCTTGTTTGTTGAAGGGAATGTTAAACCAGATACCCTGAGAATGATGATGACAGTTTGCAGGTAAATGAAAAAGTGGAAATCAGGGGAAATAAACACATGGGACAGTGTGATTGGAGTAAAAGGGGTTTTGGAAAGGATGAAACAAGTGTCAAAGGGCACTTCTGAAGTTCCTGTGCACAAATGCACACATCCTGGTAAACTTCAGGAGGACCAAATGTGATGTGTGTGATTGCAAAACTAAGATGTGCTTGCAATAACTGAGATGGGGACAGCTTGTATATCTGGAGGGCTGTGATGGATTGATTTCTGGGTACAGTCTCCTTAGGAAAGACAAGGAGTAGGGAAAAGGAGATGGGGTTGCCAGTGCACTAAGGAGCAGCTCAGATATATGGAGCTCTTCAGCTCTCCAGACAGGTGGCAAACTTATTGAGGGTCTGGGGGTCAGAAGTAGAGAACAAAGAGACAAGGGCAACACTGTGATGAAAATTTATTATGGACCACCTGACGAAAGTGAGCAAGTGAACAAAGTCATCTTTATTGGGTTCAAATGACAAAATTCTTCTTTTGATATGTTACACAGGGAAATCTAAGACAAATTCAGCCTGCAGCAGCATAGGAAATAAAGAGGTTAAGTTCAATGTTTCATTTACTGCTGTTAGATAGGATAGACAGTAAAACTACAAAATTAAAATGTTCTAGAATATGCTAGAATTCTTGACATAATTTCAATATAGTTGTTGTTTATTCATATTCATATGTTGGCTTTCCTTGGAAGTAGGATGCCAAGATAAAATGGTTTTCCTTTACAAAAAGCATATCAACGTCCTGTAAGCATTTTTTTCTTCCCATGCAAATTTTTTGTATGGCATTAAGACAACCATTGGACAGTTAAGTCACTCATTATTCTAGCCTTACATCACACCATTGCTGAGGAGAAAAGGTTGTCTTTCTTAAGCTCTGAACTTTCCATTTCCTTATTAAATAAAGCAAAAACTTCAACTTCACTAATGCAAACAATATTTATGGCATTATATTCCCAAGTATTTTTGCATAAATGATGACTGACATTTGGAGATGTTAGCAAATGGTTAGATCTCAAATTAGATAAGATTAACTAGTATTAGCTAGAAATTCTGTCACATATTGACCTCCTAATCCTGTGCATTGAACAAATCAAAACAAATATTCTATCCCTGCTCCAAAAAGCTAGTATAAGATGTTGATATAACAGGCATATATACACCTTTAAAATGAAATAAAACAATTCTATAATTAAATAATATCTTGAGGGGGTCTATCTAATTTTTTAAATTAGTTTAAGCATTTGTCTTTTAAATGCATTAAGTGCATTGCAGCATTTTGGAAGGCTATGTTTTTTTAACAACTTAAGTGCATATTTTGTCTATGTCCCTCCCATTACAACATTACTCCTCCTTTTCCAGCAGAGTAGTTTAAGATGCTAAAGTGTTGTGATCTTCAAAAAAATGTTATAATACTCTCTATTTGACCATATTTTTGTTTAGCTTGCTCTCTTGGGAAGAGAAAAGAGATATGAATTCTGAATAATCTGAGAACCACAGGATTATAGTAATTTGACCACATTTTCCAGGCTTTTTTTTTTTTTTAAAGCTTGAAAAAGCATTTGCTTCCAGCAAATGAAATTAATTTTACCACATATAAAATACACTGATAGAAAACCACAGAATTATTCCCATCTTGACTTTGTCTTGAAATACATATACTATCTGTGAATCACTGATAAAGATCTGTTATTTAAAATTACACTTCTGTTGCTTATTAAACCTCTGTATTTTTAGGAAATTACAAACTTTTCTGTTAATATATGTATTTGAACATGAAAAATTACATGCTGAGGAATTTTCAGTTTTAAGAGGGTACTGGTTTGAATCAAACCCTTCAAATTTTTTAACAATTAAATTTATAAATAAGTGCTTATATCCTTGCAGGCATACAGTGTCATGGGAACTGGACTGTGATAGAAGAGGCAAAAAATGGTCGTTATGAAAATGCTAGAAATGCCATCTGAGTTAGAGCAGTGGTGCCTACCACAGTGCTTCGGTGCTGGCACCAATAGTGGGAAGTAAATGACAACAGTGTCGTAAACATCAACAGTGTCACAGTAAATAACATGATCCTGGACAGTGGCCTCATACTTCCAGAGCCTTCATCAGGCATTATCATTCCCTTTGGACAACTTAACTCTCTGAACAGGTGACTGGTGCTGAGCCTTGCATGTCAGCTCTTGAGCTACTGCAATTATTATGCTCTGTTTTTAAGTAAAAGAATCTTTGTCTTATATTAATATTCAATTTAAGCTGTGTTAACTTGGCTGAAAACTGGGGGTTCAGGGACCAATTAACAATCAGTTCAGATATTCCTGCCTCAAGGGTGGTACTACCATTTGAAAGAGTTTGACAGTTGGAGACAATATTGGTAACATCCTTTAACTTTTCTCAGGAATCTGGGCTAAGCCATTTAAAGAATGCAGCCAATTGTTAATGCATTAGTATTTATCTCTCATAACCTTCATACTAGTTTGTTTAAGGTGTTGTGCAGGGCAAACTGTTATTCATTCAGGATTAAAGATAAAGTGATATGTAGGTGACATAATTTATAATCCATAAAGAGGATTGCTTTTATTATTAAGGATGGCAATAGAATGTAAAAAAGTAATAGTATATAAAAGCAGCAGCAAACAGCTATACGAGTGTATGAACACAAACTGCTTAATGGAATATTTAAGATGAAGAAAGTACATTTTTGAAAAAGTTTCAAAAACACCCTTCGAATACATTCTCGTGTGTTAATAATAATTTGTGTTCAAATGCCTAGGTCTTTTCTGAGACATAGCTTGCCTGAAGCTTACTTTGAAACCCGGGGTTTTTTGCTTCTTGGTTATATATATTTTATAAGAAAGTTTCATGTGGAGAGGTATATACGTTTCAGAATTTCACTTTTAATTGTTTATTGGAACAAAGCCATCATTTTCTGATGGTTGATGTGTCTTGAATCAATGAGCAGATTAAAACCAAATTTCTTTGTCAAAGTCTTGTGATTTCCAGATGCTAGAAAAGTTATGAACTAAAACCAGAACCAAACTACTTAGCTTCTACTTGTCAGAGAAAGCCTGTACAAAATCATCCAGGAATTACTGCTTGAAAAAAGCTGTTTAAAAACCAGGATTTTTCATTAAATTCTTCCATTCAATACTCTTTTCAACAAACAGTGATTTTCCCAAGTCCACTTCCTCCCTCTGTTAAGGGATTGCATTTGCAATTGATCCAGGTAAATTTGCAAGCATAACTAAACAACACGAACTAAGGATGAACGAGTCTTTTCTTTAACACAATGATGAATATAAAATTTAAGAAAGACTTATTGTTAAATCACGATTCTCTATCAGTTGGATATAGTAAAGAGTCTGGGGGAATTTCAGTATTGAAGTCCAACTTTTAAACATGAAGAAGCACTTTAGATTCGTCATCACCTAGAAAACAAACAGTCTCTTAATTGGCTGTTTCTTGCTGGGGTTAATCTGGATTTTTGAAGTAAGTGGGCACTCAGCTACCTTCTATTATTTTTGCTTTCTGAATTTTTGTTTAAGATGTATTTGTTAGGTCTCTGAAAATTCCCCTCCCTTTTCCCCCTCTCCTCTCATTTATTAGGTTCCTCAGAATAGCAAAATGATTTGCTGTTATTGTCTAAAGTAGGCCTGCCACCTAATAGGGGAATGATTGTCTGTCAAGATGATGCTGTGAATGTTTCTTAGCATCCTATGGAACAGTGCTTATCTAGGTTTTGTGAAAAAAGCAGACGTTAATGACTTTTTTTTTTAATCCAGCCTCCTTTCTACTTGCATTAGCCCAGCTGCAAAGCTTCAAGTGCATTGATTTGTTTTGTGAATAGTGTTGTCATTTCAGTGGTGTCCATTTCAGCTGAGATTGTCCTTAGTAGCTGATGGTTTTTTAATGTTTTAATTATCAAGTGTTTGTTGGTTACAGTCACAGGCTGCCATGTAATAGAGTGCATTTAATCTTCATATTTGTATGCGATGAAGACCACTCAGAAAGGCATTAGCATTTTGCAGCTTTGTTCTTGTCTTAAAGGAAATAATATCTATCAGCTCAAAATTTATTCCTTTACTTGTGTGTTTCTATTTTTTTCCAATTTTTTCCATTGTCCAAAGCATCACAAGCAATTGGTCCTTGCTTTTCCCAGTAATGTATTTCTCTCTTCAACCTTGCCTTTCTACATTGATTATGTGCCACTGGCACAGTAAACTGCTGTCCACAGTGGAAGATTTGGATGTACGGAAAAATTAATTCATATGAGCTAGACTTGGGCTGGTATTGTGAAGGTGGGAAACAAAATCAGCAGCAATTGACCTTGGCTTAATCTCCGGAGGCTTTCTTTGCAACTGATGGAGGAAAGAGAACAGACACACATCCCCCAGAAATTTCAAACCCAAGGGCTCCCTCTCTCTGTCTTCATTCCTTCACTCACTTTCAGGAAAGTACACAAATTAGTTTCCTGCTCTGAGCGGCGTTTACAGCCACCTCACACACTGTTCAAAGGATGTAGATCCTCCTTGAGCTGAGGAAGAACTTTTCCTTCTCTCCCTCTTTTCCTCCTTTCCTCCTTTCCTCCCTCCCTCTCTCCCTTCTTCTCTCCTTCTGCTCTTTGCTCTCAATAGATCAGCAATCCCATGGAAGCAACAGTCTTAGACTGCTCCACTTGAGGCCTAAAAACTAAACTCATTTTTTTGCTTTTTGGGGTTTTTTAAATTGGTGTTTTCTACCCTTTCATGCTGTTTCTTCCCATCTTTTTTCTTTCATATCTGTTGGAAGCAAAAAAAGTCCACTTGCTAAATCTACTTTTAATCACTTGGGAGTAACACTGTTTCTGCACTCAAGACATGATTAAATATCCATCCCCATACTGACACAGACTTAAATCTCTGGCTGCTCTCCTGAAATTTATAGGAACTCGGCTGTGCTTGATTTTCTAACCTCAGCACTTTTGATGAGGTAGTCCTGCCAGCAACACCTTTTATTTAGATTTCTGCTTGCAATAATTTATCCTCTTACACACAAACTCTTACAGTGGATCAAAGGGAACACACTGCATATATGGAGCTAGGAGTGTGTTGGTTGTTATAAAGTAGTAATTTTCTAATTAGATACCAAAACTTCCTTGTATTTCAATCCATTCACTATGATGTCTTTTCACCCAGGTAACAAGTGCTTTTTTTACTTACCTCTACAGATGTAGATCATGGGCTTAATTTGGCAGGTTTGTGTAGGGATTTAGAGGCTCAAGCTCACACACAAAGGTGAAATAGAAAAATCAGTTGAAATCCTCCAAACATTTTTGTAGCATTCATAGCTTCAGAATTTGATCAGGGAACCTGTATCAACTCACACAGTGACATTTTTGAACAATTAATGGATTTCCAAGACTGATCATTTGCCTGGAGCGCAAAGCAGTACCTTGATTATTTCTGAGTTGCACAAAAATGTTCAGAGTCTGTGAACTGCAATCATTCCCCATGGTCAATGGAAATTCTGCGCACTGAAATGTAAAAAGAATTGATCAATCTATTGGATTACCATGCCCCTGACCTACTATCCAACATTTAGATTAATGAAGGCTGACAAGTTGCTTTAACCCAATGATGTGTTTGCTTTTAGGTAATTTGCAAATAGTGCCCACACATTTTAAGAGTGCAGCATAGTAAAGGAAAAGTCTATTTCTGGATCTCTAATACTCTGTTCTGCCAGTGCCATCTGTGGTTTGTGCATCGGGATTTAAGAACTCGGCAGTTCTGATAGGGATAGCTTTCTTCTCTGTTGACCATCTGTCACAGGTGTGGGCACCAGAACACATATTATTAATTTTATAGATTAAAACTGCAGTTGCATGCTTGTTTAGTACTGTCTGCCTTGGGTCCATGTCTTTCTTTTCCTTTTTTTCTTTTTTTTTTGGTGACATTCAGAAACGAGTTTGTGGATCCCAGTTAAGCCTCTGTAAAAAAAAAAAAAAAAGGGAAAATGTTACATTAGGTTCTCATGATTTATGAAGCAGAAATGTTTGCAGGAAGAAATCTTGAACAGCTTGTTTGTTCAGCTCAGCAGCAGGGACAGCCTGCAGATGATTAGTTCCACTCATGCCCATATGTGTCATGGCAGTAAATACTGATTATTACAAATGGTTTTGTAGGAGATTAGGCTAATTGAACAAAAGTCAAAAACAAATGTATACTGATTGTTTTAAAGTGTGTAAATAATAAGGGGTCTGCTTCACGTTTGCATTATTGCTTTTAAAGGGAGTAAAGTTACACAAATACATGCAAAAATCTCTCAAGGGTGTTATTGGTTATCATGTGCCACAGTTTTCAATTTTAACAAGCTGTCTCTTTAAGACAAAACATAAGGACCAGATTTCCAAAAGCGCCATATACTAGAGAGACCTTGAGAATCTGACAGATTCATTTCACGGTGCTTTGAGGTTCCAAAATTGTGTATTTATTCAATAATGGGACTAAAATCAAATGTGTTCCAATGCCTTTATTAAAATGGATGCCTGGAAAGAATGGTTTTGTTGCCCCTGTACAAGTCCAGTCCTAGTTCTCACTTCTGGCTATTATTTTCCATCATTTCAGGACATAATGAGTCAAAACAGATACAATTTCTTAGAGAAATGTGTTTTTTCATGATTGCTGTGGTACTATAAGAAAGCAACTGCTTTCTATGTTGCAACTTCAGCCACCATACAAACGGTGCAAGCCTAGGTACGTATGTAATTTCTAAGAGTGCTTGTAATGAAAAGGCTATACTTGATTTTGAATCTTTTGGTCAAGGCCGCACAATGCCCACCTAAGTGCATAAACTGTAGAATTTTCCATTAAGAAGCATAATAGTTTTATTAAGTATAATTACTACTCCACTGATGTCATCTGTTAGTCCTCATCAAGGGCTGAAATCCTTGATAGGGAGTCATAGTAACCTATGCCTTCCCTCTGTAATTCTTGAAGTTACCATTGGCTTTGTTAATATGGGGATCTTGCCTCATGCACTTCAGGAGGATGACTGCAGGGACAACAGGCAAGAAGTGTGACAGGTTTTCTCTGAAAAAGTCTTTTGTGCACTCATTATGCTGGATATTACCTTCAGAAAAAAATTAAAAGCTGGGGGTTTTTTTGGTTTTTGTTTGGGTTTTTTTTTTAAAGGAGGAACCTTTGAAATTTCAGTGTTTATGTGGTGCACCCTTCTTTAAGCAACAAAGTTTATTCGTGTTACTCTACTTCAGAATTTAGGGAAACACATGGAGATAATGACTGAGTTTGTGGAGAGGTGCATCAAGTTGTTCAGAGATATAGTCCTCATCTTTCTCCATGAACTTAGCCAGAGAATTTGAAGACAAATAACAATATCAGTAAAACTTCAAATTAAGTATTTCATCATGGTTCACTTACACTACTGACCTGGCTGAAAGACAGGTTGCAAATAAACTGAGAACTTTTTATTAAATTTGCAAAATGTTAATAAGTGGGTTAAGGGTCTGTGTGTTTAGAGTGAGGAACATAGAAGACAGTAGGTAATGCCTATGATTATTTATTAATTCTACAAAAGATTATCACAGCTCTTCCTTTGAAAAAAAAAATCAAAACAGTGAAATGTTTCCTGTAACTCTGTTTAGTCATATTCAAGGAAAAAAAAAGTCAATATATAAATGAGTAAAAAAACCAGTTGTTAGGGTGAGCAGAGAAAGATAGTGTTTATTTTACAAGATAAAACTGGGAGCACTTACCCTGTTCAGTCCAGTAAGAAAAATAAAAATATAGAGAGTAAAGGTCTGTTATCAGGAAGTACAGAAAGTTGCAGAATTGGTAAGATACAGAGAAGAAAAATTAGCTGTTGATTCCAAACTACTCTCCCTGGTGGAGAGCAAAGGATTATCTAAAATACTTCTTAATACTGTCTTGGATTGTTTTGTTTCTGATGGAAGATACTAATGTTTTCTGTTTATTTGGTTTTTTTCTTTCTTTGTTTTTGAAAGATTTTAAAAGTGTCTGGAAAGTTTGCTAGAATTTTTCTGGCATGTTTGCAAATTCTATAAAAAAATTTGGAAGTGATCAACAAACACTCTTTTTCTGAGCTTTGCTAAAACCTGTTTCAGAAGTGAGAGATGAGTTTTTGATTCCCAGAAGGCTTTCTTCACAAATTCATGATTCACTTTTGCCACTGTATTCAATGTTTAGACAAGAGACTTCCAGCAGAATTTTTCTGTTCAAGGAGGCAAAATGACTACAGAGGAAGATAGGACCCTTATGGTAAAAGGATGTTTGACTGTGGGACTCTCTTGTGGCAGAGATCAGGTGAATTTTTGTCTTTTATCATCTTAAAAGCTGAGATAAAACTTCTCTTTCCATGTGCTTAATATGTGATTTAATGGTAGGGAAAGTCCTCAACTGTATAGCAATACAAGAGATGAAGCAAAAAATTTCATACTCTCCTAAATACTAACATTTCTAAATGTACATCTAACTGATTCAATTTCATATTTCCCTTTTATATCTGATATTTCTGAAATGCTGTTTTCTGCCATAAGATGAATGAGCTGATTTCTGTATATTAAAAAATAAATTATGTATCAACTACTCTTTTTCCTCAACTTCAAAACATCAGACTTTGTGTCCCAGCTATTTTTCATTATTTCAGATAGAGTGTTGTTTTGGGAATTTTTTTGGTCTGGGAGTGGCTAATGAGGGAATTTCCTATTTTTTGTTGGATAATCCTAGAATCATAGAATTCTGCTCCTCTCAGGACTATATAAAAATATATCATATGGCCAAGAGTGCTGACCAGATGCTCCTTGAACACAAAGAAGTTTGGTGCCTATAAAAATTGTATGTCTTTTTATTTTTCCTTATGTAATATTGAATTACATAAGACAGTTATTGGCTTTATACCATGTCTGTACTTATGCAGACAAAAATTTTACTTCTTTCTTGCACTGCCTACCCCCTAGTTTAGAATGATTAAGAAATGTAACTCTTCTATTTCTCCTTTCTTCAGAATTTTGAGTTTAATGAAGAGTAAGCCAAGTTACACAAAGCTGTCAGGATGGACTCTGGCACTGCAGTCTGTGTCTCAAAAAACCTGGGTACTAAGCAGGCTTCTTGCTCAATTTCCTCTGTCTCTTGGACATAATTAGGTTTCTGGAGGGTTGTGGTATAGTAGAGAATAGCTTAGAAAAAGCTTTGATGCAATTGCTATTACAAAGTAAAATAGTTCAATCATCAAAACTTCATTTGGCACTCTGTATGGACCATTTAATGAAATTAATCTTAACATGATGGAAAAAGCTTGGCTACTTATGATTCTGTTGAAGATTCTTTATCTTAACTAATGCAACCACTTTGGGAAAATTGTTAGCAAAATTGTGCAGCTTTTTTTTTGGAGAGGGTGTGAGGAGAACCAGGAAGGTATTGAGTCTCCATTCAAAATTTTACTGTTTGTTGAGGGGTTTTCTGTTGTTTCTTAATCCCACTTCTTGGTAATACAGGCATTCCAAAAAGTATGAACTTCCTTTACTTCCTTCCCCCTTTTTTTTCCCCACAAATGCAGACGCTTCAGAAGGTGAAGCACAATGAACTCTTCTTTAATATTTTTGCACTGTCAGCCTAGCTGATAACACGTATGTAATAATTTATGTCATGCAGGAAACCCATGGGAAAGAGTTTATTCCAGATTCTGAATATCTAGTGTAAAACTGTAAAACAGAAGTTGCACCAACCTTCAGACAAAAACATGCACGTTGCCTTCTCTTCTTCATCTCTGCAGTAGTCTTCATCCAATCTTTGTTTTATGGCTGCATCCCTTTTTCTGTTATCCATTCAATATCCAATAATTTCTAGACTACTGTGTGCCCAGAATATTACTGTCGATTTTTCTGCAAATTAAATTTCACTCATAGTGTAAACATGGGTGTTTGAATAATGTAATCCTCTAGGAAGTTCTCAGAATATGACTCCTGAAATAAATTAAGATAGCTAAAACCCTTGGGTGCTATGCAGGAAAATGTTTAATGTTTATAAAGTGCCTAACAGGTGATTAACTGCTAATATGTCTACTCACAGCCCTAGAGAGAGTTCAGTTATAAATAAGCAAGAAATAGCTGTCTATTCCCAGGTTTTTTCTTTTTGAACTGAGTTTAAGTGTGTGCCTTCTCTGTTTCAAGAGCTATCCTTCATATTGTTCAGTTTTTCCAGCTGTTGGAGAGGCAACGAAGACTCAGATCTCGTGAGGTTTTGAAGTTGTGTTATTACTCATCACAAAGATTATATGAATTTTTGATATCACCGTGAACTTTCCTTTATGCGACAGCCTCAGTGATTTCACATCATTGCTTGAATTTAATCTAAAAATGTATCTGTTGCCTTCCTTCAATTCTTACTCTTTCAGCTATTACTTATTCTTTTTAAAGTTGATTTAACCTGTAATGATACAGTATCCAAGTGATACTTCCAAACTCTAAAATAAAACCGGCCAGTGTTATGTTTGACAGGATTAGTTGTAATGGGGAGAAAACCTGAACTTTCTAAGTTTTAGTGTTAGATAAATGCACAATTGCTAAAGTTCATTCCTTCCGGACAGAAAAATACTTATTGGTTATGCTTTATAATAGGTGTTGGGAGGAAAAACAAAAGGGAAGTACTCATGTTCACCATACTGTAGATATAATTAATTCATTTGAGCATCATTATCACTGAATAGTCCCAACTGTCTTCAAATTATATATCCCAGTGCAGCACCTCTTTTCATCCTTTGTTCAATCTGCATGGTTAACTCTCCAATAATACTAGTACTCCTACCATGTGTATGAACAATCAATCTAGGAATTGAAACATTACATAAAAATTAAGCATCCTGACCAGCAACAGGACATTTTGTGCTGAGTGACCTCTGCTGGCATCCAATAGCTGGATGAAAGAAATGGTTTTCTCCTAAATTCTGCCATTTCCAAGTTACTCTTGTCTTCAGTGGTGAGGTTTATGGGTTTGTTTAGTTGGTTTTTTTTTTTTTCAGAGCTATGAGAAAATGAACAACTCAGAGGTTATCGAGAGATGAATTTCTGAGATTTAGTAGTGTATTTGCACTGCTTAACTACTTTTGGCTAAAAGCTTCTGTGGTAGAAGTTAATGTAGTCATACCTATTTCTGACTTCTATACATATTCTTTTTGAATTGCTGCAACTTACACAAAACTCATTATAGGAATTGTGTTGTGCAAAGGCCTTCTGCATACAGAAGGTATGAGGCCTTGATACACTACAAGGCCTTGATACACTATATTGGCTATAAGATCAAATTAATTAAGTCCATAAAATAAATGGTCTATGGTATCTCTCATTCAGCTCAAAACATAGAAATTAACTCTGTCTTCTATGCAAGTTTTCAACCCAAGCAAAATATATGTGTGTGTCCAGGATGGAGCTTTAATTCCAATACCACGCTGGGAGGCCAACCTGCTATCAGTCTTAGTAATAAAAACAGTCATATTTCCTTGTGGGAAATAGCTCAACTCAAACAGCTCCTGCAAAACAAGTAAAAAGAGTAGAGACTCTTTATATATGCAAGTACAAGGAAACAGCTGGTTTGAGAATCAGCTCTCATCCTGTTTTTTGCATTGTACTTGTAGGACTAAGAACTTCCTCAGTCAATTTAAGAAATAGCTCTGGAAATGTAAAATATCGTAAAAAAATTTAGCTGGTTTCTGTGTTGATTCATCATTACCTGAAGCAATTACATCCATCATGTAAGACATGAGGCATAACATCCAGCCTTCACTAAAAACAGTTTTCTGTTCCAAAAATGCACAGCTATTCCATAGCACTGGAAAAAAAGGTAGTATTTCTAAATCAACACTTTCCACAATTAATTTAGTGAGCTTTTGAATAGAGTCAAATAGTTTTCTAGTCGTCTTTCAAAGTCTATTCTAGATAAATTTTATTTTATAAGTGTAGGAAGCTACTGTGAATCCAAAAGTCAGCATTAAGAAAATCTGTGCATCAGCCCAAAAACCCAGAATAACAAGGAGATGCATGACATATGGTTTTGTGTGGGCATAGAGAAGGAATTACCTGGAGACAAGTTCATTTCCTTCATTCAATAGATTTCTGACTTTGTTTCTCCTTTGTCCCCTCTGGATTTCCTTGCCTCTTACCCTTACTCTTCTAATCTCCAATTGCTCTACCAGCTGTCTGCTCTGGTCCACTCATCCTTTGGGCCCAGTTTACCATCCTGTGCTTGTTTTACTGTCAGAGACTTAGCTGAGACAGCTGGAGAGGAGAACTGTAAGAGATAGCCATAGCAGTGTATCTCCAATGCACAGCAGTGAGGGGAAGAGCCAGAATACAGAGGCTGGTGGAGTCTTCTGCGGGGCAGTGAGGCGTGTGACAGCCAAAGGGCAGTGTGGTGGCTTGCACGTGCCACGTGTATGGAAACTTTGTCACCTGGGAAGCTGTCAGTGGCACTTAATAGGGTGGGCAGGTGGAGGTGAAGGAGCTCGTATTCTGTAAGTGTGGGTTGATGCAGGGCCAGTCAACACTTCTAGAAAGCAATAATAGCTTTTTATTGGAAAAAAAGAAAATTCCCCCTTGGTCAAATAGAGCATGTAGAAATATAAATACTATGCAAGTCTACTTTAAATAATTTTTTCATTTTTTAAATTTTTTATTTTATAGAACATTTCATTAACATTCAATATTAGGTCAATATTATGCCAAAGGGAAAAGTGCACACCTGGTAATTACTGTCCTATAAACCTAAATGCTAAAATTAATGTGGAAGTTTTTTACAAGAAGTCAGTAAGAGTCTAAGGCAATATAAATTACTTTTTCTTAAGTAAATGAATACTTGAAACTCAGAATGCCAAAATTCACTGAATTTACACAGTTCAGTTGAATTGTTTGTCTCATTACAGAAAAGGACAGGAGTCTAATATATTTAAAAATAATGATTAAGAAATAGGTCTCAAATTGCACTGAATTTCTATCTCTTTGTATATAATCCATTGTTTCCTATGAGTCATGATTCTTTAATAATCAACAAGGAAAACAAATTAAGCAGCATATTCATGTTTATTACACAAAAGAGGGCATGCGTACATTCTTAGATTAACATGCAATAAATGCATCTTCTGAGATATTTTAATAAGAAGAAATATTCCTGTTAAGAGATTAATGAATTGATCATGAATGCATCAGTACATTATTAACAGCATTATGTTTTATTTCAGAGTACTCTAATATTTATCCTCAATAAGCAAATGCTACCCAGTATACAAAATGAAAACACTTAGTATGTTTTATTTGCATGTTAAATACTCTCAGCGTTGAACACAACCTGTATGGCTTACTTCTGTATTGCATGTCACATTGTTTAATAACAGACTCTCAGGCTGTATTTCAATTGAAATTTTTCCTTTCTTTTTATATTGGCTTTGTTCATCTGTTGGGTGTAAATATCTTCCATCTGACCATAATTGTTTGTTTAATGATTAGAAATTTTATACTGGAGGAAGATGGTTTCCAACCCCCTTAAAAATGTGTTGCAAGCAAAGTTTTGCACTTTGCATTTTCAGTTGAATTGTTGTTTGGTTCTTTTTATTGACATAATCAACTCCAGTCATGTTGCAGCTGATTGTAAGTAATGGTCAATGGTTCCATGGTCCATCTGGATCTCTCAACTTCCTAGGACAATGTACTCTGTGAATTAAACTTTATTTTGTTATCTCATTTACAAAGAAAATACAACAACTAAGGGCTCAATTCCCTTTGTACAGAGTTGTTCAATATGTAAATTCACTGATTCATCACTTAATTAACGAGCTTTCTAATACAGACATTCTTTAACCTGCAGCTTGTGTACCTATGAACAAAATAGCTACTGAGCTGATGGTGAGGGTACTACTCATCCTTCTTCCCCCATCGTGGTGGGGGTGTTCCCTGTTACACACTGGGAATAACAAAACCTTCAGCATTCAAGCTGTTGTTGAATCTGCTTAAAAAATTCCTTTGGGTAAGCTGACATATTTATACTTTCCAGCTTGGAAGTTTGGTCTATACCTTTTCCTTTAGTCAGCAGATTCTGGAGAAACTGTCAGAAAACCAATACACAGGATTGTAGCTGCTGGAGACAGTAAGCACAGGTGATATTGGTTGTATAATGACCTTTTGCCCTTCCTGGCCACGGTCCCAACTACGTGTTGCCCTCACTTTGACCTGGCGGTGCTGCTCCCAACATACCTCAGCCCTTAGCACAAGCTGCGTGTCAGCCAAAATCTGAGCAGGAGTTCAGAAAACAGTCACAGTCCTGCCACATAGTTTCAAAATTCTTGTCTGTGTAACAAATCCAACATCTGGGAGATGTAGTTTTTTTTGCAGTACGTTTTTTATGCAAAAGAAAGCTTTCTGGGCCAAAGAAAGTGTGTGCACTTGACTTGGCTTCTTTTTCAAGGCCATCAACACCACAATACATTTTTCCTCAGAACACCTTTTTTTTTTTTAACCTGATTAAAAAAAAAACAAACCAGCTATTTAAAACGAAATTATTTATCTATTCGAATCTGGATTCCTAGTGTTTCAAAATCCTAATACTATGCAAGCCTATTACAATATTGTTGCCCATGGAAGTAAAGTTTTATAAAACTCTAGATTAAAATATCTGCAAATGATGACAAATTTCAGAGAATTTAAGAACCTGTTAGGGAGCCTTATCTCTAAAAATTTTGAAGAAGAGCCATGCTGCCACCAGCAAATTAAAAAACATTGGTCATATTTACAAAAACTATAAGCAGTTTTAAGGTAAAGCTCTTCTAGGCATTGTTTAAGACTGATAATATCATTCACTTTGTAGGCCACATAAGAAAGTAAGGGGAGATCCTGCTCTCTTTTAAGTTGTACACAGCCTAACTTTTACTTTGGGGAGCCAGAAACAATGATATCAGCTTTTCCTTCAGTTGAATGAGCAAACAAAAATTAATTGAAGCTGCAGATCTGATTTCCTTCCTCCCCATATACCTTTATTACAGATGCCAAGCAATCCATTATCCCACATGGTCCATGTCAGTTTAATCTACAATTTTTGTCAAAGTGTCACAAAATATCAAGGCATAAGCAACATGCAAAAATATTGCCAGAGAAGACGTCAGGTTTGTTCTTTAATTATGAATTCAGTGGGTTGGTTTTGGTGATGTGAGGGTTTTTGGTGTTTTTTTTTGTAAAGTTATTATCTCCTTGATGGGAAGACATACAGAAGAAAACATTTGAAAAAGATGGCTGTACAAGCAGGAGCTAGAAATAGGTTACTGTTTGTCCAGCAGGAAGGTAAAGGGATAAATCTGTCCTCCAGACCTCAGTTTCTTCTGTCTTTCTACAATAAAAAGAAGGATGAATTAATTATGCTTTTGCAAATATAAGTTATAATTTCAAGGGTAAAAAACTGCAGATTAAAATTGTATGCACTGAAAAGGGAACTGAGCAGATCAGAGGTTTTGTAGCTAAAAAGGACAAGAGTATATGAGGGACAAAAAATTTTCTGAGTACTCTCTAATATTTGTTACTTTGATGTTTTACTACTTTACTTTTCATACATAGTTACTTATAAGGTATTACTCAGTGATTTTTAATAAGAGAATTTCACCCCAAGTAGTTTAATTCAAACTACATTTCATTTTCAAAATTTTAGAATGATAGGTTTCAGCTGTAGCATTTCATGGATTTGTATGCTTTCTTAGCAAATTTAAAGATAACCAGTATTTATGAAGAGCTTCATCTGCTGCCAGATTTTCCTCTCACTTTATAGTCAGTATTAGCAGCAGATTTACATTTCATTTTCTAGTACAGTGATCTACACCTATCCTTTTTTGTCCTTGATCTTCTATTTAATTGGAAAGGAGTGTCTTTCAAAAAGCAGCTTCAAAGTCCACAAAATGCCACTGGCATGGGGAACAATATTTAACAAGCTGTATCTTTGAGTATGGAATTCAAATAGACTGAAAATTTCACCTTGTTGAATGCCTAAAGTGCAAGGGAATACCAGCTATGTGCCTTAAGATTGTTAGCAATCATTCTGAATACATATTTCATCAAAATTTATTCTTTGCCCTCTGTAAATAGGAAAAAAAATAAAGGCATTTTTTTCTAATAAAAAATATTTTTCAGGAGTCTTTCAAAGCTTCCAAATGGATAGCAGTACCACCCACAGACAACTGTGTTAAAGGAAAAGTATTAAAATTGCTGTGTCGGACACTCAAAAGTACCGAGAAAATTTACCTGTGGCAAACGATATTATGTGATGATTCAAATACAGATTGTTGTATAACACATATACGCAGTATAAAACTCTTTCCTGGGTAAGCTTTCAGTATTTCAGAGTGACATCGCAGTATTCATCCACTTATTTGCGTATATATTTTCCAAGGATGAAAAATTTCTATGATACTATGTATAATTTATCCATTTGTTTAGAGCCTCTACACCTGTTGCAAAGATTTCTGCTAATCTTGTTTCCTGATGAAGAAACCAAGGCTTTTTTCATTCCATGAATGGACTCTAGGTGTAGATCAATACATATATATATATATATGTGTGGATGCTGAAAAGTTTTTAGCAGAGAAATTTTCCAGCTTTCTGCAAATTTCTGTGAGACTGTAACATTTAGTGGGAGCCCTGTCTTTCCCATGCAAGCTATTCAAAACAATATTGTGATTTTCTGTAAACTGTTTTGCACCTGCAGTTGTTTGTAGAATTGTTATGATACTGACTAGAGAAATATTTTGAAATGGTGGTTGTAGAATTTGACCAATCACCCTAGGAGGTGGGTGACTAGAGGTCCAACGAACTTACATCATGCCAGAGCACTAAGATATAAAATAGGTGATAAATAATTAAATAAAAAACCTTCTTCTCTCTACTTCCTGGATCAAGTCCGTGTTCCTTCTCTCTCCCTCCTCGCGATACAGCGACATATATATATATATAGAGAGAGAGAGAGAGAGAGAGAGAGAGAGAGACATACTTATGTAATCATATATGCAATTTTTTGGTTACAACATAAGTTTTAAGACTGACCTCAACTTGCATCTGCATTGAGCCTTGTTTGTCCTGATCATGTTTTTTTAATCTTGCTGTCCCCTTAATTGTAACCATTTTAATTGTGGGTAATCTGGTGCTCAGGTGTTTGCTCAGTGGTATGCTGTCACACCATCCAGGTGTCAGCTAGGACTGACAATTTAAGTACTTTCATTCTGGAATATTACTGGTTGCTGTTGTGAAATTTCTCTGATTTTTCTGCTTTTCAGTTTACCCTTCCAAATTTACCTCTGGAGACAAGCTAGTTCTCAGTCATGATAGCACTTATCAGTCATTTCAAAAGTTATTGAAGGATCTCTTAAGTACCAAAACCCCCCAAAGCTGGAAAGTTTTAAGTCCAGTAGGCAAAAATCAGGAGAAAGGGTCTGTTGTCTGTGCTGGCACACAGCAGTTATTCTGTAGCAGTGTGCTGAAAGCATTTGTCAGGTACTTGTAACCATTTAGCAATATTTGCCATTAGTTCGGTTTGTGGACGGATTTTAAAGGTCATTTTCTGTAACTGAAATATAAAACCTCTAATTCTGGACTAAATTTTTTTGTCATCCACTGTAGTGGGTCAGAGACTCAATGTCTGAGAAGGATCACATACAAAGTTATAACTTATTTCTCCAACAGATTTCACAGATTTTTAATGACTAGAGAAGTATGCTAATGCTTCAAGAGGCAAGTTTCTAGACTCAACCTGTTGATGAGCATATACTCTGCTGTGGACAACCCTGCTAGCCATTAACTTTTGCCTTCTTGTCTACCCAGTGTTCATTTTCCCCCTAACTCCTAACTACTTTCTCATATAGAGTTTCCAAGCTTTTTTTTTTTAAATGTTTCTCTTTATCAGTCTTGATCTCACTTATCTCATTCAGGCTGCCTATCTTAGTTATTGGTTATGGGCCTGCATTTAAAGAATTTGAAGTAGCCTTCTCAGGTAAATTATACCTGAAATTTCAAAGTCATCATGCTGTGCTGGAGAAAGAACACTCATTTTATCCAGTGGGAATGCTCCCCATACTGCACAATTGCAGATAGGAGCTGCAAAGGGACAGAGCAGACTCTGTGCTGTTGCCACCTTTTGAGATCTTGAGAACTTTGTAGGTAATACGTGATATCCTGCTGAGAACATCATACCACGTATTTCGGAGGCTTATATTGAACAGAGTTATATAAGGTTGGCAGGAAGCTCGTCTTTTTCAGAAAAGGATTTGGCATCCCTTGTATGGTTCAAGTTCTTGCTCCAATATCCCCAATTCCATCTCTCACTATACATACAAATATCCTTCTTTTTCACCCAGACAAAAAAAAAAAAATTACTCTTTCTCTCTCACTTCCCCCATATAAGAATCTGACTTACCCATCTTGTCACTGTGGACAGCTGCAGTAAAAATGAGTAAAGTGGCAAGGATGTTTACATGGAATACAAGATTAGCATAAAATGAAAAGAAGGAAATATAGTAGTAAAAAACCAGAAATTTGTAGGACGACAGACAACAACCATGGGTGTTAAAATCCTTTAGATTTAACTTTGACATCTATGACATTGATTTTTATATTTGCATACAAATGATGCATGGCTTTCAATATGCAAATTAGCTTACAATAACTAGAAGTCTCAATTATAGAGTTTGCTGCACACCTGAGTTTTGTTCATATAACTTAAAGTCTCTAAATATAAATTTAAGTCAGCTCATTTCAGTGGCTGAAGCATATTGGAAGTATCCTTAAGCTGGGTTTAAAAATTACTGTTTTGTACATTATAAAATAATCTTGACACATATGGATAAAAATTCCTTAAAATCTTACCTTCCATACAGTTTTGTAAATGCCACTAAATGATGTATTACACAGCAACCAGAAAAAGTAGATAACCCTACTCTAGATCTAATTTAAGCAATACCTCCACAAAGGATAGTGCAGTAGTTTACAACAGTATATTTTACTTTAGAAACAGCTAACTGTTTTTGTGCAGAAACTTGACTAAGTTGATAAAGACTATTAGGAAAGTTGTCAGAGTATTTTTCTGTTTCTGGCCCTAGAAAAGACAGTTTGAACTGGAATATGTTGTGCAATAAAACTAACCTAACACATGTTTAAAATTGCCTAAACTAAATTGAAACAGCATTCTCAAGTGGAGAAGGCCAATTAAGAATTTTAAAAGTATGTAATTTGAAGTACCCTCTTAATACAGGTGCAGTGTATTTAATAACAACAAATTTGTCTTGGTTTGTAGATGGAAGAATTAATTAGCAGGTCCACAGATGGCATGAATCTATATATACATATACAGATTATATGTCTACATACTGTTTCAATACAGTGTAATCTATAGCAAAACTTGAACATGACTAGACATAATATTCAAACTGGGACTATCTTCATTCCACTTTCTGTCTCTACAATCTTGACAGTAACTAAAGACTAGACCTTCTTGTGAGTTTTATTTACTTCCTCTGTTCAAGAAACAACAATAAACCACACCCTTTTACCTCTGTATCACTTTTACAGATATTTTGTATGGTCTTTGTGCCTCTTTGTTTGATGGAGTTTAATTATCACTAAAAACTCAAGACTGGAAATTTGATAGGACATCATCTGCTGAGTTAGCGTAGGGGTCTGCCTTTTGCATTATACTAACATTTCAGCTAATGTGACACAAACTTTTTAAAAATATCTTACTGTATTCATGTGCACTGGAAAATCACGGACAGCAGGAAGAACTAGAGAAGTTCTTTCAATCAAACAGTAGTGTGAACATGTTATAAGTCTATATGAGCTTTCAGCTAATATCTGTAGTCCTGGAAAAAATAGAGCATTGCAAGAAATGACAGGTTTAAATTTCATGCAGAAGAACAAACAGGAGGACCAAGAGAGCAGCAGGCTTTGAATTTCACTTTTAGCTGATATCCCTAAAATTGTTGTGTGTACATACGAATGGTAATAGTATAACTCCATGAAGAACTATTTGAAGTCTCCATATTTACATAATATGGATAGTACAAATTTAAATTCTGCTTTCTATGTGTGTCTTGCCTAAACAAAGGAAGTCTGACTCAAGCAAGAGAGACATTTCTAAGGTTAGAAAATTATTAAGAGTAAAATATAAGGTGGTGAAATTAAACACTCAGTTGCCTCCAATATCCATTACGTAGTACATGCAGATGAAGAATGTTTACAGTATATTCTTTTTGAGAAAATTTCCTATTCATACATGGGTCCTCTTAAAATAGATGTGGGAGCAAATCATCTGCTTATACACTACGTGGAGGATTTTGCTGTGCTAAAGAACCAATGTGATGATGATATGCTTTGAAGTCACTCATGCTGGGTGGATTCCATGCTTCAAAATCTACGTTAAAGTTTTTTGTGTCCTAATCTGCAATTTGATTTGCTAATATGTCAGGAAAGATTTCAGGATCACATTTTCCCTCCCCTAGACACCCAGAGATTGTTGCCAAGTGTTCAATACAATTCCATCCTGCATTTAATGCTGATGCACAGGAATTGAGAAGGAAATATGGAGTTAAGAGAGAAGTTTTGTTTGAATGTTGAGGGGGAAAAGAGGTTGTGCCAGAGCTGTGAGTGGGAAGGAAAAATGAGAAATAGTCTTCAGCTATCAATAAAGGTAAAGATATTAAAATATGAAAGTCTGCAGAATGTAAGATTTTTTTGAAAATTAGGAGATGAAGAACATTAGGGGAGCAACTTAGGGGCATAAGGGTTCAAAAGTCCTGAGGCTTACAAACCTAAGCAAATGATGAATTCAGAAAAAGTAGGACTTTTCTGAGCTTCAGTATTGTTCTATTTTTGGAAGAAAATAGATAAAACATGGTTATGTTGGCATATGAAATATTATCCCTTTAGGAAGAACGTATCTGAAATAATTGCTTATTCCCTCCCATTCTCCCTTTTTATGTACAGTTGGATTACAGAGAGAATTGATCTAAATTACCTGGGTAAAACATGAACACATAGCATTCCTCTGTAAGTATACATTGCAGATTCTGAACCTGGCTGTCACATGCAAAAGTTTTAAGTTTTAAACATGCTAAAGTCATACAGAGTTAGGAAAAAAAATTGGAAGATAATGGAAGTTCTATTTCTTACAATGTATTCTTAAAAAAAAAATCTCAAAACAAAACAAAAGAAAAAGAATATTTTTAAATTAAAAAAAAAAGAAAGCTGAAAAAATTACTCTGATTGATTAATATTTCATATTTATTTTCTTTTTGTATGTTGTTCCATTGGCTACAGCTGGCAAGATCTTTTTTCTTTTTCCTTTTTTTTCTGTTTTTTTACAAATTATATTTCACATTTTGTGGGCAGAAGATTTTGAAGAACAGAAAGCAGGTACTGAGCAAATTGTTAAATCCTTTACATTTTATCTGAGTTACTCTTCAAGTCAAAGTCATAATTAAAGGGTCAAGGTGCAAATCTTACTTTTGCATACCCCTCATTTGAATTTTTTTTTTGAGGACTGGCCTGAACTTTGGGGCCTAATGGAATGGTTGGCTTGCTAAAGAGTTGTCTGTTGTTTTGAAGACATTACCAGATAATTGTCAAAGTAAATCTCAACTGGATTCTTTAAGTATTTTAAGTGCACTTTTTTTTTTAAAATACTATATATGGAAATTTTCAACTTCAAAGTGAGGTTTTGTCATTCTCTTCCATACTGCCAGAGGCTGTTTGCCCCTCATGTTTTTTCAAAGATTGTCCAGCAAAATTTCTGTGTTTTGTTGAGTGCACTGTGCACCACCTGGACCCAGTTTGTTGTTTCTACAGTCCACTGTAGACTAACCTTCACTTCGAGAAGAGTTTTCAAACTTTGCTGCTTCCAGATATAAAACTGAGATTCTAAGAGCTCATAAAGTTATTCAACTTCAGCGTACTTCAAACAACTGTGCCAGTGCTGGCAGAAAAAGGAGCTCCTATGTCCAGGAAATTTACATTATTAGTGGTGGGCTTCTGCAGTGAGTGCAAAGCCAGTGCAGTAACAAGCTTCTAAGAAAAAAATACATGCTGGTATTTACCACGTTTATATATAAGAAAGACACTAAATACGGATTACATGACTTGAAAATTCCTCTTATATTTGAAAAAAAAATGATCATTATCTTTGGCAGCCTTCAATCAATATACTTCCAGGAATTCTTGATCTGACTTGAGTAGTTACCCTATTATGGTAACATGCTATAAAGGTCCATCATGGAAATATTTAAAACAAAAACTTCCTATTCCCTTTTCCTGCAGTCCGTTACGAGGAAATGAACCTCTAAAGCATGGCATCTTGGAGCACTGTCATGCAGATGAAACACTTGGCTCATTCTGTGAGACTTCACTGCAGTTACTAAGGTGGCAATTGGGTCAGCTGCCAAATAATGTCATTTGTTAACATTAATGTTATTGCAGTTTGTCACCCAAAATTCAATGAACATTAATACATATCATTATTTCAGTTTATATTACTGAGGACCATGTTGTGTGTGAGATGCAGTAAGCAAAATAGATTTGACTATTTTTCACTAGAAAGCCATAATATTCTGCCTGACCAAGCAGTGGTCACGGCTTCTTAAAACATTTGTGAAATGGCTTCTAATGTTTCTATCTCTGTGCCTTCACATAGGCTTATAATTATTTAATGCTCTTGCTGAAACTACTTCTAATAAATTTAAATGTTATGCTCTCTATTTGCACACACAATCAGTTAGGTAGCACTTCAATATCTGACCTTTGAATCTAGGGACTGAATGTTCTGTGATGTTGTCTGCTGATTTGTTGCACACATTGTTCTGTCTCCAGAGACTTGCTGACTTTCCAGAAACACTCTCTGCCAAATTTTCATTTGAAGACAATGTAATTTTTTTTTTCCTCCTTCTTCTTATAAGTTCTCTACCTTTGGCACCTAAAAACCTTCTCTATAAAGAACTTTAAAACTGCACTGCTTTCCAGGGATATTATGATGTACAACGTGACAGTTCCCAGTCATGGCTCAGTTTGTGTGAGCATACAGCAGCTGTGGCACTTTCATCAACATTTTCCACAAATTTTGAAATCTCAGACATAAGCACCATCTGGCTGTGCAAGTTCCTTTCATAAGCTGGGCAGCTCCTAAGTAGCTCAGTTTCTGCGGATACATGTGAAAAGATTTATTCTTCAGAAAGCATTGGGGTTGCTGAAGAGCTGTGTCCAAAGCAGTCTTTTGTGATAATAACCTGGGTACATGTTTAATTTTTAATGTGCTTTGGTTCTCTTTTTAAACAATGCATTAATACTTTGCTAATGCAGGAAAAAGACAATAAAAAATTATCCTGAATATACTTCTATGCTGAAAAGTCCTTGTCAAAAAAGGCTTCTTGCATTCCTTCTCTAAAATTAACTCATAGATGCTCATGATAATAGTATTGATACACTTGAAATGGCATCCTGTAGTCAGGCTAACAGTTTTTTCTGCATTTGACATCATCACAGTTCACTGCAGGAAGTAGCAGGTGCTATGCAGTTGTTCCTTACTATCCTCTGTCTGCTGTTTAAACATATAAATAACACTCTGTATAGGTAACTGAAATATTTCTAATGTAGATAGCTGATAAATGATATCATTAACAAAAAGCTGCAGGCCATGTCATTATCATCATATTCTTTCTTCTTTCCAGCATTACTAAGTACATTGGCTTTCTACATATTTGCATGCATTTGGGAGAGAGGAGCAATTCTTAAAAATTCATGTTCCTGATGATTTGCCCTTCCTTTATTTTCCTTTTCCTCTTTTAAATTGTGACAGTGCAACAGAATTCTAACTAAATTACATTTAGGTCAGTAGATCTACACAGCAATTGCCTGCTAGAGAACTATGTCAAAAAAGTGTCCTTAAATACAATGCTGATAGATTTACTATGTCTCCTGGTGTTATTCAAAACTGGAATACAAAACTATATGACTAAATCTGGTTTCTTAAACTAGAAGATAGCTAGTTGAATGCTGATGTAAGAATTTTTCATCAATGTTTGCTCAAATTTCAAACATCTGGTTGTGTTGCTGTGGGGTTTCTCTGGCTTTTCTTAATATTATCTTTTTTAAATGCAGAGGCTTTTGCTTTACTTATCCTTTGTATCAGATATTTATGAGGCTTTGTAAGAATGATTGTTCTTTTTTAAGACTGCATATAGTGCAATGTCTATAAAAAAGGGTTTATATTTATTTTTGGCAATTCCTTTAAAGAATTGTTGTACTTTAGGAATGGCATTCTCCAATTTAGTGCTCCAACTAAGACCATGCACTGCTCATTCCCCCTTTCTGCACCCCCTCCCCTGTGGCAGGATGGATAGCAGAATTGGAGGCACAAAGGGAAAACATCACAGGCTGGGATAACAACAACTTTACTGGAAATAGCAATGAAAGAAGAAAGCAAACAGTAACAGCAGAGATCTTAAACTTGATTGCTTTGTGGTCGCTGAGGCCAAGACAGCCACCAACCACCACTTCCCTCATGAGACCCTCTATTAACAAGCGACAAATCAAGGAGTGCATCTTTCCTAGTTGGCTCCCTCAGTACCTGTACCATGAAACTATCATCCAGGTGTTTTAGAAATCTTCTGGAATCATTCGGGTCAGTTTTTTGATGCTCCCAGTTAATTTCTGGCAAGCTGAAATCTCCCTTAAGGACAAGGGCAGTTCATTTAGAGGTGCCTCTTAGTTCCTCAAATAATAATTCATCATTGTCACCACCCTGGCTAGGCAGTTTATAGTAGAGGCTCACAATGACATCTGCACTATTTACTTGTCCCTTAATCCCTAACCAGAGGCTCTCAATTGTGCCATTACACACTGTGAACTCCATACAGTCCAGCCCTTCTGTTATCCCAACGTCACCTCCCCACCCACCTCTTCTGTCCAGTCTACCCCTCCCGAAGAGCCTGTAACTATCCAACAGGGTACTTCAGCTACAGGAACAGGTTTTTCTTATGCCAGTGATCTCAAATCTCTGCGACAGGGCCAAAGTGTCAAGCTCCTCTTGGTTGCTCCTCATGTGTGCAGCGGTATAGAAACATTTCACGTGGGGTTTGTGGTAGCTGACACCTGCTGGAGCAGAATGAGGAATCCCATTAGCACTTATTTTCTCAAGTTTTGGCGTACCATCCCACTGCCTATAACTGGCAAGCCTAGTTCTGTCCCTTCCCACATATAATGCTGAAACAGGAAGAACAAGTTATGGATAAAGGGGCGGATTTTCTTTTCTACACATTTTTTCTTGTATTTTGCATTTAAAACTTCAGCTCTGAGAATCACATGAATCTCTCTTTGTATATACAATCATAAGAGGGAATTCAGATGACTCACGGGAACAGAATGGAATTATTAACTTTCCAAACTAAAATGCCAAAAGATTTAAGCACCTGATTTTTATATTGTTTCATGGTAAAAAAAACTGAAACAATTTTATAACTTTAGAATCTATTACAGTGCAATACTATTTTTAGTCCTACAGAACCAATATTAACAATAAAAGGTTTACTGTAGCCATACCTCAGATATTATAACACTTTCAGCTACATCCTTTCTTGTAGAATTGTTATGCAAATGGATTTTTCATGTCATGGATAATCATAGAATACTTCAGCTTGGAAGGGACCTTAAATCATATAGTGCCAACCCCACTTCCCTTGGGCAGAGACACCTTCCACTAGACCAGGTTGTTCAGAGATCTATTCAAGCTTGCCTTGAACACTTTCAGGCATGAGGCATCCACAGCTTCTCTGAACAACCTGTTCCAGTGCATCAACACCCTCACCCTGAAGATGATTTTCCTAATAGCTAATCTCAATCTACTCTGTCTCAACTTGAAACCATTCACACCTGTTCTGTCATTACACAGTCTTGTAAATAGTCTCTCTCCATCTTTTTTGTAGACTCCCTCCAGCTAGTGGAAGGCCATAATTAGGTCACCCTGAAACCTTTTCTTCTCCAGGCTGAACAATCCCAATACTCTTAGCCTGTCCTCTAAGGAGAGGTGCTCCATCATTCTAATCAAGCTGGTGTCCTTCCTTTGGATTCACCCCAACAGTTCCATGTCCTTCCTGTGCTGAGGACCCCAGAGCTGGATGCAGCACTTCAGGTGGGGTCTCACCAGAGCAGAGCAGAGGGGCAGAATCGCCTGCCTCGCCCTGCTGGCCACAATGCTTAGGATGCAGCCCAGGATATGAAAATATTGCTGTCAGAAATGACAAGAAAGGGCATATTTTTTAAGATAAGGGTTCACATTTCATACTGTAAAAAATGGTACAGCACAGTGTTTTTTTTTTTCCTTGACAGTGTTGCTTGATTGCTGTACAGGGCTGATCCCAAGCCTAGCCTGAACTGTGAGAAAATCCAGCTTTCCCTGCTTTACTGGAGTCATTGTGGAATGACAACAAGTAAAGAACTTGGAAAGAAGGTCTGGCAAAACCTCTACTCCTAAAAAAATCACAGGAGAATTTGTTTTCAAATCTTCTATTTTTTATTTTCCCTACTGAGCAGTGATATAATTCCTTTGGAAAGATGCAGTACATGTGACTTCACGTTCCAATGAAATATATATTTAAAATTCTTGCTGTATTTTGCCATACTCTAAGTAAGAGGGAGAGAGTTGACATTTGTGACCTGTCTGGGACCTTATGACCAGTTTTGTAGTCATATTCAGGGAGATTTTTTTAACTCTATCACCTACACAAGCAGCAAAAAATCGGTTTTGGAATTCGTGATCAGATGATACATGTAACAGCATGAAGCATGAATATGAAATTTTGAGTTTCAGATGTGAAATAAAAATACCTTTTCCTGATCACCAGAGATTAAATCCCCAGAGAACCAACCTCCTCTGTATTCCCTGCAATGCTTTGCTCATACAGGCTGTTGCCTGCAGGAAGTAGTGAACTCACAAAAACTTTTGCATGTTACTGATCAGCAACCACTTTATCCTGCTGATGTTAAAGAAAATCACAAAAACACAATGACATACTTGCAAGTTTGCAGTAGAAATTTGTGACCTAAGCATGCCAACATTACACAAATAATACCTCTGAACTCAGATTCTAGCAGTAGTGCACATGAAAAGAAAGAGAATTGTCATGACTGAAATCAGCTCCAGATTTTGGCAATTTACTGATTAGAGCTCTCCAGCTTAGCAGGGTTGAGAACCACTGATTCATATCACTGAGTACAATTTGGATGAATGAGCTGGTGTCAGAATCAGTCACCGTTTTGTCCAAATCACTGTAAATCTGGAGACTTGAATGCGTAAAAAATTATCAGATTTTGGATATAACAGATCTCTATCCTTCTGTGCAGTCACTCTAGAGTGGGCTGAGTTTTTCTTACTTTGGCATGAAAATGAACTCTTGATGGCATTGAGCGATGCAGTAATCATGAAAGAAATTGTGTGGTGTCTTGGGATAGAGAAAATTTGTTCCTCTGTGAGTTGAACTGAGTTTCTTTAATATTTGCTTGTTCTTTCTTTCTTTCTTTCTTTCTTTCTTTCTTTCTCTCGCTCTTTCTCTCTTTCTCTCTTTCTCTCTTTCTTTCTCTCATTTTCTTTTTCCTTTAATTAATCAAAGAAGAAAGGGCTCCTGGAAGCCACATCTCAAAAATCCAAAGAACAGCTCACAATCCCTGGTTTTGCAGTCTCATGGCATCAACTACATGGGGAAAAAATCACAAAAGAAGTCACAAACTTTTGCAGCAGCTTCTAAGTTGTAGATTGCTTTTACCATAGTTGTGAGTGAGGTACTGCATACCCTGTGTAATATCTTGGAGTGGGATACATGAGTGCAAGAGCTCTGATTGGGAGTCACAGTCAATGATAAATCTTGTGGAAACTAATATGTCTTAAATCTTATTATTTCCTGTCTTGTAGTGCTTTCTTATAGCCTTAAGGGAAGGTTGCTATCTTCTGGGGAATCAGACCCTGCATCTTGTCCTGGAACTCACACTTGAAGTTTGATTGTTGTTTTGTTTTCTAAAGGAAATATGTATTCACATGTAAGCTCTGACTTGGATTGTTTTTATTAAATAGTTTGAATGTTTTGGCATTTGATTATGAAGAATGTGTTTACTATCCTCCCCTGAGTAAACATGGAATGAATCTGTTTCTCTGTTATTCCTACAGATAATTTAACCTCAAAGAATAGGTGAGAATACCTTTTCTTCTTTCTATTGAAAACACCTTCTGGTCCAGAGAGATTTTCCCAGATCTGGCAAAGCAGTCAACATTTGTCACATCAGGGGGTTTTTTTAAGTCTTCATGTGAAGCTTCCCAGAAGCTAAACATGCAAAAATATTGAAAGAAGCTTGTAAATCAATATTTCTCATGACATCTAATTTGCAAAGTTACACTACCATGTTCTATGTGTCTCGTATATGGAAGAAAACAGACTCAGGCCAGGCACTGGGATGAGTCTGATTAAGATAACAAAATTAAATCTCAAGAGTTCGTGAGGAGATAAGGAGACAAGACAAGACGAGACGAGAAAGGAAATAACAGAATGACCTGCATTTACTGCAGTGGCTTGGAAAAAAAACAGAGACCACTGCTTCTTCTAGCAGGATCCCTCTTTATTACACACACTCCAGTATTTGTATGTTTCTACTATGGGAAAGTTTTAAGAAAGTTTTGGGAATGTGCAGAAGGAAAGACAAAACAGCTACACCACCAAACACCTGGCAGGGCAGAATTTTCTGCCCCTTATCTGCTGTTCACTCAAACAATCCACCTCCCAGCGTTCTGGGAGGTAAAAGAGAAACATTCACACCTGGTGTTTAGGGCTGCAGTCATTTCCCTGGTATGGATATTCCCAAGAGAACAGAAATTCTCTTATCAAAGTTAAGAAAAATATAACCAGTTGCTCTTCTGCACAGGGCTCTAGTTAAGGCCAGAATGGCTGCCACAGGCCACTGCTTCCACGTTTCCATGTGTTGCATCACTGCCCAATCACAGGGCTGCTTTTCCCTATCTCTTGTGAAGGACAAATGAGGTATGGTATGCCATTGTTTTGGGGGATAAGGTAGGGGCTTATCAGAGATGGTCTATGAAGTAGTCTTCTTTCACTATGAGAATAGGAAATATTTAGAACTATTCAGGACATTACACCTTGGTATGACTTCTAGAGCTAGTAGTATAGCCTCACAATCTTAGAGCCAGTCTAAATGGCTTAAATTTTAAATGTAAACCTTAATCATCTATTTTTAACTGTTATTGCATTCTCGTTACTGTTTTGCAAGCACATCTTTAATTCTTTCATCTTCCCTAAGCTAATTCTTAGTAATATGACAAACTCTGGGGGTAAGTAAATTCATTTTGGCAGACTATACTAGGCAGTTACTTGAGTGTCTAATATGCACAGAGTCGTGGACTGCCAGAATACTGTAGAGCAACTGTTGAGCACCATTGTGCTGCTGAAGCCTTTTCATACATGAGCACTACATGCTTCCCAAATATAAGGTAGCTTTTGTCATTAATAAGCATCCTGTTTGCCAGCAGAAAGATTATATGAAAGGAGACCAAAACTTTGACTCTTCAAAAGCTGCTGGTGCCCCATTGTCCAGATACAGCATATTTAAAATTATTTAAGGTCATTGGCCTAGATAAAAGCTGTGTAAAGGATCGTGCCTTTGGAGCATACTGGTGACAGCACTCATGAGTAAGTGTTCACATCTTGCTTGACTAACTATTTGATACAGGGTTAACACAAAGGGCCAAGGGTTGTTTAATATGAAATAACTGAAAATTTATAGGATCGAAGACTGCAACTCAGCTCCCTGGTGAATGTCCATCATAAGACTAGACAGCCAAGATCACTTATGTCTCTAACCCTCTCAATCCATCAAATCATTAATTATTCTCTCTAAAGCCAAGCAGCTTCAAGTCTCTTCTCATCACAGGAATCACAGCATTTGCATCTTGAACTCCTTTTTGGCATAGCACAGAGCTATTTTGTGAAGAATTATTAACCTGTGACAGCCTAAATTCTAGAGTCTAGCACACTTCACAGGAAATTTGGAGCTGGGATTGAGGCGAGGAGATTGAGTCCTTGAAGCTGAAGTATGAAATAATGTCAACATTTAAATGCACAGTCAGTGGGTGCCCTCAGAGTCAGACATTTATGTGGAATCATAGTTATGAATACAAAAAATGGGTGTTCCTATATTACCTGGTTACTAGGCTGGACTTCAAATCTGAGGATTTTTTAATGGTCTCATTCTTTGATCCTCATAACAGAAAAAAACCACAAGCTTTTCCTACCATGAGAATGTGCAAAAATTCCTGGGTTTGATCCCATTTTAATCCTGTTGAAACCAATAACAAAATTTCACCGAGTTACATAACACAGGATGGATATAAAGGGAGCACAATCTTGAAAGGCACACTACCAAATTAATCTGCACTGGTGCTCAGCATTACCCCACAAATGGTGTATATCTCACTAACTGAGTCATTGCTAGATTATTGAGGTGCCAGTTAGATGTGCATAACATTACCCTTTTCATTCTTCTCCCTGTTATTTATTATTTCTTTGCTATTATTATTATCACTATTATTATTATTATTATTATTATTATTATTATTATTATAATTATTATTTTATATCAGCTCTTAACACTGATGCAAGAAATGCCTGGTAAAGCTCAGAAAGAAAATTACAATATTTGAATTGTATAAGGGCTTAGTACAAGGCTGACTGATAAAAAAATGAATTTGCATACATGGTTATCTTCTACCTGGATTGAGGGAAAAAATCTTTTCTTTTGACAACTGGTGTCAGTGTTAGTTTGCACAAAGCATTTTGGCCTCTAGCAGCCAAAATGTTGTTTTCCTCTCATGCCAGACCCCTGTGACTACAACAGTGCACAACTGTCACTGTGAGAAACACAGAGAGCACAGAGTCACACTTCTGAATGCCAAGTTGGCAACTAACTTTGTTTGGCTCATGAGCATGTTCCTGACAGCATGTGAGAGGCAGCTCCGAGCTGAGATGGCACCTGCGGTGCACGGAGAGCCAACTGCTGTTCAGAAATGAAAAAGGTGTCCACTACAATTTTAAATATACTTTGACTAATTGCAGGGGAGGGGGGAGGAGGGATTCTCCATTAAAGATTCACAGAAAAGATGCCTACTTTAATGCTTACTTTAATGCCTACTACTAATAATACTACTCTGGCATAGATTTTGGTTAACTTGGTTATGACAACAAATCAAACAAGCAGTTTATAATGTCTATGAAAATGAAGAAAAAGCCAGGAAACTGGGGGGATTATTTTCTCCAGCTCTGGATTTATTATGAGCAAAGACTCAGTCTGATAGGCACATCATCTTACCATCATTATTTGCTTTCTGCCACACTCACTTTCCTTGGGAAAGTTATTTTTTTAAAGAAACTGTCACATATACCTCATCCTTTCATAATGAAGGCCTACTATAAACATAAATATTTCACAAATTGCCAAGTTACCAATTCTCTTTTTAGTCAAAGTTACTTAAACCTAGAAAACACACAACAAAAAAAAGAAGAAGACTTGTTTAGATTAAATAATACCTAATCTTCCATAATAACTATCCAATTTTTTTCCCCTATAGGTATAAAATTTCTTTCTGTAAGTCACTTCTTGGATTTTTGCTGAATTAGAACCTTTCATCTGTATGCCCTTGGTTTCTGAAGTCCAGGCTAATTACAAACTTGGGATCCTGTCCCATGGACCACTTAGTTGCCTGTTAAAGACATGGATAATCTTGTCTGAGAGGTATTTAAAATCAGGAATTATAACAAAATAAAACCAACTAAGTTCATGCCACATCTAAATCTGGGCTAAACTCATAAAGAATTGTCCATCTCTCTGTACTACCTAAGTAAGTGTCTGTAATCTGCACTCCTAAACTGAAATTTCTAAAGCAGGGAACAAGTAATGGGCTTACATTTTTCTGGCATGGGTGCCAAAACTTAATACAATTTCTACATAGATTTGGAGCTTTTAAGAACTAATCTTGGTTTAGCTTGTCTCACCACACCCAGAAGTGACTTATTTCAGACATGGCTTTGTTGCATCTTCAGCAGTCCTGTGACTGCAGGATCTTGGGATATCCCTTACAGTCCTTTGTGTCTGACATCACTACCATATTGTTTATTTCATCTCTCATCTACTTCTCAAAGAAAGAATTATGAATAAAGACAGTTCTTTCTTTGATGGGCTTTGGATTGTCTGTTTCTATTCTTAGGGGTAAAACATGTTTCTCTGATTTGAAGAGGGCAGGTAAAATGGGCTTGGAAGATGACAGAGCTTTGTAGTGATCACCACAGCTTCATGGCATTTTCAATACTTGATGGGAGATTCATTTTAGATTTTTGGACAGTCTACCCGTGAAACTTACTCTGATGATACAAATCTCTATTTCATTATGTCGTGGCAACACTGGGGCCTGAGTCCACACAGTTGGAGAAGTTAATCTAAGTCCTCAGTATCTGGAGACCTCCATGGGGAGAAATATGATGCTGAGGCCTGTTGTATCTTCTTCCACCCTTGACATCCGGTTGAGGTTATTTTCATATTTGCTAACCTGTTTTTACACTTGATTGCTCCACAGGTCCATGTTAAATCCAAATTTACTGTATTTGACCTATGGCTTTTATGTATGTTTGATCCTACTTCTTTGTCCTGATGCCCAAACAACCAGCTCTGCCCCATTCCAGCTCTGCATGTTTTTAACTGACCACTGGCAAGTTGTCTATAGCCACAGTGTCTCTATTGCAAGCCCATGCCTCATCTTCTCTCTTCTCATTCCTGTATACCTGTGTACCACATCCTGTATTTCAGCTTTGGAGTGGAAAGCTGCTATCATGCCAAGTATTTTTCTACACTTCATTGTTGAGAATGCAAATATCTTCTTCTACAGAGAGCAAATTCTGGTTCCTGCTGTCTCTGTAAAAGTGTCATCATACCACACAAAGATAAACAAAAGCAAAACAAATTAGCTATAGACATCTGGTCAAGAAGAGAAAATGCTGCCATAGCTAAATCAAGTAAAATCAAGTTGCAGACAGGTCAAGAATAATTCAGGCAGAGCAAATTGACAAACCTTAGTCCTGAGGCCTTTACAAATTTCGTGGACTATTACTATAAATGGCACTACTGTATTATGCAGCTATGTGATTGCAAACTTCACTCCATTATTGTATAATACATTCATGAAAAAAATAACTAGAGTCCATAACACAGCACTTCATCAGCCTCAGTCCTTGTGATTTTATCTCTCATCAAAGAATGTATAATTTGTGCCAAGTGTGATGATAACAGTAAATATAATTTTAGAGCAGAAGATTGTAAAGATTTTATTAAAATCATAGAAGAATCCATCTAGAATAGTGTGTTTGAAAGGAATGTCTAATAATTGGGTTCCAAATATGGCACTACACTTTCAGAAATACAGAGTTTGTCTGTCATTTTACATCAGAAAAATATTTGATCTGCTAATTTATTTTCTACTATTTATTTAGTGAATTAAGAGCAGTATTTGTGTGATTCAATGACACAGGTAATAAATTTTCTGTCCCATCAGCATTTTTGATATTCCAGGGGGGTTTTTTTCAAAACTTTTTTTTTCCAAATCTTATCTGAATAGAAACAAAATTTGTTCAACATCCAAACAAATGAACAGTATTTTAGGGGATAATGAAATTATTTATGTTTGATAATTTAAAAATACTTGATCTCATTTAATCGTCTAGTTTGATGTGGTTTTAGTTTCAAAGTTAAAGATTAGTTTTACTTGAATATCAAAATTGTGTAAGTACAGTGTTCCTGAACTTAAATGTAAGAAAGATGTTGTGAAGTAAGCAGGGAAATTAAAACCAACCAGGTTTGGCTGGCAGCTGTTTTTAATCATTTAGAGAATTTCTGATCAGGTTAGTTTACTTGCAAACACTTGGTTATAAATGGAGTTCACTATGAGAATTAATATCTTTTGACTCTTTGAAAATCATATGTTCTGTTGTAAACACCCCAGCAGCTTTCCTATGGAATTCAGAACAACAGGTGTTTTTTACAAGAGAGAGACTACATGATCCAATTTCAGTCCCTTTTACAGGAGGTAGCCTAAGAAACAATAGGTTCCAGCCAGCTGTACATACAGTATTCTGCACCATATAAGGCCTCAGTCACTGCTGAGATGAGCAGAGTAATAACATTGGTTTCATTAGAAATACTCAAGCATATGAGTGGAAAAATGTAACAGCCCAATGCTTTTAGCTGAATAAATTTGAAATATAGTTAAATCATTACTTCTGTATCTAGACTTCTCATAAAATGAATGCTGTTAGACACTCTTCAATGGGTGTGAACCACTGTAGTTCACTAAACATTAATGATTCTTTTCCTACTTTACATCACTTTAGGACAATCTCTTGGACCAATTATAAAAGAAATTACAAAGTCACATCTTGGGAAGGACAAAGGGATTAAATAAAATGACAGCTAGGATGGAAAGTGACAATCAAGGTAAAAGTGTTCTTAGACTGTTAATACTCTTAGCTCTTAAAGCTTTTTTCTTCTTTTTGTTTGGATGAAATTTCAAGGAAAAACTCTAACTACTTGCTTTAAGCCAAGGTCGAACTAATACAATGCAATGCTGCAAGAACAACCATTTTGATGGCAAGCAAAGTAGCTAAAGATTTCATTAATTCTTAACATTTGACACTCCTATTTCATGCAAAAAAGTCTTTTCTGAAACAATACTTGTTAAAAAATTCCACAAATTTTTAAGCTTTTATTTAAAAGACTGTGTTTCTTTTCAGATGTATTATTTTAAAATATAACGAAAAGGTTTAAAATAAATCACCTTGTTAATTGGTTACCCTGACTGGATTTTATATTCTCAGTGTAATGTTAATATTTGCATCAACTAGAAGTATTGGAGTTTTATGTTTGAATCAAGTTTTCTATTAAAGCAGGTCATTATAAACACAAAGAGAAATGGTTCCTCTTGAGTAAGCATACAGCAGGAGGATTATATGGAGAAAGTAACAAAAGGTAAGTTATTAAGAGCTAAAAGCAAGTGATCCTGATTAAAATGTCTGTTCTAAAATTAAGGATTTACTTACTAAGATTACATCCACACTTTCATCCAGAATAAGAAGGATGATGTACCATTTAGGTATTACTATCTAGATTTTTTTTTTTTTTTAAGTCTTATCTCCTTTCTTTTCTCATGCACTGACTACTCATTTTGCTCTATTTGGGAGGTTATGTGCAAGAGTCATTACGCCAAAGATTTGGGTAATTTCCCTTTTTTTTCATGGTACATAATGAACCATATTTTCCTAGATAATATATCCATTTTGAGCTTTACCATGTCAGTACATTCCGGATAATGTGGACATAGATTCACATTCTCAGCTCATCAGGATACCTATATTCCTTTCGCCCAGGCTGATCACTCAATGTCAGGATTGTTCTACCATGCAGTCACATATTTCTTTAAAGATCTGACAGACATAGCCCGTCTTCTGTGTGGTAAGAGGAATGCATGTAAGAAAGGGTATATAGTAATCGTCTCCCAGAACAGCACCAACTCTACATCTGCTTCTACAAGTTGCTGTTTTGGTGACAGAGCCATTGGGAAGCGCCTTTTCACCTTAAGAGTCTGGAACTGGGGAAATGCAAGGTAATTTTATACATCTATATATACATGTGCCCAGGTGTCTGTTAAATGCTGAAAAGCTCTGATTAGGCCTGCTGTTAATCCTGATGTTACGATACCTGCATGTGGTAAGAGGAGTGTTCATCTTTATTATTTTTAGTCTATATTTCTTTTTCCTGCATTTCTTTCTTAATGCTACTGCAGATTTTTCTAGGAAGTTTGTCTTTTTATCACTTGATGGTACCCAAGCCTGGTGGTTGCTCATTTTATTGTATGTATCTTTTGTGGCTCTTTATCTCTACGTTTTGAGAAATGAAAAAAGACTCAAACCTCAGAGCCTGTGAACGGATTGACAGGCACTGCTGTTGTTGTCAGCCATTTTCAAACAGCACGGCAGGACAGAATTATTAGACTCAGGATGACTGAAGTGACTGTGCCTTGCCATCAGTCATTTTTCGACCTCTCCATTTTTTCTAGTCTCTCTTTTTATCAAAGACTGGTGGATGACTGCAGGTCTATGATCTTCTCCCACTATGCTCTTGCAAAATAGCTTGACGTGTTCACTCTTCTCCTACTTCTTTCTCCTTTTGTTATGTGTCTGCAGATTTTTGTCTTGTATCTTTTCCTTTTCCTGCTTTTTTTTGTTCTAATTTTATGTCCTCTTTTTCTTTCTCCATTTCCTTTGTATAGCAAATGTGAGAAGCGAGTAGCCTTTGTTAGTGCATCGGGATGTAAGTCCTCAAAAGACACGGCTTACTAAAAAAAGGAAAAAAATGTATTGAACAGAAAGCAACCAACCTACCCTTATTTTCCCCCCACCCCAAAAAAACCCCCTCTCCTGCACCCCCCACATGCCAAAGAGTCACCTTGCATACCTTACATATTGCATACTTACGTGGAAGAGAGGTTGAACAATTAAAACACCAGCCCACCGAATGATTTGGTCCACATAAATCCTTGGGACCTAACAGGCTCTATCCAAGGTGGTGAAAAAGATGGCAAACATCCTTTCAAAGCTGCTTTCTATCGTCTTTGAAAGGTTGTTGTGGAGTTCAGGAGAGAGCAACGGTAAATGCCACATCCATCTTTGAAAAGACAAAACAATCAACCCATGGTTGCCCAACTTTGATACTGGAGCAAATCCTCATGGACCCCATTTTTGGGCACAGACAGGAGATGATTGCGCACAGAAATCTTGGATTTACTGAAGGGTAAGTACTGCCTGATCAGCCTGATTCCCTTCTGTGATCAAATGATGAAATATGTGGGTCAGAGAAAATTGTGGCCAGTTTTCATTTGGACTTCAGCAAAGTTTTTGACATTATCTGTCACTGTATTCCTGTATCCCAGTTAGGATGCTATGGACTACAGGTACAAAAAAAAGGGTGGATGATCAGGTGCAGAGGGGTGTACTTGGTAAGGAGTATTTTAAATGGAGCCTGGTGTCAAGCAGAATATCACATAAGTCTGTCCTGGGACTGATCTTTTTAGTAATTTTAATTATTAAATTTTAATTATAAAAAATTTAATAATTTTTAAATTATTAAAAAAAAAAATATTATTTTTCAGCAGACTGGAGGAGATGATGAAGAACAGTCTCTTTTAGTCTGCAGATGACTCCAAACTGTGGGGGAATGACCAGGTAATACTCTCAAAGACCATGCTGCCAGCTAGAGGGACCTCGACAGGCTGTAGGAATGGGCCAGCAGGAACATTATAGAGTTCAACAAGGCCAAGGTCAAGTGTAGCCCCCACGCAGGAAGAACTGGTGCAAGCCATACAAAAGCAGTGTCTTTTTGTTATACTGTGGCTACTGTGAGGGAACGCTCTGATGGGACTAGCATACCTAACATTGGCATACCACCAAGTGGTGGACAGCCACTCTAACAGGAGATTAGTGTGTGCCAGTTTCCATTATATAATTTCAACCTACCTAAAATGAAATTTGATCTCACACGTAGCAGCTCCTCTTGTGTGGTAGCACAGATTCTTTCCCATGGGAATTTTTCTCTTCTTCTCCCTGTGTTCTATAAATAAAGATAAGGTTTGGATGTTATTGAAACTGTCTCTGGAAAGATGGGCAGTTCTACCTGGCCTATGGGCCTAGGGGGAGGTTTTGAATTGACCCAATCCGGAGAAACTTTCAAAAGTCTATATAAGTTTTAGAATTAAATAATAAAATCAGAATTCCGCCTCACCCGATCCAGTCTGGTTCTTGCACTCGGCTAGTGCTCAACAGCGACACTCTTGCACTGTTAAAATATATGATCTGATAGATACACATAAATAGGATGAGAGGGAAGGTATTTTAAAAATTATACTAAGGGTTTTCTTACATGTAAAATACAGAAATAAGTATAATATATTGTTACATAAGCTACTATAAGTATTTAGGAATTTAGGTTTTTTGGGGGTTTTTTGGTTTTTTTTTTTGGAGGGGGAATACCTTTTTTTTTAACTCTTCCTTAATTCAGAAAAATACTGGTAGTAATGTGGCCTTGGGAACTTTTGTGAAACTTTTTTTTCATAAACCACTCTTACAAAGGTCTTCAGTCACTACTACAGGAACAATACAAAACTCCAGTTCCTCTAGCTTTCAAACACTCATGCTCTGCTTTTTGAAATCTGAAGTGTTAAAACCAGGTTAAAATTAAAACTATTTTATGTCTCTTTATGAAGAAATGTTGTGAGGGACTGGATTTCAGACAAGACCCCTCCTGAGTAAAGATAAATAACTTTTTCTTTCTTACTGGCTATGTACCCAGATTTACAAAGTGATGTAGAACAGTAAATTTTCATGAGGAGGAAAATTTCAGTGTAAGAAATGGGCACACAAAATCATTGGAAACACAATGATATTTCTCATGTGTCTTAGAGAAAGAAACCTTATTTTAATTTCTTTTCATAACTGGAAAGACATAGGAAAGAGTAGGACTTGTGTTTCTACATGGGGCCAGTGGGTGGTGATTTTGGTTTTTTTCTGTTGCGTCTTTCTTTTCCCTCTGCTGCCCACATATTTCACAGAGGCATAAATCATGTCAACACACACGCACACCTGCTTTGGATTTACAAGCATCTGGTATGTAAGAAACTCGTTTTGGTGAAAATCTGTAAGCTCCATTGGAGCAAACTGTAAAAAAGGAAAAAAACAAAAACAAAAACAAAAACAAAAAACAAAAACAAAAGCAAAAGCAAAAAAAAACCCACACCAAAATGACAGATCATAAATCTTGTCTATGGGCATCTGTTTTGTAAAGAAACTTTGTATTTCTCTCCTGTCATAGTCTGCAACTATTAAGAAATTAATTATGCCAGAATTTTAGAATTTATATTTAGGCTTTAAACCCAAATATCAACAGTTTTAGCTCAAAAATAGATGGTGTTTTGAACAGCTCCTCTACAGGTCTTTTACACCCCAGAGAACTTATTCTTAGAAACATATCCAAAGCTTGGCCATACTCAGGAAGGTAAACTATCTTTGACCTTTGCAAAGCTTTATTTAGGCAGTAGAAACCCTTAAGTCTTTCTTATGGCTCCATCAGAAGTTAGCAATTCTCAGCCTACCTCACACAAATTGGCAGCTGTTTAACATCATTTCAGTTCTTCTTTGCAACATAGATTCTCTGACTCTTCCTATAGGCTTTTTTTTTTTTGGGCTAAAATCATTATTTCTGATTGAAAACACTGTTGATGTCCTTAAAGCCATTTATAGATTGGCTTTGAAAGTCCCATTTCAATCACTGGAACAGGCTGCGCATATAACTGGTGGAACCAGCAACTCTGGAAGAGTTTAAAAGACATATATACATGACAAGTGTGGAGATGGCTTAGTGGTGGACTTGGTAGTGCTGGGTTAATGCTTGGACTCAATGATCTTAATTGTCTTTTCCAACTTAAATGATTCTACAATTTTGTGATTCCTCTGTGTTGTATTTCAGCAGACTTCACGTTAAATATAACAATATGATTCTGGTCTCCCAGGATTATTACAGTGATTCTTGAAGAAATTTTGCTCTCATGCATGATGTATAGGTACAGTCACCCAGCCACTAGTCTAAACAACAATGGCTCCTTACATAATTCACTGGAGCCATTAAGAAAATTAATTCAAATGTTGCTGTTAACATTCAGAAATTCTTCTTGTGCTCCTTTTTTCCTGCACAATAATGGTTCCTACATAATACTTGGTACTCTTTCATGAAGAGTGGGTGGAAGGGAATCAGGGAAGAACCTACAAAGTATGCTGAAGAAAGCTCCACTGTTTTGAGCAACTACTAGGTATGTAAAATAATCAGAGAGTGGTAAATAAAATAGTATTATCTTTGCTCATATTTAGAGGCCTGTGTTGTTTCTTTCCCTTGATGATCATCTCAGGCCCTTCTACAGTGCTTTAAAACTATGAGTAGAACAGCTCATGAGCTAGAAGGTGGTGAATGAGGATCACTTATAACATCAAGGTACTTGACCATTATGGCTGTGGATTGTGGTTCCACAGCAAGTAGACTAAATCCATAATTCCCAAATCTGACATTTTTCCCCTTCTTGATCAGTGAGCAAGTGTTTTTAGGTAAAGGCTAGTGAAACTGAAAGGGGTGAACAGAACTGATGCTAATGCTGAGCTGTACTTTGAACACTGGTAACAAAAAGACTAAAATAGTCCCTGGTGCTATGACAGCTGCTTGCTTGGAAAACTGAAATTGAGCAAGAGGGTTAGTAAGCCTTTTAATCACACAGCTCTAGTAACCAAACTGATTAATGAAGATTTTCTTCCATTTAAATCAAAATTAATTGGGGTGATTACAATGTTTCTATATTACAGCGCCATCTGGTGTCAAAAGAATGAGAAACAGGAAAATTAAATCCTGTTTTCTGAAGATGCTTCTCTTGGTGAAACAGCATCACATTTAGAGATAGAGAAAACATGTCTCACTAGAAGAGGTCATGAGACCCATGAATATTGCCAAGTTTTAACAAGCTTTTTGTCTGTATCTGTATTGGATTTATATGGCCAGGTTTTGGTAGTGGCAGCTACAGGGGTGGCTTCTGTGAGAATCTACCAGAAACTTCCTCCACGTCTGACAGAGCCAATGCCAGCCAGCTGCAGGACCCACGACTGGCCAAGGCTGTGTCAATTAGAGAAGATAGTAGAGCCTCTGTGATAACATATTTACGAAGGAAATAAAGCACAGATGTAATTGTCCTCAGAGAAGAGCAGGGTGAGAATATGTGAGAGAAACAACTTCTGCACACACTAAGGTCAGTGGAGAAAGACAGGCAGGAGATGCTCCAGGTGTTGGAACTGAGATTCCCCTGCAGCCCGTGGTGCAGACCATGGTGAAGCCACTGTGCCCTCTCATAGAGGACCATGAGGATGCAGAGATCCACCTACAACAAATGGAGAAGGCTGTGTCTGAAGGACTGCACCCTGTGGTGAGGGACCCATGCTGGAGCAGTTTATGAAGAACTGTGGGAAGGATTTATGCTGAAGAAATTGGCGGAGAACTGTCTCCTGTGGGAGGGACCCCACACCGGAGCAGGACATGGACTTCTCTCCCTGAGCAGCAGCAGGAGCAACGTGTGATGAACTGACCATAACCCCATTCTCCCCATCTCCCTGCACCACTGGGTGGGAGGAAGGAAGGAGCTAGCAAGGAAGGATGTGGTAAGGTGTTTTTAAGATTTGTATTACTTCTCCTTATCCTGCTCTGATTTTGATTTGCAATAAACTAAATTAATTTCCTCAAATCAAGTCTGTTTTTTCTCTGATGGTAATTGATAAGCAATNCCCAGCCACTAGTCTAAACAACAATGGCTCCTTACATAATTCACTGGAGCCATTAAGAAAATTAATTCAAATGTTGCTGTTAACATTCAGAAATTCTTCTTGTGCTCCTTTTTTCCTACACAATAATGGTTCCTACATAATACTTGGTACTCTTTCATGAAGAGTGGGTGGAAGGGAATCAGGGAAGAACCTACAAAGTATGCTGAAGAAAGCTCCACTGTTTTGAGCAACTACTAGGTATGTAAAATAATCAGAGAGTGGTAAATAAAATAGTATTATCTTTGCTCATATTTAGAGTCCTGTGTTGTTTCTTTCCCTTGATGATCATCTCAGGCCCTTCTACAGTGCTTTAAAACTATGAGTAGAACAGCTCATGAGCTAGAAGGTGGTGAATGAGGATCACTTATAACATCAAGGTACTTGACCATTATGGCTGTGGATTGTGGTTCCACAGCAAGTAGACTAAATCCATAATTCCCAAATCTGACATTTTTCCCCTTCTTGATCAGTGAGCAAGTGTTTTTAGGTAAAGGCTAGTGAAACTGAAAGGGGTGAACAGAACTGATGCTAATGCTGAGCTGTACTTTGAACACTGGTAACAAAAAGACTAAAATAGTCCCTGGTGCTATGACAGCTGCTTGCTTGGAAAACTGAAATTGAGCAAGAGGGTTAGTAAGCCTTTTAATCACACAGCTCTAGTAACCAAACTGATTAATGAAGATTTTCTTCCATTTAAATCAAAATTAATTGGGGTGATTACAATGTTTCTATATTACAGCGCCATCTGGTGTCAAAAGAATGAGAAACAGGAAAATTAAATCCTGTTTTCTGAAGATGCTTCTCTTGGTGAAACAGCATCACATTTAGAGATAGAGAAAACATGTCTCACTAGAAGAGGTCATGAGACCCATGAATATTGCCAAGTTTTAACAAGCTTTTTGTCTGTATCTGTATTGGATTTATATGGCCAGGTTTTGGTAGTGGCAGCTACAGGGGTGGCTTCTGTGAGAATCTACCAGAAACTTCCTCCATGTCTGACAGAGCCAATGCCAGCCAGCTGCAGGACCCACGACTGGCCAAGGCTGTGTCAATTAGAGAAGATAGTAGAGCCTCTGTGATAACATATTTACGAAGGAAATAAAGCACAGATGTAATTGTCCTCAGAGAAGAGCAGGGTGAGAATATGTGAGAGAAACAACTTCTGCACACACCAAGGTCAGTGGAGAAAGACAGGCAGGAGATGCTCCAGGTGTTGGAACTGAGATTCCCCTGCAGCCCGTGGTGCAGACCATGGTGAAGCCACTGTGCCCTCTCATAGAGGACCATGAGGATGCAGAGATCCACCTACAACAAACGGAGAAGGCTGTGTCTGAAGGACTGCACCCTGTGGTGAGGGACCCATGCTGGAGCAGTTTATGAAGAACTGTGGGAAGGATTTATGCTGAAGAAATTGGCGGAGAACTGTCTCCTGTGGGAGGGACCCCACACCGGAGCAGGACATGGACTTCTCTCCCTGAGCAGCAGCAGGAGCAACGTGTGATGAACTGACCATAACCCCATTCTCCCCATCTCCCTGCACCACTGGGTGGGAGGAAGGAAGGAGCTAGCAAGGAAGGATGTGGTAAGGTGTTTTTAAGATTTGTATTACTTCTCCTTATCCTGCTCTGATTTTGATTTGCAATAAACTAAATTAATTTCCTCAAATCAAGTCTGTTTTTTCTCTGATGGTAATTGATAAGCAATCTCTCCCTGTCTTTTATCCGAATTCATGACCCTCTTGCTGTATTTTCTGTCCTCATTCCAGTTAGATGGAATTACTTTGGGGGGCACCTGGAATCCAGTCAGGGTCATCCCACCACAGTATCATACTTGTATAAGCTACACCGCTGTTCCAAATGTTTTTGAATTTCAGGCTACTGTATAACTCTGAATTTAGCCGAAATCCTACCTTCATACAATCAGTTGTGCCATGTCAGTTCCTTGAACATTGGAGGTTATTAATCATGAATTATTATAAATTGTGTAACAAAGAGTACATTTAAAGTATGTGAGAGACTTGAAGATCACAGTTGCCTCAAACACTGTTAAGACCACAAAAGGAACTTGCCATAAGACAAGACACCACAGCAAGTGGCTATTTCCTTCTATCTCTTTTTCTCTCACATTTACTGTTAAATAAAATCTGTACTATTGACTTCAGCATATGGTCTCGTTCACACCTTAATTTGGGCTGAGACAACTGTCAATAACCGGATAATAACAATGTATCAAAAGCTTTTTTAAAAGTAAAACTTTATGTCTCTTATTTTACTCTGCACTGATGCTCACTAACATAGCAATATAAAGGATAAGGGTATCAAAGTCAGTTTTCTTTTTAAGGTGTTTTTTCCTTTCATGATAATGGTGTCCTAATTCCATATTAATTTACATTAATGAGTCATTCCTATGACACTATCTGAAAATGCATACCTTGAATGTAAATAGTGCTGTGTCTGACTCAGCTGTCTCCCTCCCACCTTCACNGGTCATTGATAAGCAATCTCTCCCTGTCTTTTATCCCAATTCATGACCCTCTTGCTGTATTTTCTGTCCTCATTCCAGTTAGATGGAATTACTTTGGGGGGCACCTGGAATCCAGTCAGGGTCATCCCACCACAGTATCATACTTGTATAAGCTACACCGCTGTTCCAAATGTTTTTGAATTTCAGGCTACTGTATAACTCTGAATTTAGCCGAAATCCTACCTTCATACAATCAGTTGTGCCATGTCAGTTCCTTGAACATTGGAGGTTATTAATCATGAATTATTATAAATTGTGTAACAAAGAGTACATTTAAAGTATGTGAGAGACTTGAAGATCACAGTTGCCTCAAACACTGTTAAGACCACAAAAGGAACTTGCCATAAGACAAGACACCACAGCAAGTGGCTATTTCCTTCTATCTCTTTTTCTCTCACATTTACTGTCAAATAAAATCTGTACTATTGACTTCAGCATATGGTCTCGTTCACACCTTAATTTGGGCTGAGACAACTGTCAATAACCGGATAATAACAATGTATCAAAAGCTTTTTTAAAAGTAAAACTTTATGTCTCTTATTTTACTCTGCACTGATGCTCACTAACATAGCAATATAAAGGATAAGGGTATCAAAGTCAGTTTTCTTTTTAAGGTGTTTTTTCCTTTCATGATAATGGTGTCCTAATTCCATATTAATTTACATTAATGAGTCATTCCTATGACACTATCTGAAAATGCATACCTTGAATGTAAATAGTGCTGTGTCTGACTCAGCTGTCTCCCTCCTACCTTCACTATGGGTACATTATTGTACATACAGCTGTATCATATATAAGGTGTAAACAAAACCTATCTAAAAGTATGTACTTGTACATAGGCTACCTAGGAGTATGGTTATGGCTATTTGTAATGGAATATCTTGTGCATGCTTGGCTATTTGCATTAAAACAGCATCTTGAGGCCCCAGGGAAGATTGATGTTCATTCCACTGATGGCAGCTCATAAAGATGTAGATACTGTACCAAAACATCTCTATATATCTTTACACACAGGTGCAGATGGCTGTGCAGCTCTGTTATTCTTGCTCCAAGACAAGCTGATGCAAGCTGTTTGTAACCCAGAGTGGTGCAATAAAGGCAGCACACTGTGCTGAGTCAGAGCCCCAGATCATGAGCCATAGCAGTGTGGTTGAACAGCTTCCAGCCACCTCTGAGCATAAGCAGAGCAGATGCACAGATGTTTGCAGCTGTCTGCCTAGATATGACCTCAAAAATTAATTCTTCTATATAGTTTTGTAGCTGTATTATTGTAGGCTAACATTCTCTAATAATTAGAAGTTTGTAATGGCTGTGTGGTTAAGGTAAAGGAAAGGAGATGAAGGGCTGGACCAGGTGTAGTGGGTTGAACTTCTCTGAATTCCAGGTACCCAGCAAATCCTATCACTCCCCTCCAGAGCTGGACAAGGGAGAGAAAATATAATGAAGGGTAGCTGAGTTGAGATATGTGCAGAAAGAGTTCAATCACCAAATACTACCACGGGCAAAATAGACTTGAATTAGAGACATCACTTGAATGTATTATTACTAAAATCAGAGCAGGATAATGACAAGTAAAATAAAACCTTAGAAACCCCTTACCTCCAGCCCTTCCTCCTTCCCAGCTCTACCTCCTCCCTCCAGCAGCAGAGGGAGACAGGGAATGGGAGTTATGGTCAGTTGTTTCTGCTGCTGCTCTGGGAGAAGAATCCTTCCCCTGCTCCAATGTGAGTCCATCCCACAGGCAGTGGTTTTCCACAAACTGCTGCAATGTGGATCACTCTTCCACAGGGTGCAGTCCTTCAAGGACAGGCTGCTTCAGCATGAGCCCCCACAAGGTCATAAGTCCTACCAGGAAAACCTGCTCAAGAGTGGGCTCCTGTCTCCACGGGTCTGCTCCAGCAGAGGCATCCCACCGGGTCACAACCTCCTCTCAAGCATCCACTTGCTCTGGCATGGGTCTCCTCCATGGGCTGCAGGTGGATCTCTGAATCCCCATTGACCTCCTTGGGCTGCAGGGGCAAAGCTGCTTCACCATGATCTGCACCACGGGCTCCAGGGGAATCCCAGCTCCAGTGCCTGGAGCACCTCCTGCCCATCCTTCTGCACTGACCTTGGCACCTGCAGTATTGTCCCTCTCACATTTTCTCACCCCGCTCTTCTCTGGCAGCAATTATAACAGCACAACCACATTTTGGCTTTTTTCCTCTTAAATATGTTATCACAGAAGTGTTACCACCATTTCTTATTGGCCCAGCTTTTACCAGGGGCACATCTCTCTTGGAGGTGGTTGGCATTGACTCTGCTGGATATGGAGGAAGCTTCCAGCAGCTTCTCACAAAAGCCACGTCTGTAGCCCCCCCACTGTCAAAACCTGGCTGTGCAAACTCAATACACCTTAGTAAGAGATTTCAACAACAAAAACCTACTGAAAAAAAGAAGAGAATAAACTCTTCCTCATGTCCTCTGGGAAAAGTCATGATGGGCTTAAACTGCAACAGAAGAGATTTAGACCTGACATTAGTAATAGCTTTTTAATGGCAAAGACAGACTAGCACTATAACAGATTGGCTAAGGGACTGGGAATCTCTTTCTTTTAGACATTATTATAGAGATGTTAGACAAATATCTCACAAGCACTTTTGAGATACAGCTGATCCTGCACTGGAGTAGAAGAAATTTACTGATTTGTTGAGCTAACCTCTTTCATCTCAAATCTTCTAGGCTTTTGTGAGTCACAGATCTAAAAGAAAGCAGATAGAATAGTCACTGATAAAGACTTACAGCCTGTGTCAATCTTACCTTCTGAATCATACTCTTCTTGGAGACTTCTAAAGATTCATTTGTGATGGTAGAGTTACTGTCAATGAACTGAGATGCTCAATCCATTTCATATAGATTCTCATCATCCTGATCATCATCTGTACACCTCAAAAAGCCTGAAACATCTTCTCTAGTATTGTCAGTCTTACTCAGCTTGTTTTCACCTTCCTGCTATTGCTGAAGGTGAAGTGGAAGAGAATTAAAAAGGATTGGGAAAACTCAGTGTGGTGTTTTATCAGAGGGGGAATTTGTTGTATTGTATTGATGAATGCATGATGAATTTGCTGTAATTTTGAAATTAATTTGACCACTGATATATAAAAAAAGATGAGGGTTCTAGAAGATTGGGAAATTTGTGGTAAAACTATATTTCAGAAAAAAAAAAGCTTGTTTGGCAAGACTGAAGTGCTTCACAGAACCAGATAGCATTTAGCTTCCGTGACTGTTTTCTGCCTGATTTCCCAGTGAAAATTAGGTCAGAAACTCTAATTTTAATGTTAAATGTTGACTAATCCATTACTGATTATTGCCTTGGAATAAGATTACCAATGCTTCAGACTTAGCAGCCTTAGAGTGAGAAACGCTGACACGTGAATGATCTGGAATTCAGTGCTTTCTGACTCCTTTTCATGGACTCAGCAGTCAACTTGTCAATGAAGTACGGGCTGGAGACGACTTCAAAATACACTACAACTGTGGTGTTCAAAATGCAAATGCCTAATGGCTTTCAGAGCATGTAGGATCAGAGAGATATCAGACAAGCTAGGGTTTGTGTCTTTCTCACTGTTGTCATAGAAAAGGAGCTCTGCTTCTGTTGTTATGCTTTATGTTTAAATTATTATCAAAGCAGGAAAGAAAAAACTTAAATTTTTATGCATAGGGATTATATTTCTTTTAATATGCACAGAATTTTTCACCAAATTTAATGCTTATTGAATGTCCTTTCTCACTGCCATATGCATAGAACTATGCCGCGGCACGTGGCGATGGTGAATAGCCGCAGCCTCTCTCGGAAGGGTCCCCAGCCAGGAGAAGCCACTTCGGCGCAGAGGGGCTATCTGAGGGCGCAGCCACACACACACAGCCCGGTGTTGCGGGGCACACGAACACACTCACGCTATGAACAGTACAGCGGCGGCAGGCAATGAAGGAGGCAGGAGGGCTACACCCGTTTGCGTGTCCTCCAGCGGCTTTATTCCGGTGTGCAGCTCATAACAAAGGCGCGGTGAACGGGAGCAGGGATGGACACGAACCCGCGACCCCCCCTCATGTTCCCCCTTAAGTAGAGGCAGTTGCGAGGGGTGCGGACATGGGACGGTACATAGGTGGGGCTAGGGAGGGATTAAGGGGTAGGAGCCAATGGGGGTATGATTCAAAAGGAAACTTCCAGGTATGGGACATAAGGGTGGAGAATATGGGGACCGATCCCTGGCTGGTGAGGACTAGGGGGCTGCTTCGGGATTTAAGCCATCCCACCAGCGGTCTTTCTCTGCTGTGGGCTTTGCTGGACCCTTCTCAGTATCCCTGCAGGATACAACAGAACTACCTCTCTGTGACATTATTTTCTAATGGTGTCAGAAAGGCAGAAACACTCTGAATGACTTGCTGTCATTCTTATCTTCACTTATATCTCCAAGAACCATATGTAAATAACTTCTTCCTAGCTCCTAGGGCAGCGTCTTTAATTCTCCTCAGTGTTTTTATGCCATCTACAGGTCTCTTCAAACCACTGACTTCTTTAATTTTTTTTTTCCTGTAAGGCTGGATGGCAGCTTTATTTTCAAATCTGTTTTCAATATTTTGTAAATTTACACACCACTTAAGTAAACTTTTGTGTAAATTACCTATTATCTGCAAAATCCAGATCAGGGACATCAGTTGAAATGGCATGAAAGCTTAAAAAACCCTGACTTTTTCCATTTTTTTTTCAGAGTACACTAATTTTGTGGTGGGTTATGATAAAAAACCCTCTGTCTTAAAACTTTATTTCAATCATTTCACTAAAATAATATTTTTTTTAAGAGCTGATTGTGAAAACTAATGTTTCAGGGTAAAACTTCTAAAATGTAGTCCAAATATGTACAGACTAAGTGCTATTTTTATTTAAGAATTAATAGAAGAAGAAAAATGTTTGGTTTTTTTCAAACAAAAATGTGATTGAGATTAATTTTATAGTCAAAGGGATACAATAAATATGTTTTCTTCAATATACCTTGTTTACCAAAATACCCCACGGTCTTATTCTAACCATGAAAAATCAAGTTGTGGTGACAAGATTAACGTGGAAATATAGTATAAGGAAGCACAGAGATTTGTGACAACAGGATTACATGTATTTCTTGAAAAAGATATGGTCTTTCAATCACTTTTGTGCTGTGTACAGTTAAAGAATCCACTGATGAGAATTCTACCTGTGCTGTCAAGGACAAAACTAAACTCAAGAGCTCCCTTCAAGGAGGTTCATTGTGCTCTGTATAGATAAGGCAAACCACTTAACACTGACAAAAAGTGTCACAGAGTACTTCCAGACATGAGTACAAATAAATGAATGCATGGAAAATCAAAATACAGGAGAAATGCAAGTAGCTGACTCCCAGATGCAGATTAATCTATGCTATAAATGTTCAAGTAAGGCATGTTAGGATAGAAAATATGGCTGAAAAACATTTTTACTGAGATGCACTCTTTTCTACAACCAAACTTAACCTGTCCTGCTTTTTCCTTGTGTTTGTCTTCTACCAAGAAAAAAAAAAAAGTAATTTTTATTTTATCATTGAATACTTCGGTTTTTTTACAATACATAATGCCATTCCTTTCTGATAACTGAGGAAGAAGTGCTGAAGTGACCTTGTTTTCAAGTAGATTTATGACATGTTTTCCAGCTAAGAGAAATGAGAGTTCAAAAATAAAATTTCAGCTATGCAAACTATGACTCAGTGCCATGAAAGAAGTGATGCATCTCATTTTTGAGAGGAAAACAATAATATACTTTATTTAAAAAATTACCTGATTATAAAGTTCAGTGGTAAACATGTCAGCTATTTAACAAGATTCGATGTCAAGGTTTTGTTAGACAATTAGGACTTGTTCTGAAAACAGTTTTCAGACATGTAGTCCAGATTCAGATGTGTATATATATGCCTACAGCTGAAAGAAACATGGAAGAAACTTAGACAATGGAATCTGTTAGTTTGACATAATATAATAATTTAATGCACTTATTTAATTATGTATTGACCTATTAGATATCAGGGTCAATCAGGGATCACAGTGTCCTTCTTACAGTGTGTATCCTCATCATTACTAAATACACATTTTTCCATCTAAAAAATAGTACTGATTCCTGCTCTTCCTGCAGTTTCAGCCATGTAAGGACTACATTTTACCATTCAAAACATCATATTGCTCACAGATGTGAAAAAAATTCCCAAAATAAAGTGAAAAAAAATATATAAACTTAAAAATATATCTTTAACAAAGCTATTTTTCATGTATTGCAGCCAGTCCAAAGTTTTAGCAGTTGAATCTTAGTCAACAAAAATAAACTTCTGTATTTCACTGATGCTAAAGAACCTCAGGGAAAGGCTGACTTGATGATCACTACTCTACTGCATTTTAAGATTTGAAAATGAGAGGGAGATGAGAATACAGCCAGGAGAGAACTGCCTCTGTTTGCAGTTCCCCATCACCACAGAATTTCTTGTGTGCACAGGAAGCTTCTACTAGAAACATGATGAAGCACTACCAAAGCTGCCCTGAATTTAAATTATCCCATCAGTTTAATAGTCACCATATCACCAAAATAACATGCAGTCATATACAAAATAGCTGCCTAGGAAATAGAAGCAAGTGTTTGTTGTCTCATTTAATGCTTTTTGGAAGAGTTTTCAAGCTGTCATGCCCATGTTGTTGACTGTATTTGAAGAAATCAAATTGCTGTATTACCTATACTGGTTTTTTTTTTTTTCTTCCTTGCTTCAAAATGTTATGGACAATTTAGTACTCCATGGGTCCTTTCCTTCTGGCTGATCTCAGGATCCTCTATGTTATGACAGTCTTGTGCAGCCAAGTTGGAAAACTTCAGTAGCCACTTCCAGAAGTTCTGGATATTATGGGTAGAGGAAGCAAGTGCTGGGTTATGAAGACCATTCAATGATGGAATGGTAAAAATCTTAAAACTGTAGATCTGAACTTGAATATATGCTGCAATCTACTTCATTTGAATAGAGTATTAATACTACCTGCAACCTTTCTGGTTATTTCTAGTAGATTGTTCTACCACGTGTGTACATGTGGCCTTTATGAAGCAGTTTGAAGTTAAAGACTTTAAACTCTTATGTTCTTTTTGCCTAAAATTCTGGAATTCAAGTTATCAAAACTCTGAAGACCATATGTAATTTTAGGAACATAATTGCACCAAAGACTATCATTGAAGCATTTTAAGCTGCTGTGTGTGATGTGTCTCTTTGAAGGGGAGCATACTATTAGTATAATCCTGCAAGGAGAAATATTTCTGTGAGTTTTTGAATTCCTGTTTACCTAACATAGCATAGGGAGATAAAAAGTCTTAGTAAGAAAAGCCTCCTATGGGAATTCAAGCAAAAAATCTGAAGAAGAAATGACATCTTGCTATGTAGAGTAGAATATTCTCACTGTTATTTGCCACTTTTAAAGTTGACTAATTGTGACCTGTGACTCGACTAGCTGTGGTAAAATAGTACGTGGGAATCACACTGTATAATATTTATAGCACATTGAGTATAATCTGAAACTCCAGATGAAGACGATGGTCTTCTAGAATGCTTTAGGTAGCTAAAATGAGATACAGAAAAAAAAAAAATTATCATAGACACACATACACCTTTTGTGATTACATGCAGGGGCTTCACCAATAGAGACACTATCATGTTTCACTGATATCAATTACAGTATGATTTAAAGATCAAAATTGGTAATTCATTCGGGGGCACAGTATAGATGAAAAATAAGGAGAAATCTGTAATCATACTAAAATAATTCGATCAATAGAAGATCTAATATAACTTGTGTGAAGTGGGTTTTTGTGTATGTTTTTAAATAAGACTCACAATCACAGATATATTGAAAGAATTCCAGTCTTTTTCAGAGTATTTAGTAAAAAATTCTTGCCAAAGTCTTGTCAGGTCTATTCACCAATGCAAGACAAGAGGTGGAACCACAGTGTTTACATGGCAGGTTTATATACGGTTGTTTGTCATTGGATTTTTACAGGGTTTTTTTCCCCAGGGTGGTTAAATATCTCCTAAAAATATAGTCATATTTATAAGTTGTTTTATGTTGCTAATGAATTTTAATGTACATTACTGTGAATAAGATTATATGTTTTAGGTTAGTATTATAGAAAGAAAACTTTTATCTGTATCATGGCGGGGGGGGTTTATGTGGTTAAGAATATTGAGAACTAATGTTGCAGTTCTTCTTGTGAATGTAATAATTCACTAAAAGGAAAAAAAGGCACCTTTTCTAATTTTCAGATAATTGGAAATTTAGCAATCTACACTATCCAGAGCTATTTCTACCTTCTAGTCTCTTTCCTTCCCATTTTGTTGTTTTACTGAATGGTAATACACATGCCTGAGTAATAATGCCTTGTGCTATATTGATTCAATGTACTATAACTGCCAAGATGATTGAAATGCAGTCTCCAATGGTCCTTGACAGCTCATATATTGGGATTATGATTTGCATTTATTCCCATGGGATTTGGTGATTGTCTGTATCTGTCTGCCCTTTGAGAATGATGTACTTTAAATCTCTAAGTAGAAGAAATCTGTGTGCGTGATGAACCGTTTTATTCATAGCCCTGTGAGAATCCATAAACATAATTTGTCCTCTCTTGTCAGTTCATTGGCTCCTAAGTACAACTTTCTATGGCTTCCTTCCAGGTCACAACATATTTTGTGAGAAAATTAAAAAGCAAAAAGCAATGAAGTTTGAAACATCAATTTAAAAATCACACTCTGAATCAGGGTTATAAATAATGATCTGAAGTCCTCTATAGCATGGATGCACTGAAAAGAAGGAAAACTTTTGTCTTTTATTCTTCTGCAGCAGTCATCTGGAAATGTTACAAGTGTTTGATGAGGCAGTAAATTCAGGTTCACATGAAATCAGTTTCCTATTTTATATTTTGAATTCATTTCTGTTTTGCTGTGTTTCTGTCAACTAATACATACATCTGGTTTCTGCTCCTCGTGGTCAGTCAGATTACATTGATCAGTAAATGTCCTGTGCCAGTGAAGATTTGTTGGTACCTTCAAAAGCAGGTGTTTATGTACATGTACATAGACATGACTGTCTGCCCTTGTGTGTGCGTATATATATAAATATATATATATATACCCCCTTTCTTTGACATAACTTTACCACTTATTTTCTTATTATATCTAGCAACTCATGAAACAAATGAAATTAAAAGCACCAGTAGAACCATGGCTTTACTTAAGACTAGCAGAATTTTCTCAGTGGCCACTATTGGGAAAGGCTGAGATATCAGCGAGTACTCTCCATATGATTCTAGATCAAACTGTGTTACTGTTGGTGATTTTTGATCTATTATAAGCACAGTCTGCCTGGAAATACTTGAATAACTTTGATCTTGAAAAAGTGCCCTGGTATTTCTTCATTGATAAAATTCCTCATTTGCTGGTTTCCTAAATAGGTTGCTGTTGGGGTTTTAAGAGTTCTCTTTTTATTTTCTTTTTCTTTTTAAAGAATTTTTTCCCCACACATGTACATTGCTGAGAGGGAGTCATTGCCAAGGTACTTGAGGGAGACAAAGGACTTCGCTGGGGAGGAGCCCCGGCCAAATGGCCCCTTTTACCTAGGAAGAGGGGGTTGGGCGGGGCCCCTAGTTCCACTTGTGCTCTGGCATTCAGAGGGGAAGGAGGCTGCATCGCTGTGGAGAGAATTCACCATCACTGCAGGCTTCTACCTTCNATTTTCCATTCCAAGGGAGGTTCCTGCCTTCCTTACAGACACCTGTCTTTTAAAACCAAGACACACTGCCATAGCTATTGTTGTTTGTTTGCCTTGTTTTATATATATATATGTATATATTAGTAAAGAACTGTTATTCCTATTCCTCATACATTTGCCTGAAAGCCCCTTAATTTCAAAATTATAGAAATCGAAAGGGAAGGGGGTTGCATTTTCCATTCCAAGGGAGGTTCCTGCCTTCCTTACAGACACCTGTCTTTTAAAACCAAGACAGTTGCCTGGGGTTTTTTTTGTTTTTTTAACTGGTTATAGTGTAGCACAATCTCACAAGACCTATATCTCACAAAAAATTGTTCTAAATAGGGATAACAATGATTGCATAAACCAAAACTGTCTAACAAAATCAGACTTTGTGAATTATTCTTACATGATGTTTCCATTTGTGTAAAAATGCAGATGTCTGTAAGAATGTTGGAAGCCATATGGATCCCTATGATGCATAACACTTGCTGAAAAATGCACTTGCACATGGGAACTTTGCTTAGAAAGCAGATTTTGTTCTTATGGTTTAGCACAGCAAAATTTAACTGACTTTGCTTTAGCTGCATAGGTTTGTACTGACTTCAGCATGAGCTGTGTCCTCCAGATCTGCGCACACAGGATCAAGTCGTATGAATTTATGAGAAGAATATGTTCTTTTTCTGGAGAAAAATATTTCAGATTTAGCTATGTGAGAAGGGACAGATACCTTTATCTATTTTAATGATGTTTGTGCTTCTGGTTTTGAGCCAATTCCTTTCAAACCCTGAACAATTTTCCACAGTATCAACCAAAAGTGTTCTACAGAGGTTATTTTTCCTTATATTGCACCACATGGTTTACATCCTCATTGCATATCATGATGTTCTTCAGAAACAATTGAATAGCCACACTTTGTGACATGGTTACATTTATCATGTTTTTAAAGGATTAATAATTGTGCTTTCTTGATAGGAAAATTATTTGATTGCAACATCTGTTGCTGCATAATAAGATATTGCAAGTTGTTAATAATCGTAATAACTGGAAAAATTGAGACTGGATTTCATAGACTGTGAGCAGCTGTCACTGTCCTGTTCACATGGAAACTACTTCTGTGGGACTCCTTTAGAGTTTTGGAGACATTGACAAATGATTGCAGATGTTCATTGTAGAATATTGTTGTTCAAAGAAAATATTATTGGTGAGTCTCTCAAAACTTGAGTGAAAATTGCCAATTTTATCAGTGAATTCCAAATCCTTCATCAAAGCAGTCATGGAAACTTGTGGTATTGTTTTTTGGGGTTTTTTTTCTGCAAAAATCAATTAGTCCCTTGGTGTTTAGGAAGTCTTTCAAGGTTTTCACTTCCATGGGAAAATATTTATTTATTTATTTTCAATAACAAGAAGCTGAAACTGAACAATTTAGGCCATAATCAAGTATGTTCTTTTCTCTTTCTTTGTCCCCATTTCATAAGTGTAAGGGGGAAACAAGACTTGTCACGATAAAACTCATCATTATTACTCTACCAGTTTTTATCTGGACTCATGGAGTCAAACATGGTCTTAAAACTAGGACAGATTCATTATATGAGTTCTTACTTCTATTTCCCACCTCCAGTTTATATTATGGCAAGTATGATTTTGGCATTAAACTGTGTGCCATGCAATACTGACATTAACAAGAAAGCTTCAGGCTGCCCTTTTTTTTTTTTTTTTTTTTAATTCATCCCTCAAAATTCAGGATAGATAATGACTACTACTTATAGAGCCTGCTAGGGTCAATTGCTTTTGCAACTTGGGGCAGACCTTGAATTAATGTATTTGGTAATCAGCGTCTTCTCATAAAAAGAATGTGGAGAAGTGCCTGAGAATTCCAGGTTGACTCATGCTTCATATCAAAGATGTTGGTCATAATATGAGTTGCCACACTGTTAATCAGAAGTATCTATGAAAACTTAATATTGAAATGGATTTTGCAACCGTTACTCTGGCTGCTATGGGATAAAACTATCTTTAATTTTGTTAGAAAGATAAATACTACTGAAAATGACAGATAATACTGAGCTAGGCAAAGCTTAGAGAACAAATGATATTAAGAATAACCTTGGATCAATCTGGATTAAGTTGATTTCAGTTTAAATTAAATTAAATGGATGGACTAACAAAAGTAAGTCTAATTATCGCACTGAATTTCAAAAGACAAAAAGTTACGAACAAGGATGTGGAGATAGGAGAATGCATTAAGCTACTTTTCAAAAATATGAACATGGCAGGGGCCTTTATGTCTATAGAACTAGACCTATCAAAATCAATACCCTTAAAAGGGGTTTTGTTACAGAAATTTGTAGAAACAGCCTGAAGATCAGTGCAAAGTTCTATTTAGTATACAGTGGTCCCAGTCCGGAAATTTGATTTAGAAGACAGACATACTCATACTGAAATATCTTTCCTGACAGTCTAAATTAGTATTGTGCAAGGCTAAAGAGGTTTTCGATCCTCATATGTTGCATGTACGAGTTAAAAATGGAAAAATCTCCCAGTTTCTGAGCCCTTAATTCACATTATTTACAGCTTGTTTCTTACCTAACGTATGGGATCATGGGGATGGAGGGAAGCATTCTTTTCCAGACAGGGAAAATTAGAAGGAACAGGCAAATTCATAAAATATTCTCTAACCCCAGATATCAAGGTTTTTTGTATAATTATGTGCATTACCTCACCTACAAGATAACTTCAGTTGGCATTATTATGTGCAGCTTCTAAACTCATCGACATATTATGGATTTTCATTCTCAAGTGATCCTGCAGCTAAGACTACAAGGAGAGTCAGGGGAGGAATCAATTTCTATCTGTAGCAATGAGTTTGCTCTAAAATACACCCCAGAGTAACCTGAGGAGCTCCAGAGTCAAACCATATTTTCAAAATATTTTGTCCTCTGACTCAATTTCCCAACACTTAAAAAGTAAGTATCCAATATGATTTTGTTCCTGGCTTTCATTCTTGTCTGTTTGTTTACTTTTGGGGCCTTTATGTAAAGGCAAAATACTGAGAAATAATGCTTTCCTTCACATTTTGTATGCATAGCTGTATTTTGTGTAGTGATTCTGGGTATTTTAATTCAAAGCAATAGTACCCCTCAGTCTCTTTTGTCTGTCATGATGTTTAGTCAGGGGTAGTGTTGCTCCTTTCCTTGAAGCCTTCTTCTGGAGTTTTCTGCACTCCTGAGTGCAGGCAGGATTGCTCCCAGAGGGCTCCTTTATACACTGGATGGTAGTGTGTTCAGGGACAGGTGCCTCTTTTATGTATTTTATCTTCTTTCTCTTTGAATTAACTTCTCCTTTAAGTAAACACCTCAAACAGTGAGACACCTTCTCTACTGTTGCTTCTGACATTGTATTTACAGCTCCTTTTACCTTCTGACTAGTAGAGTTACTGTGGCTCTATGTGTCATTTTCCCTCAGGCCAGGTTCTAGTGAGACTATAGGCTTCTTGCAGCCCCTATAAGTATCTGTTCCTCTGCAGTGTTAAGCAGTACAAAGATTGTATGAAGGAATTTATTTTACTGACAGACAGTTTGGAAGCCTAAATTTTCCAGCAAAATATATTTTTCTCCCCTTCTCCCCCTGTGGAGTGTTGATCCCAGTCAACAACTAAGTACTCATCTAGTTGCCTGTGGCTAAGTACCCATCTAGTTGCCTACTCGCTCTCCCCACTGAAGGACAAAGGAGAGAATTAAAAGAGCAAAAGCTGTTCAGTGGTGGAGGGGAGTGATAGAGTGGCTTTGGTGAGTACCTGGCATCCAGCCAGGGTCAACCCACCACAGAGAGTCTCATTCTCTTCACTGAACATTTTAGGAAATCCTCTAATAGACTAGTGAGTATTGTTTTGCTCGCTTTCAAAACGAAGTAAAGGTCAGGCATTTTACAGTCATATTGCACAAATTATAGTAGCATCTTTGTCACTGAAACCTAAATGTTGAATTTATGAGCCAGTATTTATCAATGGAACTGACTGTTACCAAATTTTTTGGTGCTAAAATCCAGAACTGTAAAATGGTGTCTTTTTTCAGGTAAGCCTTCTCGACAACATGAACAAACATTTTATTTTCCAAGCAGGTACTATTGCTCATGGTACTAGAAAGATATCTGCAATCACAAGCCTAACACAGAGGACTAACCCAGAAGTGCTCTCTTAGGTAAAGATGGACCTATGTTATCATTTTAAGTCTTATTGTGAGTCTGATTTAGAAGCAAATTTCTTGGTTGTCCCTACTAACATCTCAGGTCATGGAGAAGCCTTGAGGCAGCTGAACTGAGTTCCTTTCAGATGAAGCTGAAGCAGAAGATGTACTCAAGCAGGACAGGTCGTGCATGCAGCTGATACCAAACACTGGGACTGAAGAACCTAATTGGCTCTGCAGAGCAAAACTGCCTGTGTTAGAGATGGTACAAAAACTGTGGCCCCAGCAACAGCTGTCAGCCTCTACTCTTGCTGTTCCACACTACTTGCTAATTTCAGCATAAGATACAATAAAAAGCAAGAAAACATTATCTTCAGCAAAACGTAATGTTAAAATTACCTAAGACAGCATAGAAAACCAGGTGCACTTTCCCAGAATAGTCCAAACAGGCGCATCAGATTGTATCTGAGAAAATGAACAGTTGCCTCAGTGGGATGCTGCATCCTAGCTAATTGGTAGTACTTCTCAATGCCACACAGATGCAGATTCAAACTGCTTCACATTCAAAAAGTAGTATGGTTTCAGCTTAGGTATTGCAGGATGGTTCTGCACTGTGCATTAAAAGCAGCTCCTTGATTTGCAAACAGTGCTGATGAAATCACAAAAGAGAAATTCTGATCTGTTCTTCCCTGCCAGAAAAGGACTTCACCAGGAACTCTAGGGTTTTAAAGAAATTACAGTAGCCATAGCTATAATTTTTTATGTATCTATTTCTACTCCTATTAGCAGAGCTCAGGAATCTAATCCTTCCACAGATTCTAGATGGACAACAACAAGAGCTGAATTTAAAGTCAAGCAGGTTGCTATTAAGGCATTAGCTCAGACCATCTAATAAGTTAAGAAAATTAATCCAAGCTTTCCAGGGCTTAATCGGTGTGTCTGGTTTAAACTGCATTCAGGTTCATTTGACCTGGTTCTATCAGTTGCTTCTTGCTCTCCTGCACTCCTTTCATCTACCATCTGTCCACCCTTGACAACCTCAAGAGAGTCTTTCCCTCTCATCAGCTGTCCTGCAAAGTACCACTTACAGCCTTTTCCCACACGAGCTGCTTCCAGCAGCCTTGAGTTGCTCAGCTATTTGTGCTTTGCCACCCCTTTCTGCCATCTCCAGCAGCTTTGCTAGCATTTTTTATTTTTCAACATTTGGAAAACTGCATGTTGGCACTGAGAACAAAACACCACTTTTTGAAGTGCAGGAGGTCCTTCAACAGCTTCTCTTGTTCTCCCTTAATGTGATGAGACACCTTCTGTTGTTAGTTCTTTGTTTTACTCCAGTCAAAATCAAGCTCCATCCCTCCAGAGCTGGAAAACATTGCTTTAACCCAGCAGGACATCTCTCCCTAGGCAGATTCAGATGTTGTTGGCCTACACTACTGTACACTCTTACAAATGTAGTGTTTCCTCAATTTGTAAGTGAAAAGTCACTCAAACATAGTAAAACAGCATGTGCAAACCAAAACTGGTTCCAGACTAGAAACTGGCAATTTTATCTCCTATTCTGAAGTTCAGATACCATTCAAGCACACCTGGTTTTAGGCCCCTATCACCTCTGGAGTTATTGGAGGAAACTAGAAATTAGACATCTGCTTTGCACGTGTTCACACAGCATAAACCAAAATTATCTACTTTCCCAGGGGCAAAATTCAGATGCTTAATTTTAAAACAAGTTTTGTTTTCCCCTCACCTCAACTAAATTCTCCTAAACTCTACTGGTATTATTAAGTATGAAATTCATTTTCTGAAGGAAACACTGTAACAAGGGTGTACTGATATAAAGACAACGACCTCTTTCTTCACCTCCTGCATATCACAGAAACAATCGCCTTGAAAATAATGAGAATGTGATTAAGCTCTAAGATCAATAGAATGAAGCATTTAATTCTAGGAAATGAGACAAAGATATCCAGCAAATACAACATCTACATTTCTTCTTTTGTCTCCATGGTAAAAGTTTATAAAGACAGGAACATATTCATATAAAATTCAGCACTTTAAATGATACTGTTGGAAAAAAAGGAATCAGGCACACAGGAAAAAAGTATACCTGAGCTGAAGCTGAGAAGGTAGTGTGTCAGGCGCACTTCATGAGAGTTAACTAAAATAGAAACTAAAGGGGGAGCAGTAGTACTTCCACTGTTGATCATAAATTTAATTAAAATATGACCACTGCCTTAGCAATGTCCTGATGAAATACCTATTAAAAAAGTGTATTCTTAAACTTATTTATGAAGTACTGCATGACTGAAACTTCTTATGGTCTCAGTACATCTGCTCTTAAAGAAGTCTGAGTGCTCTGTTGGATTCCTTTAGAGAACTGAACATAATTAAGAGAATAAACCCAGAATTCTTAGTTTGGATGAAATGTGCAAGGCTTTTTATCTTAACTTCTTTTACAGTTTGTGTACTTTTTAGGATTTTGTTTTAACTGTAATATGTCTGTATTAATAGTGTACAAACTAATTTAAGAAATGTGTTAAGTGATGGAATGACATCACGCTCCTTTTACATCTTAGACACTTAAATAAAATCTATTCTCCATAAAAGCTTAGGCCAATGTATGGATGGATTTAAATCTGGCAAAGTTACTTGGTCCTGATACTCATCCTCTAATAGTTTTATTGCAGTAGCCATAAGTAGAATCTCTATTATACCCTGGCTACTTTTCCAAATATCATGTTTCAATGTTAATGGACATTTCTAGATGAGAAGAAATACACTCATGATCTTCAGAAGAACTATTTGTCACAAACATTTCCATGCTGTTTCCATCTCACTCATCCTCCTGCAAAAACATAGCTCCTATGATTTCTCCAGGTCACCAGAAATAATTTTCTCATGGGAGGAAGGAAAGAGGGAAGTATAGGGACAAAAATTTATAAAGTTCATGGTGGACCTGGATGGGCAGTAGGACACGAGTTTTCTCTGTAAGAGATGACTCAGAAAATGTAGATTTTCAGTTGTTCCTATCTTTACACTGAAACTGACATCTGCCAAACTTACATGAGAAGAATTTTTTTCTGTATGCAGTTTGCATAATGTGCCTCAATTTTCAAATGTCTGAGCTAATTTACATCCATTTTGATTAAACTTTTGTGCTCGTGGCAGCAAAGGACAATTGGAATTGCCATTACAGGTCAAACCACTGATCTGTTAATCCAATGTGCTATTTCTGTCAGCAGTCAATACCAGCTGCTTCAGGGAATGAGAACACATAATAAACAATTATGGAATAACCTGCCCAGAGGCAAATCATCTTCCTAATCTTACATACTTGTGTGTATATCATTAATTGTGAAACTTAAATGAAATGTAGAGAAACTGAGAAAGATAGTTGGAGAAGCATAGAATTGCCAATTATTGCAATAAGAGGTCAGTAAAATTGGAGTCTTTGACATAAATTGTAGAAGATTTTTGTAAGTTTTTATATTAAAAATTGTAAACAAGGTGTTTACTTGATTTTACCTTTGCAATACCTACCTGTTTATAAAGACTGGTCCCTAAAATCAAATGAATGGTTGTATATCCTGCTTTTATTACCTTTTTATGCCTTTAGGATATTCTGGCTCTCAAGATCAGAATTTTGCTGGAGGGTGAGGGAAGCTTCTTTCCTGCCCACTTGAATCACATAAGAAAAAACAATATTTCAATTCATCTCATGTTGTTTGAATGAAAACGAGCACTCCAAACTAAATTTTGTAAATAGGTTTTGGAAAAAATATTTTTCCCTGACTACACTGATTTTGAATAAACATACAGAATAAGATTATGTCTATATATGGACATACATTTTGTTCTGCAGTAGCATTCTGCAGAGATGTCTTTAAACCCTCTGTACCTTAGTATTCTGTACTTCATGGATTACAGAGAGAGAGAGCGAGATCTGGAGCAAGAAAAGCTGCTATATAAAAGCAGTTTCAGCTTGAATAACCCCAATGATTGTAATGGTCTCCAGACAGAGATCATCTGAATTTAATGAATCCTCCTTTTTAGAAGCAATACAAAGTCTAAACTTTTGTTTCTTTGATATAATATAATAAAAACCAAGATGCCTGATTAATTTTGGGGTATCCTGCAGAGACAACATATGGTTCATACTTGCAAGTGTCTTTGTACATTGACAGCTCTTTGTTTTTGCTGCGAAGTTGTGACTTCCAAAGCTGCCTAGTAGATTTAATTTTAACAGGGATTGGGGCATCTGAATCTCTCAGATGGCTTTGGAAAAAAACTTCTCTAAAAAACTCCTTTTTCTTGATACATCATAAATAAATGCAAAGGTATTTTAATATTTATGGTTGCCTTCCTAATGAATAATATGAGATACCTTCCTCTTTTATGCGTGGAATGTAATTAATGTTGCGATGCCTCTTGTAAATTTGGAGGAGACCTGTTGGTCATACAGGACACCCTCAGTGCAAGTCTGTTTTTGTGTGTGTTCAGAGAATTCCTGCAATTAAGATCTTAGTACACAATGAAGTTTTATCCATGGCTGTCGTTCTCATTAGCAACAATCCGTTTCTCATATTCTGTCCCTGTTTTGCCATCTTAATTTACTCTACTTTTCCTGCTTGTTCTAATTGCTAAACCATAATTGCTTCCTCTGTCACTGAGCTTTAATTTCATAGCAGTCATGCTGTGAATGTACTACTCTAGATAATACCATGACTATAGTATTGCAGATATATAAACATAGCAAAGGATATTTTCTGTTACAAAGAATTCACAAAAGCACCATTATGAGCACAGTACAGGATCTCAGAAGGATTATGTACTTTGTCTAAATAATATAGGAAACTGGTAAGAGCACTTGGAATTAAAATGAGGTCTTCTGAATGCCATCTCATTGTTTGCAACTGTTTTTGTCTGCTCCTTCATTCTTCTGTTAGCTAAGATTGGCAGAGAAACAACAGGTGTAGCAAGGCTTCACTGAAATTCCTGACACTATAATGGTGTTGCAGACATTTCAGATTAGGCTCATTGCTTAAGGCTTTCATTCTTTCTGTGCAATTTAGTAATTTGAGCTCTCTGGAGTGTGCAGTTTTCTTTGGAACTTGCAAAATGTCTATATTGGTGTCATAGTCTGATACTCATAACACAACAGTATATATGCAGTGCCATAAGAAGAGCCCTATAGGAAGAGTATCTCTGAGATATCTTTTTGTTTAGTATCCACACTTCTATTGGACTATTCCTACATAACAGTAGTATTCAAAAATGTATACAATATTTATTACCAGCTCTTCATCCATATGCCTTTCATTTTCTGTAAATTTAGATAGTGGATTAACATGAACGGTTGTTTAGGCAGGGACAGTCTATACTGTGGGAGTTAGAACAGAGGTAAACTTCTTGCCTCAATTCATTCTTTGCTAAAACCCATTCTTAGAAAAGTATTAATGTTTATTTCCATATGTGTATGATTATGTTGTATTTCCCTTAATCCAACCTGAATATAATTTTGCCTTAATTTTCTACTCTCTTTGAAGTCTGTAGTATTGCATCTTTGTTCCAAGTGTTTTCTGCAGTTCCTTTGTCCAGTGATTTTTATTTTGAAATATTTCATTGAAGTCTAAATCATTGCAATTTTCACTTTTCCTTTAGGGGGGCTAATTCTTCCTTTTTATAATCTAATCTTGTCTAAGCCTCTTCCTTATGCCATCTACCTTTCTTATTTGTACACTGGCAGTTATTTCCATACAGAGGTAGGCCAATATCATGACTTAGAATTCCCAGAAAAGATTCATGTTGCAAAATGAGCAACTGGCACGAGCGAGGTTCAGCTTTGAGGATACACTTCCCACCTGTGTAAACACCCAGAATATCTCTTTATGGCTTGAAGTAGGATGGGTATGTTCTGGATCTTACAGCAACAGTCTTGATAAAGAATAGCAGTCTCTCACCTGGGTATCAGTAAGAGATTTCAGAAAACCTTAATGGATGCACGCGTGAGAGGTCAGATCAGTGCAAAAACAGAGAACCTGTTGCACTAGTGACCACTACAGCTTTTTCTAGGTGAAAAAAGTGGTGGATAACCCTGTATGAAAATATATTTGGAGATTTCTGACAAAGAAGACAGTTTTTTCATTGGCATAAAATATAATTGGGTCTAAAACAAAAAAAAACCCAAAAAACTCCAACCCATATAACCTGAAGGAAGGATACTTCAGAAATATGTTGAAAAGTTCTGATATGCAAGTAATTAAATATTTGAAAACTCAGAGAAATGAAAGCATTTCAACATATATGCGAGTTTTAAACATAAAAGATCTGCTAACAACAGAAACAATTAATTAGAGGAGCTCCATGTCTTGAGCTGTATGTTGGATATCCAATTGTGATCCTTTTTAAAATGTGACTCTGAGTTCATTCTACTGCCATGATTACACACAAAGGAAAAGATTTAAAGTAATTAATTTTCTGGATACATTTTTTTTTTTACTGGAGTGGAAGGCCTATAATGTCAGACTTCTAATAGCTCACTTTAGCTTGCCAATATATACACTTCATTCACATCTCTCAGTTTGAAATTGGGTTAGTTCTTGGATTTAGCTTTTCTAAAGAAAACAGAAACATATACAATTATTAGTGTTGAAAGGCTTTAAGGCTTGAAGTTGAACAGCAATAGAACCAACATCAATATTAAGAATTTTGTCAGAGAAAGCATCTCTATCCAGAAGACCTTTAAGTGGTTCCTCAGATCTGAATTTTCCAAAAGACTACAAAGGTATTTAAAAAGATACAAATAATAATTATGGTCCACCAGGGAAAAAGAAAAAGTGCGTAACTATAGTTGAAGTTAAATGAATTATTTCTTCAGAGGGTGTTCTCAGTCTTTGAATGTGGTATCAGAGAGGATAGTAAGCTTGAATGCAGAAGTGTGGATGGATATATAAAAGCAATGAATAAATTTATTATCTGTAGTAACACTGAATTTTGTGCATGTAAGAAAGTGATAATGAAATTTCATAGTTGAAAATTTAGGCTGGTCACCCCAGCTGTCAGGTTAGACTCTTTCTTATTACAGAAAATTTTCTAAGTCCTCCTTATCTTCCTTCTCACCTCATGTTTTGAAGCATCAGCTAATCCATAATTTCAAATCCATACTGAACTTGAAATTTTTTCAGGGATGGAAAAGTCTGCATTTTCCTCATAGCAACATATATCAAAATCCTTATAAGTGGTCAGTAACATGACTGAAATGGGGAAATTTATATATTTATATCAAGAGAGGCCTAATGCAGTAGAGAGGACAATGCAAATCTGAAAATCATGGTAAATTTCCAAGCCTTTGACTGGATAGATTGCACACTATGTTTGTTTACTGACCAGACTGGGAAATTATGAAAGAATAACAAGGGTGTTTTTCAGCTGTACAGTGAACCCTTGCACAGAATTGCAGATATCTGGAGACAGGAACTCCAGCTAAGTCACATTTGAGTTTGTTGCTTTCCCAGTTCATGATTTTTTTGTTTCAATGTTAAAGTATTTCCTAGACATTTGTCTCATATAAATTTTGAATGGATTTCTGCCATTTTTAAACACAGAATATTCCAAAGATCTCTGACATGCTTTTCATGAAAGATCTCCTGAGATTTAACTTATATTTTCCTTACTTTATGTTACTATATTTTGGCTTAATATAATAATGCACAAAAAAAAAAAAAAAGAAAAAGTTTATATCTCAAGACATTACACAAAAAGAACCCTTGTAAACCAAAATAATCAAATGGAATTTGGACGTAGTGCAATATTACAGGTTAATGCTAACATTCTTTTTCTCATTAATCAGTACTATTAAAAAAACCAAACATTTTGACATATCCAAATTACTTTTTTGCTATGAGACAGCCCTCTTTATGGGTATAGAGAAACTTACTTTAAATGTTATATGAATTTAAACTTGGAAAGTTGTTATAGGCTGCACCAATTTGAAAACAGTTATATAGTCTAGTTCTTTGAGAGATTTCTATGTAATTCATAAGCAGATTCATTATTAGGCCACAATTACTCTTAGCTTACTTTGAATGTTTTCCAAATGCTCGTTGAAATCAGTAGGTATCAAGGAAGGCTTTCACCTATACTTCCTCATTTTGGGCTGCGCTTCAGGTATGCTATTCTTGTAGCAATGAGAATATTTTAAACTTATTTCAAGCTGGGAAAATGTGTTATTGCCTGTTAATTTGCATGTGTCGTAAATGAACACAGAGTATGACCATATGTCATCTAATAGTTTGGTTTAAACTAAAGCATCCAGAATCCTGGGTTTTCTTTCTGACAAAAAATTAAAGTTTGGACTAAGCCTGATGGTGCCCACATCCTCGTTTCATGTCTCTCTGCAGCCTGGCGTTGTTTTGGGATCGTCCAGCCAGTGAGGTAATGAAATAAATTTACTCTTTACATTTCAGCTGTGGTTTTTTTGGGGTGCCTTTGGTCACCTGCACTTATTGATTCACACTGAGTTACCTCTTGTCTCTAACAGATTCTGGTTATAGATAAGCAACTGGTACTAAATAAATACCTATTTTAGCTAGCACTGGATAACTTATATACAGAATGTTAAAATAACAGAATGAAGGCTTGTGCTGACTCCTATGCTTGGAATATATTGTCACACTTGCCATGAGCTCAATTCAAAACATTTCTGATCACAACACAGTCAAGAGAAGCCATGCCACACAAACAGGAGTCAACTGTTTCATTACAGGTAAATCAAATGCAGGAAGGTGGCTTTATTCTTGTTGTATGTGGTCTTTCACCACACTGCCTTTGTAAACCTTTGCCCTTCTAGGTGGTTGCCTCAAAAGACATAAAAATTCCTCTGTTGTTACAATGGATTTCTACCTTCCTAGCAAGGTACATATAATCAAGTCATGTGTTTCACTGGTATTAGGATTTAATTATGCCTTTTTGTATACTCAATTCTGCTTTGTTTGGGAGAATTTCAGAGCATTCTTATTGTGGATATGACATATAATGTTAAGATTTATATCTGAGATGTTAATTCTGTTTCAAGACCCAATTCACCTCTGGGATAGATTTGTTTCTTTGGTACAAGTTCAATGCACCTTCCAGACAGAAACTTAAGTTCTTGTAAATTCAAGTGAAACTCATTGTTAAATGCATTGTCTTAATTTTTTTTTTTCACATTTCATAGTTGTTATTCAAATAGGTACAGCATAGGCTCCACACACATTCTCACACATCTCACTTCAACTCTCAACACCAAAGTATGACCTGTGTCTGCCCCTGGTTACATAGCCTGCCACAGCCCTCTGTTGAAGCCCTCTGAATGGTGGTGAGCCCCTCTGAATGGTATACCTTCCCTCACCACCATCTGACACCTGCAGTTCCAAAATACACAATATACTGCCAGCATGCAGACTGTTGAGAGAAAATGAAGTGAAGGACATTACTGTCTGAAAATCAGAGAGGAAGACTTGGTATATCTCTGCATTATGGCAGGTCTCTGAAGTATTTGTGGGCATAAGTGTGATTCATTCACAAGGGACATGTAGATGCCCCACAGTAAACATTGTTTTGATATTTCATTCCTTTTTTTTTTTTCAAAATTCATGATTGAAACCAAAAACTACCTTAATTTTCCATCTTTAATAACAGTAAATTTTTTTGAGACTGAGGTGTGAAGAGCTGTCAAAAGATAATGTATTCTGTTCTAGTTAAGAACAGAAAGCTCTCAAGCTCTTTCTGCCCTCAGCAGTTTCCTGTAGTGACAGTAGGTCAAGTTTCCTGTCAGCTACTTTCTGTACAATTCAGCTGGTGAGTTCCCATCCCCTCTAAGTATCATTAGGTAAAGCGAGTGGAACATGAATCAAAGGCAATGTATGTGTCAGAGACGGGGAATCCCATGCTCCAGTTCACAGAAAAGAACAGTGATTGTAAGTGCACCTACAACGCAGCCAAAGTATCGCTAGACATGCCTGGATGAGGCAGAACTTCAGATCCTTTATTCAGGCCCTTCTCCCATAGAAGCAAAAATAAATTTTTAGTTTCAGGATATTAAACTAGGTCTGACCTGGCTTTTGTTTTCAATCAACAATGATATGAAATTCTTTACACCTTAATGGTCATAGAGACTCAAATAAAAGAAAACATTTTGTATTATTCATGGCCACCCTGAATAGATTGCAACTATACTATGAGCTACCTTTTCATTCCTTGGAAGGAAAAAAGTTCTTTAAACTTTTACCCTATTAGATTGAACTTTCACTTATTTACCTTTGAAAATTTAGAACAAGTTGAGTAACCCATTGCCTTCAGACTGCAAAGAGACGTCCATGTTATCTTAACTTTGTTCCATATAAATAACCCTTGATCAACAACAGCTAACAAAAAACTGGTGGTGATGAGTTGTCTTGATAATTTATGGGTTGTTTAAGGCTAGGAAAATGAAACCGAAGTGCCTGTCAGACACAAAATGAGATAACACAAAAGTGTTTATATGTAAAGAAATGTTTAAATATTACAAAGAAGGTTGGAGGGAAACAAAGCAAGTCTCAATAAACTAATTGGGGTTTTATAATAAGTTGGGTAGTGTAATCTTTTTCATTCTGTAACAGATTTTCTCAGGTTATTCACAGTACACATTCACAAGGCGTTCACATTGCAGAAGAGAAGATCTAGTTCAGGCTTGAAATATGAATGGAGTTAATGCTTTCAGCTCTGAAATATCTCACTTATTCTGGCTCTTCTGCATAATTCTGCATTCAGTTTTTGCATATTAGCTCTGTTGCAGAATGTGCTATTTCCTCAGCTGCAAGGCATTCTCAATAGTAAACGTTAGATGTAGAGAAGTGGCAGATCGGATTTCTTTAAAATTCTACATTTATTCATTGATAAAAGACTGCAAATTGTCAGTTTTCATTGTTGATCATGTTCTTGCTCATACCATAGCAAACAGTTGGCTGGAGTATTTCTGGTGGTTGGAATACATCAGGACTCGTGTCTCTCAGGGTGATAAAGCATGCCAAGTTGCTGTCTTGCTGCAGCTGGGTTGTGATTTGTCAAGCTACAGTGCAATGAACAGGGTGACTGGGACCTGTACATGCTGTTTCTCAGATATTCTGCAGAAAGGTCAGCTAAAAATCAGCAGGTGATGTTTGGAGATAACAAGTGCAGCCTTGCTGTCCACAGAGCCATAGTCTAACAAGAACTACATGCACTTCTGAAATCAGGTAATCTGCGTTACTCAACCTGCTTTGTCTGTGCAGCAAAGTAGTAGTTCAAGCTCAGGGTCCTGGGACTATCATAAATTGAATATTATTGTTAATGTACTTTGTCAGTGTGGAATCCCCTCAGATGAACATGTTTTACAGAAAGTAACCATTTGTAAAGACAGTGGTCAAGAATAGTTCCTAATATACATAAATTAATAATTAAGAAAGAAGCTTTAAAATTAATATGTCTAAAGCCTTAAAGAGGAAAAGCAAAAGAATACTGATCTTATGAATGAATGTGCTCTTCATGCATTATTCATGAATATATTTCATAAAAACCCTAGGGGCCTCACAAGTGAATACCTATTTAAAGAGTAGATAAGTTAAAAAAATACAATCCATTGCCACATAAGTATTGACTTGACAGGTTTTTGTAGATTTTGAGGCAAAACAAAGACAATTCTGAAGAAGAACCTAAATGCTTATGAATTCCATTACCTTTAGCGAATTTATGCGAACTTGTTACACCTAAGCCAAAGCACAGTCACTAAAGCCCTGCTTTAAGTCGCACAACTATAACTTGGGATAATGCACAACTAATGGTATTCCCTTTAATTAATTTACTTACACAGAGATCCACATTAAGCTCAGAGGCCCCTCAGAACAACTAATGGACAAATACATAAATGTTATGAAACATTCCTTGTCCCAAAGATTTGCAGTTCAAATAGAATAGCCAGGAAAACAGATGCTCTGAATTGAGTCCGCACAGCACAGCAGAGGTTTCTCTTCTCCAAAGTTCTAGTCCAGTAGGCTAAATATTGGTGTACGTGGTGTTTTCAAAGGCAGTAAAACCTTGTCTCTCGCACAGTATTGAACTCCAGTTAGATAGATCTAAGATTAGAAGTGAGGGGCTAAAAAATCCCAGTTCATGGGAACATGGGTATGAGGACAACTCTTTCAGATCAGGACCAATAGGCTTTACCCTTGACACAATATAAATCAATGCAATAGTGCAGACTGTGCCTCGTGGAGCAGCCTCCAAATTCTGATCAACTTAGGCCTCTCTTCAGTTAGATATTTCTCTGTGACCAGATAAAATTTATTTCTGATGTTTCTACTCTATTCTTAATTAAGATAAGGTTATTTTAAAGTGGGTTTTAATACTGATGTTTTCCATTGCTTATTTTTTCCTGTTCCTTCAAGTGATAGTAACATGGTAGATGCAGAATGAAAACAATCAATGTTCTTTCTGGATAAATGTAAACAACTCCTACACTACCCTGCTAATATTAATTTCATTGTTATGTTGCCTGAAGACACACATAACTGGCTCATAAAATACTTGCTATCTCTCTTGCAAAAAAACCCAAAAAACAACTGCCCTGGTGATTTTCCTACATGGCTCATCTACTTTTCTCTCCCTAGACTTTTTTTTTTAAATAAAAAAAAAAATAAAGCTAAAACCTTCTCTTGTTTCGTGAATCCCATCCTACTAGTTTTATGCATCAGACTCAATAATGCTGATCTTACCTATCCCTTCTAAGTTATCAGCATACTTGCCATTTAAAGCCTATTCCCAATTATTTAGTTTACCTGGTGAGCAAAACCTTCTTAATTTATTCCTGAACTGTGAAGAAAGGAGAATCAAGAAACACATGGTAAAAAATCCCACTGCAGGAAATAAGGTCAAGTTATGTGGGTGATGTTCAATAACAAAGTGAATTTTTGTGTAGTTATTTGTCATTTGGGAATTATTGGGGGTATTATATATAAAAATGTTATTTACTATGTATAGAATTATCCTAGTTTTAGCTAGGACAGAGCTAATTTTTTTTGCAGTAGCTGAGAGAGTATGGCTTTGCGTGGACCTAGGAGGTTATTTGATACCACCTTATGTCATTGCCAGGGGCAGGAGATAGGGACTCTGAAGTTTTGATTTTAAGGATGATAAACCATTGTAACCATGAGGAGACAAAACTTTCCCAAGTGTACTCTCAATAAAAGGTCACCTTGTCCACAGTGACAACCTACCACGGTTCAACGGTATAGCCAAGATAAGGAAAATGGGAAGGCTGTTCATTCACTGGAAACATACCTGAAGATTTAATGCAGGACTGAGTCATCTTGCTATGAATCTGCAGAGATCAGTGACGTAGTGAAACAGAGACACTCATATCAGGCACTGCTACATGGCTGCAAGTTTATGACCGTGTAGTCATGTGTGAATGTCAGAAGCCCCACAATAACTAGCAGTCCACTGCAAGACTAGCAACATCATTCTTTGCATTTTGGACTGTGCCAGACCTGGAAAATGAATGGGCACGAGAGAGAAGGGCTCACCCTAAGCTGTTCTTCTGTTTAACAACTGACAGCACTGATAGGAAAACTGAGGAAAAGCAAACATCAGTAAATGTCTTGTAGCTAAATCTTCTTGGTTTCAGTTGGTTGATATTTGGGATGTGCAAATGAGGAAACGTCCTGTCAAAGGAAACTGGGAAACATGTTTTGGTTGTTTTTGGATTTATTTTAGGGTCTTCAGCATACCTGTACAAGTATAACAGTTTTTGTCTATTGTTGGCCCCATAAGATCCCTCTGTGAATTGATGTCTACTGTTGCCACAGTTTTAGTTGCAGTGGAAGGATACAACAATTTGAGGAACTATGAGCAGAGTGGAAACATAGCCAGTAAAGACAAGTACCAGCCTGCTTGGAGTGTGGATGTGTTTCTGTAGTATTTTTGGTGCCACCTTTGACAACTGAAACTTCAAGCTCTTCCACTGCACATATTCACAGTTGTAGTAGGTTGACCCTGTCTGGATGCCAGGCACCCACAAAAGCCACTCTATCGCTCCCCTGCACCACTGAACAGGGGAGAGAAAATACAACAAAGGGTTCATTAGCTGAGATAAGAACCACAAGAGATCAGTCATCAAATACTGTCTTAGGCAATACAGACTGAAATTAGAGATATTCATTGAATTTATTGCAAATAAAATCAGAGCAAGATAAGCAGAAGCAAAGTAAAACCTTAAAAACACCTTCCTCCGACTCCTTCCTCCTTCCCAGCTCTATCTCCTCCCCCCAGCAGCGCTGGGAGACAGGGNCCTCCCCCCAGCAGCACTGGGAGACAGGGAATGGGGGTTATGGTCACTTCATTGCAGGTTGTTTCTCCTGCTGCTCAGGGAGAGGAGTTCTTCCCCTGCTCCAGTGTGGGGTCCCTCCTACAGGAGACAATTCTCCATGAACCTCTCCAATGTCAGCTCATCCCAAAGGTAACAATTCTTCACAAACTGCTCCAACCTGGGTCACTCTTCCATGGAGTACAGTCCTTCAAGGACAGGCTGTTCTGGCATGGGGCCCCCACGGGGTCACAATTCCTACCAGGAAACCTGCTCCAACACAAAATGTATTTAGAGCCCCCTCCCAAGCACCCACCTGCTCTGGCATGGGCCTCTGCATCCCTGTGGTCCTCCATGGGCTTCAGCATGGGCTGCAGGGGAATCTCAGCTCCGACTCCTGGAGCACTTCCTCCCCCTCTTCCTTCACTGACCTTGGTGACTGCAGAGTTGTTCCTCTCACATATTCTCTCTCCACTCTTCTCTGGCCACAATTAAAACTGTACAATAACTTTTATTTCCTTCTTCTTAAATATGTTATCACAGAGGACTTATCATCATTTCTGATTGGCCCAGCCTTGAGCAGTGGCATATCCATCTTAGAACGACCTGGGATTGGCTTCCAGCAGCTTCTCACAGAAACCACCTCTGTAGATCCCTGCTACCAAAACCTATCTGTGCAAACCTAATATACCAAGGGAAGAAAAATGTTTTATAGACTCAAATACTTTTCATTAAGACATCATCTCTTGTGTTTAAAAACTGCTCAAACTGTTCAAAGAAGTTCATTACACAAACAGTCATGACTGAAGCACAGATAATTTCCTGGGGATTGATAACTAGTGAGAGAATCTGAAGGTATGAACTGCAGTCAAGTGTCATTAAATCCAGTAAGTTATTAAGCTCCTTAAAATACCCATGTTTCAGATGGTATTTGAGAAAAAGAAGAAAACAAGGTTCTGCTTTATTCTGGCGTAAATTTTGGATCATTCTATTGACTTTGAATTTGCTTTGATTTATCAGGCAGTAGAAATTGATTTTCTTCATTATAAGATTCAGCTACTTAATTTATCTTGCCTTTTGTCTTACCTTGCAATGTACAGTACTGCTACATGAGCAAGTCGTTGTGGTCTGTTGTTATTTAGATTATTGAAGGAAAAAATGTGAAATAAAAACATTCTAATAAGCTACCCATACAAATTACTCACATGCTAAAATGTTGTCAGTCTTCCCACTTTCCCTGGAAGAGAAATTCAGGATAATAAAAAACTACTTAATGCTTTATCTAAAAAAGGCATTGAACCATACTGAAAATGTATAACAAAACTTAAGTGTTATGTGCAGTTTGGTTTTAATTAATTTGCTTTTATATGTGATCAGCCACCTGTAGTTTCATTGTTTAATGTATTGTTGTCAGCTCTAATTTTCAATTTTCTTCTACGGTTCGAGTCTTCATCCAGCAGTGTGCTTTGTTATTTTATTGTGACATTAGGCCAGAACTTCTTGCTCATCAAAGCAAGAATGACAAATCTAATTGCAGATCTGCCTGTCATTTCAAAAAGCATTTTAAATATCAGTAAAATAGGAAAATAGTCTCTAACTATGAATGCCATGAAATCCTACTCTTTATTTCTTCCCCCTTCCATATTTTAAAGGACTACTTGGTAGAGTTGAGAAAAATATTGCCTTGGATTTGTCTAGGATTCCAATGAAGTAATTTACAATACTTTAATACAACAGAAATGGGTTTCATATATTTTTAATGCATAAATATACCAGTGTTTACTTGACAAGACAAGATCTGTATCTTGAGAAGGTTTCAAAAGTGGGTAATTCCTGGATTACATATTAACACAGGAAAAAAATGGAAAATATGTGAGCAATTTCAATTATTTTGCCACAAGTTTTGTAGAGGGCAAAACTGGCCAAGCCAGAAAATACAGAAAACCTGATTCTCAGAGGAATAGAAAGAGAATAATATGACCACTACAATGATATGCTAACTGAAAGGATTGAGGGGAACAGGAATAGATTTTCTATATACAATGGGAAAGAAAAGGAAACAGAAGGAAGAAGACTTCAGGTTAAGGAGGGTTTCATTAGTTAAGTTCAGAAAATTAATTGAAACAGCTAGCATCTTTTGTTAAAATATAGGTTAAAAAAAAATCATTCACAGAAAATATAATCGATTAAATAAAATGAGGGACCTGTAATTTAAAATTAGGAGTTCTAGAGCTGAAAAAGAAGAAAAATGTAAAGCTGAGAAAATACATGTTTATAATAAATGCAGCAGCTAGAACAGTCAAAGATTAGGCTGTTAAATGTAACTGCATTGTTGCTAGAAAAGGAAATATTTTTCCTTTTTAAGACATTTTATATGAGGTTATATATGATGATTTTTTACTAATTGTTTCCATTTATATAAAAATACTTTAAAGCTGTAAATATTTTTTAGTGAACACAAATAGCAGCAGATCATGCTGAATTCAGTTTTAGCTTATTTATCATCAACAATCAATAGAAGATCAGATTCTAAAATCTTTTTAGTGATCAACTGCTGTAGCAGAAATAAGCATGGATAAATTAATAGATTTCAACAGGAGTAATAAGTAGAGATAATAAACTATCTTTCTTTTAGCCAGAAATAATTGAGATCACAAACAATTTCTCATGGTTAGATTTGAAATGCCTGGTGAAATAAAGAACTGGTGGAAGAAAACAAAGGGTTTAAAAATGAAGGACAGTTTGAAAAACAGGTGTGAGCCCACACAGCTTGTCATAAGATATCTGGACCTCTGGCCCCATCTCACAAGAGGGATTTTAGTGAGGTGCTGTGAGGTGTTAGACTTTACGATGTTGCCATGACCCACCACTGCCCCTTAGTTGTGTCAGGAAAATCAAATGTGCTAATGCTTAACTCGCGCAACAGTGAAACAGCAGAAACTGCTGAGGAATGAGTTTTAAGGTAACACATTTACTTCTGTTATAGCTCACTGTGCACAGCACTAGCTAAAACTGACAAAGAGCATGGCTCAGGTGAATGTATTTACTGCAAGATGCAGCAGCTGAAAAGCCAACACAGTTTGAGTCCACCAACACTGCTGTAATAAATTTCCAATGGAGAGGAAGGGCAGACACCACGAGTGACAATGTTATAAATCAACGAAGCTACACATGCCAGAACTTGTGAGAAAATATAAACCTCTAAACTTATATCTGGATAGTTCATGATGAAAAAGGGAATCCAGTCATCTTTGAAAACATTACTTATCGCTGCTGTAAACTGTTTCCTTTGCACATTTGGCCAAAAAGAAGTGTTCCCTCAATTGTCTCAAAAATTTTCAGGTTCTCTGATCTTCTCCCACTCCCCAGTTATGTAGAGAAAAAAAGCTCTACATAGTTCCAGGTCATAAGATATCTGGACCTCTGGCCCCATCTCACAAGAGGGATTTTACCAAGGTGCTGTGCAGTGCTAGATTTTGTGATGTTGCCATGACCCACCAGTGTGCCCCTTAGTAGTAGCAGGAAAATCAAACGTTCTAATGCTTATCTCATGCAACAGTGAAACAGCCGAAACTGCTGAGGAATGAGTTTCAAGACAACAGATTGCTTAAATGTTCCTGTTCATTTTGGTGGCAGCTCTATTGCAGTCAACATGTTAGCTCTTAAATATTTTGGTCAGACATCCTTTCAGTGGCCTTTATTATTCTGATTATTATGTATTCTTCTTGTCTTATTTTGGGGGTCAGTTTCTGCCTTTCAAAGCATATGACATATTCATAGCAGATCAACCACTGTACTTTCCAGCAGTTTGCAAGACAAGTTAATGATAGCTTTTCTGTTGCCCTGTCACATTTTCTCCTTTGAGAGAACAGTGTTTTTTGAACATAGTGTTTCATTGATATTTAAATTCATTTACTTTTGTGGTCGTAGCTGAAAAGACTGCAGTGGAAAGAATCACACTTACAGATAGGTTTTACTCAAGATTTCAGAATAAATTATAGTTTCACAGAGATCAAATTCTCCAAAACATAACTGGTCTTTTTAATCTGATTTTTTTCCTGCCTGGGTTAAAGTCAATGCTATTACAAAAACTGTCATCCTTTTAATAGAGATTCCTATAGCCTTTCTATCAATTGGTCATAAAGCCACAGAGCCCAGGAAATATTTCAACTTTATTATGAATTCTTTGCACAAACTTATGAAATGGCAAATATTAAACAGAATGACATAGATTAAGATGATTTTGCTAGCCCTCTGTTGGGCTAATATAAAGACCAGTATCAGAAAAAGTAAATATCCTGTCTGTCCTTAAGAAGCTCATCTTGCTGGAATTTTGTGCCATTGCAATACTAACTGGAATCGAGTGTGAACATTTCCTCTGCTGTACAGTCAAAGCTTCCTTTAAATATTGCAATGCCTACTTGAGAATTAAAGTAGCAGTATTAAGAAGTCTGCTCTTGGAAAACCAATACCGATAGATATAAATCCAGCTGTAGCATACAAAATAGAGGAAATATCAGCTGCTACACACAGAAGTCAGCTCAGAATAAGTTTCCATGCAGCCTGCACTATTAACTATCTGCTCTGGGGGACCAATTGTGCATAACAAGAAACCATGTCTGTAGGTGTGTTCATGTATGACAGGAGAATGATAATTTTTTTGAGAAGGATGCACTTCTCAAAATGATATCACATACGCTGAATAAAACATGTTTGTCAGGCATCTGTTTTCTTGCTTTAGCAAGTTGAAAATGCTGAATGTTTTTTGGATGCTGACCCAGATAGTGCATTTATGGGCATATAGAGACCAGCTTAGCATCACCTTCTACACATGACAGCACCAATATTTTATCTTCTGATTTACCTCAATGTGAGACAACCCTTTGGACTCCAAACAGTGGAATATCATGAGTTTTTGGTGGGTACAATGTGACATGAAGAGTAACTGTGACATCCACTGAGAAAGTAGAAAAATGAGCTTTTCTAGTTATTCGTGTCATGTCTGCCATTCTTAGTGTAGTGAGCAAATGAATATTTTTTCCCTCTTTGCTTCACCTATAGCAACAGAAAAGGACTGATGGAGTACACAAAGATGGTAAGAGCTCAGAAGAAATCATGTATGGGGAGCCCAACTGATGAGGCCTCAGCAACCATGCTGTAGTTCTCTTTTGTGGAGGCTGAGGGCACAGGAACCACAACAGCCCCCTGGAGGGAGGAGCCTTGGGCTCTCTCCCTTAGTTAGGGTAGGCAAAAGGCCCCTTCCAGGATCTTCTGTATTACTCTAATGTACCCTAATCTCTTGTTCCCCATTGGCCCGTTGGCCCCCTGCTCCTTTTACATATGTATCTCTGTTCCAGAGTGTTCTCCCTTCCTCAATGCCCCATTGGCCCGTGGCCCTTACTGCCTCTCTTGTTATCTCCCCATTGGTTCACTTGCCTTAACTCTGCCCCTGTACCCTCAGATGATTGGTCCTCAATGCAGGCTCCGTCCCTACCTGGTCCCATATATAAACCCTGTACCCTCAATTTTTCCCGTCTTTGTCCCTGGAACTCTTTCGCACTGATAGAATAAACTGCCCCTGCAGAACCCCTACACAAAGACCCTTCCCTTGTTGGAACCCAGAGTGCAGAGGAAAGGTGTGGATGCTGAAAAGTTTTCAGCATAGAAATTTTCCAGCTTTCTGCAGTGTTTTGTGAGACTGTAACATTTCATGAGAGCTCTGTCTTTCCCACGCAAGGTATTCAAAACAATATTATGGTTTTCTGTAAACTAGTCTTTCTATCTCGC
>VZTH01004801.1:950062-972207 GCA_013397815.1 Aleadryas rufinucha | reverse complement strand
TCTTTCTATCTTGCATCTGCAGTTGTTTGCAGAATTGTTATGACACTGACTAGAGAAATATTTTGAAATGGCAGTTGTAGAATTTGACCAATCACCCCAGGAGCTGGGTGACTAGAGGTCCAATGACCTTACACCATGGCAAAACACTAAAGTATAAAAGGAGTGATAAATAATTAAATAAAAAAGCTTATTCTCCCCACTTCCTGAACTGAGTCAGTGTTTGTTTCCTCTCCCTCCTCGCAATAACAGCAACAGAAAGGGTCTGTGTGTTGCGTGCGTGCTTGCCCTGCTGAGCAGCTCCTGGCTGGGGACACTTCCGGAAGGTCGCGGCATCTCACCGCTGACCCCCCCATGACACTCATTGGTTTGTACCCCACTTGAAGTCCACAAATTCAGCTTTTAGAGATGCAGGGTCCATCCACCCTGTGTTGTTCTCACTGTCTGGAAGTTGATCCTAACATTTCTCTGCTTTTCTCGTGCAGTCAATGTATACCCAAATTGTGAACATGTATGCAAATACAGGATAAATATTGCTTCTGACTTTACCTTTCATAAGTCAATAAAACTAGTCTGTCACCACAGGCTGCTTCAGGGACCTTAGCATTTGTCTATAATAGCAAATTTTTAAAAGTGCCTGGGGAAGTCTGAGAGAGTGATAAGTGGCATGAACTGTAACTGTCCCTGAAAGCAGGCTTACAATAGAACAGTGATGCAGTTGCAGACAGATCATTATCAGACCCTTCAGAGCTTCTGGTGCATCACCAATATGAAAGTGCTCTCTTTGCTATATTGTGCTTTCCTGGTGCAGAATGCTTTCCTGGTTATTACTGCTTACCAGAAGACTCTTCTTCATACTGGAAAAATCCTTTTGGGAACTGGACACTTCTAGAGCATCTTAGAATCCATTTTTAGGAGTTTCCACTTTCCCTTTTTCACTCCAAAAATTACAGGTAACAGCTCACCAAATTCAAAATACCCAACATGATTTTGTATGGATAGAAACCTCTACATAGCTTTAATAAGAACATGAAATACCAGAACTAAAAATAAATTAATTTTATTAATGTTTCAGTTAGCGTTAAAAAATTATTTTGTCATATAAGCATTGAGTTGAAATACAATAGATTCTTCACAGTCTTTGTAAGAAAAGATTGGTTCTTCAGCAGTCATTAGTAATCAGGTTTTCCTCACACAACTGAATCGAGGCTTGGAGGGGAGGTCATTTTGCATTATATTCTGTAATCCTCTTCAGGCTGAGACAATGACTGGGAAGGAAAAAGAGCAGTTTTTCAGACTCCAAATACTTTTCCTTTCTCTCCACCTCTCCTTCCATTTGGAAATATTTAGCTTCCATTTCAGGGAACACACTCTGTACGTTCATATGTATATACAGAAGGGTATAATTTCACAGCCACTCTTTACAAAGCACATAAAAAATGGAGTTCATGGGTACAATTTTTTACCCATGTTTTGATTAACAGCACAACCAAAAAAATAAATCATGCTGGGGTAATGATATGTTTGAGGTATGCTGGTGGTTCTGACTTTAAGGAATACTCTTTAGTATATTTACTTCTCTTAAATAAATGACTGCAGAGTGAAAGTATGAGATCTCAGGTTTTCCAAGAAAAACCTCACAGGGATGGGAGGGAGAGAAGAAGACACGATACAGGACGGTGGGGGAGCAGATTGTGGGGATAGAGATGGTGGAAAGAACCACAGGGTTTTCAGTGGGTTTTTACTCCCACCTTTCTTTTTAACTGCAGTGACCTCCTACTCTTTAATGGCTAGGTCATTGCTTTATTTTACTGCAGAAATCCTTCTCGGTACCTTTTTCTCAGTAAGAGAGGAAAGTTGTCTGTATTAAAGTGGCCATTTAGCATCTGGCTTGGTGAAAGCCACTGCCCATCTCCCTGATGAGTATTTTACTTCCATTTAAATTTTTGCTGACATGGCACTCTCTTAAATACCTGAGGAAATTGAAAGCCCAGACCTTGAGATAGCATTCTGTGACTGCTTGCAAGCATTTGACCCTAGGAGTGATTTTAAAAATATTCTTTTCAGACAGTATGTGAAATATACTTTTCTGCTGGAATCTAAATGTGTAGATAGGTCTTTTACAGATGATACAACACATCTGATCAGATACTTAGTGCATGATGCATTAAATATATTATCAGAGGAATAACTCTGTAATTCTGAAAGAAATTTAGCTTTCTGTGTTTATTTTACATGGTGAAGGATCTTCAAAAATCAAGAAATTTGACAGTGTGGAGCAAGCATTACCCCATCCACTGCTGTAAGCTTTCTCCTTCTTTCAGCACTAACCTATGCTGACTGGTGTTGGCTTCTCTATGACATACAATAAGAAATTCTTAGTTTTGTATAAAGGTGAAGTTCTGTTTTCTCTTAACAAGCAATGCATAATAAAATAAAATCAGCCTAATGAGTCAAAATTCTGGTTTGATTTTTTTGTAAGAACATGTGTTAGAGTATTTGTAGCCTCAAGGAATGAATAAAGCAATTAAGCTACTCTATTTTGTATATTCCAATATACAATAGTATATACTATTTACTAATATACTATAGTAAGGAAATGAAATATTACTTCCCTTCCTCTTTTTTTTTTTTTTTTTTTTTAACAACAGGAGATTGTGCATATTAATTGTGACTTATTTTAAGTGACAGTCTACCATCTGAAAGAGGTAAACCTGAAATAACATGGGGAGCTTACTTGAAACTTCCGCCTTTTAGCAAAAAGCCTGACTGTACAACTTTTCCATCACATACAAGGGGAAATTACCAATCAGCTTGTGCTGGGAGCTACAAAGTCCTCTAATGTGTACAGTTTAGGGTAGTGCAGTTTCTTTTATGTGGTTTCTCTGGTGGTTTTGAGTTTTTATACTTCCGAATGTCAGAGCAACATGGCTATGCTCACATGATGTGCTTCAGCTGCCAAACTAATGGCAAGTCCTAATTATGAAATTTTTTGTTTGATCCCATGTGACTGGATTTTCAAAACAGAACAGAGGTAATGAGGTACTGAAGATCAGCAGGTCATTTTCTGATGGTCAGAAAGGAGCAACACAAATGGACATTGTTGGAATACAATCTAAATATATTTTCCTGTCATCAAGCATTCTCTGTGTGTGCTGCATACTCCAGAGCATAGCACTTAATTCAAAACTTCAAAGAATGCTATTTGCATAATTTATTCGATTTTGCATAACTTCCTGTATGATTCATGCTCATATTTTACAAAAAAAATCCTTGCATGTAGATGAAAATGTTAAAGTGTTAGAGCAGTTTAGAATCATATTACTACCATATTAGTAAATGCTTCCTGTAGCTGTCTAATACAGTCATTGTGTCTATAGACAAATATATGTTTTTCTGCATTATATATTCATAAAAGGAATGCAGAATATGCCCAGGCTTTGTGCTTTACTTCAGCTGACCAAGATGCGGAGGATAAGCCTCTTCATGTGTATCTTAAACAAACTGAAATTGATTTTGGAGGTTCCTGCCTCTGTCTTCTGAATCAAAGACAGAGTTTTGGATGTTTCACATTCTTAAAATTAAGTGTGAAGGATTTGAGCCTGTACCATGGGCTTTGCAGTAATGATTTTGTTGGTGGAATGAAAAGAGGATGATGAATTTTGAATGTCACATTCCCCAGCAGCCACACATCATTTTTGTCATGTGAACCTCACCTGCTGGAACTGCGCCTACTCAGGAAGATTCTACCTCAAAACAGGCAAGAAAACTGTATTCTGCACATTGGTAGTTCCTTTATGGACTTGAAAATTCATGGATATCACCCTAACGCAGTTAAGGCAAGAAAACTATCGTCTTGAAAAGTGCACTCATGCGAATCACAGGTTTAGTTACTTGTGAACTAATACTGATGATTTAAGCTTTTATTCACACATCTTAAGGCAGAGTGTGGAGAAAGCCGCTCTCATTCTCATTTTGCAAAGCCAGAGGTACAGACAAGAGGACTTCTCTTGGCGAGATGCACAAAATTGGCAGAGCCAGAAGGACTCTGACCAGGTCACTCTTGCATGCTATGCTTGGGATTTTCCTTCCTAAACCACAAGGCCTCTGCCCAGAAAAGGAGGATTATGAACTATGGTAACTGTTATCACTTATGCCAAAGAGAGTTAAATAATGTGTCCTGCAGATCCAGTTACAGAATAGATTATTTTAAGTGTGATCACATAGCATCTACAGGACAATGAGGGCATCATCTGATCACAGATTTCGGAAAGGCAGATCCTGCTTAACCAACCTGATGTCTTTTCAGGAGCAAGTGGCCCACATAATGGATGAGGGAAAGACTGTGGATGTTGTCTACCTGGGCTTCAGTAAAGCCTTCTACCCAGAGAAAAAGGACCTGGTGGTGCTGGTTGACAGCAGCTGAACAGGAGCCAGCTCTGCCCACATGGCCAAGAAGGCCAAGGGCATTCTGGCCTGTATCAGCAATAGTGTGGCCAGCAGGACCAGGGCAGGGATTGTCCCCCTGTACTTGGCACTGGTGAGGTCACACCTTGAGTCCTCTGTTCAGTTCTGGGCCCTTTACTACAAGAAAGACATTGAGGTGCTGGAACATGTCCAGAGAAGGACAATGAAGGTAGTGAACAGTCCAGAGTGTAAGTCCTATGAGGAATGAATGAGAGAACTGGAATTGTTTGGTCTGGAGAAGAGGAGGTTCGGAGGATGACCTTATTGTTCTCTACAACTGCCTGAGAGGAGGTTGCAGTCAGGTGGGGATCAGCCTCTTCTCCCAGGCAACTAGTGACAGGACAAGAGGAAACAGCCTCAAGTTGCACCAGAAGAGGTTTAGATTGGACATCAGGAAGAATTTCCTCACTGAAAGGGTGGTCAGGCATTGGAACATGTTGCCCAGGGAAGTGGTGGAGTCACCATCCCTTTAGGGGTTCAGTAAATGACCGGATGTGGCAATCATTGCTATGGTCTAATTGACATGCTGGTGTTGGGTCAAAGTTTGGACTCCATGGTCTTGGAGGTCTTTTCCAAGCTTAATGATTCTATGATTCTGTGACCTCCTACATCGATGAGATCACAGAGCAGTAAAAAGGTCTGTATCCTGGGCTGCACGCTCAGAGAAACCTGGCAAGGATCTGTGCAGGGTTGAGCTACAACATTGCTTCTGCCATGTGGCCAAAGTTCTCCCCTCTCCTTGTGTGACCTGCTATGTACAGTATCACAAGCTGGTTAAAAAAAAAAAAAAAAAAAAAAAAAAAAAGAGGTGCCTGTGCATTCTGGACAAGTACAGATGAAAATAACTGAGAATTTTCAATAAATCTGTATTTGTTAAGTGTTTAGATTAAAAGTCCCCAAATTCCTTTGATTTCAATATATATTTTAAAAAGCCTCAGACTTTAACAAGCCATTAAATACCTTATCTTCAATGAAATAAGATTTAATAACAATATAGCCTATAAAATACCATGTGAGGAAGAGAGGATTATGCTTTTTTTGACCAGAAAGTTAGTTATGCTTCAGTTATCCTATCTCCAAAAATGTTAGGACTGAGGATTTTTTTCTCTTGCTGCTTTTCTTATTTACCAATCTTGATTTTTCTATCAGATTACAATGTTAAAAAATATGAACTACTTGACAACTTCACATGATTAGCTTAAAGTTCAATGCAGCATTGTTCAGCTCTTTCTTCAGTACTTGTGAGTACAAGGCAGACTGCAGGGAAAAGAACCCTTGTCCTTTGAAGTCTCTTTGCAGGAGAGGGTGGATACTGATGGCAGCTTCAAAAACCCTCTACTAATAATCTCCAGACCCTAACTGCCACTCAGCAATATTTTGTGACCTTCGGTCCCTCACATTCATTTCATCTTTACTTCTGTGATAACGAATGAATGTCCTTCAGTCCACAAGCTACATCTCAGAGGACAGACAGGTTTATAAACTCAAACAACACATTCCAAATTGAATCTTTAAACATGAAAATCTTTTAAGAGATTAAGCTGTTTTATTTTTTTAATAAAGTACATTCAGAGTAGCAGAGAAATAGTCTGTTACTTGATAAATTGCAAGAATTCTCAGATAAACAATATATTCTAAAATATTGTGGTCTTTTTTCTTTAAACTGTTGGCAAAGCAGCATATTTGTGCTTTTCACTCTGTACAAAGTGAGGTCCTGTGTCTTAAACAGGAGATTCTACTACAAAGAATGGTGCCATACTAGTTCCACTCCTTAATGTGCAAAAGGCAGACATTCAGTGAGGCTGAAAACAATAAAATGACTAAACAAAAATGACCACAAAACATTGCATAGGTGGCAACAATCCTTCATTTCACAGGAAGTTCATGCATTTTATGCTCTCATGACAGTCATCTGAGTTAGGAGCTGAACCAGAAATGTACAGAGCATAAAAATCAAGAAGAGTAATTAAAAACAAAAAAGGCAAAGCAATGCAAAGGCATTTATTAGAACTAAATAATCCAACAAGCCTTTTTCCAGCTTGATATGAAGTACTAAATACCAATGAGTTGAAACTATCAGATACTTAACATCAGTTTGGGTTTTTTCCAGTTGTTTGCTCATTATTTGTCAGCCAAATTGGCCATGTTGCTTTAGTAGAACAACAGTAACACATATTGAAAGCCTTTAAAACATGGGTCCCACTGTCTTTGTAATTAGGATACAAAGGGTAAGGGACACCATCATTCTGACTCACAAGATTCAGAGTAAATACACACACACACCTCCTTGCTTTTGAAACTCCATCCTGGCTGTAATCTGAATTAGTTACTGAAATTATTCAAAAGGACAGTATCAATGGTACCATTCCTCTTGGGTTACAGTTCAAGTGAGAAATGTTCCAAGGCTGTCAGGTGATTACTTTTTCCCCTTCTTGATATTGCAACAGGTATAGCTAGTGTGTGGCCAGTGCACTCCCACCTAAGCCATGAAGGAGTTCCTGGTATGGCCAAGGACCAGTCACCTCCCAGCCCCTTACACGAAGGTCAGGGCCTGCTGAGAGTTACTGAGGTCGTACAGCAGCCCTGAGAACAAAGGCAGTGAGGGGGGAAGTGTCACCACACTTGGGGGAGGTGTCAGTCTGGCATGTTTATCACACAGTACCACTTCTGGTGGCAGCTGTTTTGATCTCTATACATTGTTTACCTCCTTTGTGTGGAGGTCAGAAACCTAAACAGTTTTGACCACAGAATACAAATCTGCCCAGTCCTGATGCTTACCCATCATTTACTGTCCATGTAGCACCATGACCTAATTTTTGTTAGGAACACTGGTGAAGGTGAAAAGTCTTAAAATAAGGGTTGTAATGGCAGATTTTCAATAAACATTTCAAGACATCTGAGTTGTGAGCCACCTCTTTCATCCCTTCAGTTTTATTCAAACTGCATTCTGTTCTCAACCCTGGTGTTATCTTTGTGGCCTTCCATGGAACAGAGCTAAAAAGCCACAGTCAGAAAGGAAAAAATGAATATTTTTGCAGTCTCTTTCCACTGTGTTGCTTATCAATTTTTCCGTTTCAATGCAAAGGTAATGCATATTCTAATTAAATGATTTGTTCTCAGTCACAGGTTGTAGATATTAACCTTGCCAAGCAAAATATTTTTGCTATTGTGTTCTCATCTATATGCAGTATTCCTGATAGTAAGGAAGAATAAGGCATATAGAGGGATAAACCTTAAACAAAAGGCAAGACACAATAAATAGTAAAAGTGAAAAATTGGAGCTTGGTCTTGCAAGTGCCTGTAGTATTTGTAAAATTAATGCAGCTTTATACAGGAAAAAAAAAAGGGATTCTAATCCATGCATTAATGGTTTGACTACAGTTTGGTGAGTGTAAATGATCAAGACACCTTTAAAGATAAACTTTCAGAATTCACTTCATGAAGGTTGTCACTAATAAAGAAAGGCAAGCAGAGGAAATAGGAGAAATTTGAGACATGGGTAATGCTTGCTTTTTCTGTCCTTTCTCTCAGCCCCCTCCAACACAAAAGGAGAAATGTAGCACCAGGACCTGGTTCTTAAGAAAGTCTTAAGACGCAGCAATCTCAGTGCAATAAAACTATTTCAAGGTAAAGCAATAGGAGAGGGTAAACTAGCAATTGTACCTACATTTAAAAATATTTGCAGTCTAAAAATATGCCAAGCTTTATGGAGAATAACAAATATAGCTATCAAAACTGCATATTAGACAGAAATAGGGTCCTAGGGTACAATGAAAATTAAAAGGCTGAAGTCTTGAAAACACTACATTGCATATTTTCAGGGTCAGGCCTAAGGTAAGTATCTGTCAGTATTAAAGAAGGGAGAGCGATATGTATTTATATATTAAAAAAAAATAACAAAACCAAAAACCAAAACAAAACCCCATCAAAAAACAGAACAAACAAAACCCCAAAAATCCCAGGTGTTCCAGGAGGAAACTGGCTTCTGGATTAGGTTACAGAAGGTGCCACATACTGTCAAGCTGTGCATGGTAAATTTGATTTTTCTTGATATAGTGCCAGGCTGTGATGTCCTTATTTCCATGATGACTAGAAATGGAGTACTGTATGAATCAGCAGAATGATATTACTGAGTCTGAGCAATAGTATGTAAACTTGTTCAAAACCTTTTTTTTTAAATCTCCTTCTAGTGGCTATTTTAAATGAGATGACTACTATAAACATCAGCGACGCTGTTAGGGGCTGCCCGAGGCCACACAGCGTCCAGCTGCAGACGTCCTTGGTGGCTGCAGCACACGGACAAGGCTGGCTCCTTCGCAAGGAGCGAGCCCCAAACACTGGTGGTGAAAAAGCGTCAGCAGAGGCAAAGGATGAGAGAGGGGTCTTTGTTCCTCTTTTATTCCGAGATCTTTTTATTCCGAAAGCCGAGGACAAAATGCCGATGAGTAATCAGAATCTGAGGGTCTTATTCGGGGTGGAGCAAAGGGAAACAGCCAGTGGAGATTGACTTAGGGGAAGGATTCCACAGTACAAAAACCAATGGGGATAATAAGGAGGAGGGAACCAGGATAAGGAGCCAATAGGGCACAGAATATAGAGGAGAATTCTAGAAATGCTGCATATTAACCGGGAGAGATGAATAAGCATGAACTCATGCAGATACTGGGTGTAAGGGGCTGAGCCTTACCCCTTGGTGCTTGTCCACCAGGACTCTGGATTTTGGTCTGCCTTTAAGACAGCCACATGCACTGCAACATATCAGCATTCTCCAATAGAAAGCAGTTATGCATTATAAAGATTAATAATGAATTAAATTATTGATTTGTTTTTAATGGCTATTTCACATAGGAATTGGTTGTATTGTAGATGTACTCCAGTTTCTAACTTATTTTAACATTTGTCTTGCTGTTCTCTTTGATTAAGTTGTTCTTGGTTTTTGTTGTTCTATTAATTTGAAGATAACATGTGACTGCCTTTCTTCAGTGTTTTCCTAATTTTGTACAATAAGGTTTTCTGTTTAACAATAAGGTTTTCTGTTTAACAATAGAAATTATATTCTAATTTTAAATAACTGAGTTTAGACCCGGTTTTCTGGACTAGTGTATACAATTTCTAGAGCAGAAAAATAATTGCTTGAATATGTTTTATTTTTTATTATCTCTCATTCATATTATATTCTGAAATCAAAGTTTTTGGAAAACAAAGGAAGCACAATCTGTAAAATCATACAGTTGTTTTTTTCTCTTTTGAAAACCTTTAAAATTACTCATGCTAATATTGAAGGTTTATATTATTTCTTTTATTCCATTCTTTTTGTCTGAATTATTCAGTGATAGTGTGATACTCTCACAGCTGAGATTAAGGCTAGTGTCTTCCCAGCCCTCAGCACTGCAGGACGGCTCAAAGCTCAGAGCCTCCCAGGTACCAACAGGTGCATCAACCTGCACCATGCAAGGACTGTGTTTCACAGTTGTTTGAATCAGGGGGTTCAATTGCTCTTTGCTCATATTCTGTTGTTAAAAAGATGATCCTTTATTTCAACATAAGAGAAAGTCAATTAGCACTCTAAAATCCAGTTGAGAAGTACTATTCCTGATAAGGAAAATCTACTTTTTCCAGTTCATTGTGAACTGTCCCTGAGATTCAAAACCGCTTCCTTCAGTATGAAAGGTTTCCTCTTCTGTTTGCTGTGCTAACCCTGAGTCCTGTGCAGAGGAGGGTTCTAATCCCTCAGGTGTCACCAGGTGGAGCCAACTGGAACTGTCTGTGTCCTGTGAAGGACACCCCTGGCTGCCCCACACATGGTCCACCCTGGCAGGACCCTCTGTGCTTCTGCTGCTGCTGCTGCCACCAGCACCAGGGCACCCAGATCTGGAAAAAAAGGCATGGGATAAGTCCTTCAGCACAGCCTCTGATTCCAGCACTGGCAAAATCTTCACGGGTCCTCCCAGACCAACAACCTTCATGAGGGTAAATCTCAAATGCTTTATGAAGTAAGCTCAGGGTGCAGAAGATGACAGGAATTGGGTTAAAATATTTTGCCTTGTTGCAGAGGGTGTCAATAAGTGAAACATCTGGTGCAACCCTCTGCTCAGTGAGTGGCCATCTGTATGTTTTCATGTGTTTCCTACAAGTTCTGCACAGTATCAGGTCTTGCTGTTGAGTGTTTAGTGTTAATTTTTTACACCCACTACTTTTCACAGCTGCTTCACTGGAACACCATGTGAGTCTCTATCTTTGAAGGTGACTGGTGCTATGACTGATATGCCTCATTGACTCACTTGGAATTTTTTTTTTAACTTCTCTTTGAAAATGTCTGCTAATGAATATGTTCTGCCAGTCAGGACTGACCTTCGTTACTCAGAGATTTCTGTTAGTACTTCAAGCTTTCTTCCCAGGAGTCACAAGCTTTTACTCATTTACTTCCTGGAGAGAGTCAAAATGGCTTTTAATCATCTCTGAAATGGTTTCCAAAGCCAGATCTCTCCATGGACCTGCAGGAAAACACATCAGGCAAAGCTGTCACATCCCTGGAGTTTCTTCTTGTGCAAGTGCTCGGTAATGGTGCAGCACAGGGAAAAGCTGACATTGTCATTAGTTTCGTCTAACATATCAAGGACAAACAAGATTATCAAATAAATAAACATAATGCAAAAAAACCCCACTTGAATTACATAGTAATTGTCTCTCTCAAACATTGCCCCCCCCCGCCATCACCTTGTGTTTTTATTCCTATTTTGTTCCTGGAACAGACCAGGGTATCATTACACTTGGTAACATGCAAAGGTCCCTGCTCTCAACCATGTCCTCAAACCTTCAAAGTTCCCAAAAATCTGCAGGAACTTCAGCCCTGCAGAAGTCAGAATTCAAACAATTGGAAATGATGATTCTCCTGGTGTTTTTATTTTTTGACCTAATTTTGAAGAGTGTGTCCATCCACATTTACAAAGCTCTGGGTCTGTCTGTCTTTGACACTTAAGCACAGACCTTAATTCTTGTATTCTGAAATCAAGTCTGGGGACAGTGGACTGAATGCAAAACTGATGAAAGCAAACACAGTTCTTATTAAATTTTTCAGGTATAAGCCTGACAGAGCTAAAAATGACATGTGGAGCCTAAAATGGTCTAGAATGCAAACCAGAATAATTTTAACTGCTCGGAAGGTATGCAAACAACCACATTGCTTTGACTTGATGTTCACACTCAGACCACAACATAAATGCATTTTTGTTCATGTTGCTGTGATAAATGATATAATAAAAGGCTAGAAAAAAATTAGTAGCCAACTCTAGTTCCAAATAAAATGTATCAAAAGCAATTGTCTTTTATTTTTCAAATATATACTTGTGAAGTTTTGAAGGCAAGCCCCTTGATGAATGTCACTACCTAAGCACATTCACTGTGTCAAGGTAACGTTGAGAAGCTGTAGCCTCTGCTATATATGCAGAAAGTATTTTCCTGATTTCAGTTTACTCAATTAATTAAAATAAATTGCCAAGTCATTCACAGTTGAAAAAAGTAGGAAAGCCTTTCTGGTTTTTCTTCCATGAGAAATGTATAAGTGAAGTAAAGAGTAGCAGTCTGAAAATCTTAGAGATACTTCTGCCTTGGAGCAATCAATTTAATCCACTCACTAAAAGCACTACTTTCCTTAATATCAGTTTAAATTAAATTCAAAATATTTTATGATAAATGTAAGATTATTAGTTATTTGGAACACTTGAGGTAATTGGTTTTCATTTGTATATGTTAATGTCATCAGTTAGACATTAGACTGTCAGAGTAGAAGTTACCATCTGAAAAATTTTTTAATAGTCTTTTCTAAATATGTTTCCCATAGTTTGATCTACAAACTAAGGTTATTTAAGTCAACATTTTCACTGCCCTCCTCTGAGGTTCTTAATGCTCATTTCTGCTTCTGCACTATATAGGACTTTATGCTGCCTGGCCAATAAACAAAGATGTGGGATGATTAGTTCTAAAATCAACTTTTAAATATATATACATTTATAAACTTATACACACACAGAAGGATTATACATAAATATTCTTGGATTTATCTAGATCAGCATAAAGTCACTGTTTGACCATTGAACTATAGTTAAAGACTCCAGAAAAAGGGTTGCAACTATGTGAAGATATGGATTAGTTCTATTTGTGGCGATGCTAGCTTTCCTGACTTAAAAAGGATGTTAAATTGTGACCTTAAATTTTCTCTTCTCTGTAAAGATGTGTGCTGTTTTCTCAAGGAAAAAAAAAATAACACAAATCTGCTATATAAAAAGTGGTATGAGGTTTTTGCTTCTGTGTAACTAGTAAATGCCAGTAAGATGCATTCTTACTTGGAGCTCAACGTAGAGTTGTTAATATAAGCAGAAGCTAGTGACTCATTTCCACTAAAATGCTTACTTAGAAGAATGTACACTCAGTAATTGATTAATTTTAATGAGATAATTCAGCTGATTTTACTTAAAGAAGAATTATCTGGTTTTATTTTGTTTATTCCTGAGGGTGTAGAAAGCTGACCTGGAATTTTCTATCTATAGTTCTGTAAAAAAAAAAATTCCACTTCCTATTGCTTTCTCGGCAATATTACATAATTGTCAAAGTATCCTTTTCCTGTTTAAATAAGGTTCTTAATTTTAGATGTTTTCAAGATGTTACTTTTTGCTATCAAATGGAATAAGAATGTTTCTGAATAATTCACATTCTCATAATATGAGAATTTTTTTGCATGTTTATGAAAAAGTGTGCATCATATTGCTGAAGAAGCATTTATCAGACACTCAGATAAAATATTTAGATATTGTGTCTTACAGAAGTAATTTGAAAGCAGAGTATTTGACTTTTATTGCCTCCATAGAAAATAGCACAGTAATGTTCTCCATTGTATATTTCAAAGTAATGGATATCTATGAGGTGGATAATGAAGTGTGCTCTCTGTTTCACATACTAGTGAATATGTAAACAGGGAGCTCAGCTGCCTATGGCATTTTTTAGAGCATGACTCCACATTATCGGGTTTTTTAGCAGCGAGCAGATTTATGTAGCTACCACCGAATTCTGCTTGTTCCCACACCCACAATTACATGGGTCCTGTAGAGCAGACACCACCATGAATTATTCTTTTGCATGATCTGTGAACTGTTTGAATTTAAAAGGACGCTACACAAACCTCGCAAGTTATTCCAATACATGCTTTCTAATATCACTGAATCTTTTCTTAAGTTCCCCTACCGTTTTAAAAACACAGTTGGAAAACAAAAAAAACCCATCACACACAGATACACTGACCTCCATCTTTTCCAATCTATTCTTATCAAGTTTTCCCTGAGCTGCTCAAAGCAATTCAGAAAAGGTGGATCAAGGGCCCTACAAATGCCTGTTCAGCTTTGAGAGTATAATTGTTGGTAGTTGTGTGTTACTCTGTTGTATTACTGTGGTTATACACACCTGCACTCTCTCTGATTTTTGTGGCTACAGCTGACAGTTTATTTGAGGGTCACCTCACAGTGCTGATTCACTGTTTTTGTGGGCATATGACTGTGGCCATTTGCTACTTGTTTTATTCACTGTGGTAAAGATAAAAAACGGATGCCTTGAAGTGTTATAAAATTATTATGTTGCTCTTCCAGCATTTATAAATAACAGATTTAATATTTCAGATGGCTGTAGCCCTTAGGATTAGGAACTCTATATTTGAAACAAACCAATGAGCTTAAGTTGTGGAGATCAAGAAGCAAAATTTCATGCAGGAAATTGCATCATACAGTAGATGAGCAGCTACAGCTTCTATATAGTGAACATCATGGTAAGAGTTCAAAGCTTTTAGATTAATTTCTTCTTACATTGAATTCCAATTATAAATGGTACTTCAGAATATTTTTAGAAAGCTTTTTAAACATCACTGGTTTTGCACAACTCCAAGTTTATAGATATAAAATTACTAAAGCTATTCATTAAAAAAATCATACTAAGGAAAAAGAGATCTTCTTATGAGCTTCTGATTCTTCAAAGCACTGAGGTATGCAGTTGACTTAACTGAAATGAGTGGAAATTTTGTACTTACGTAAGAACTGAAGTGTCTCAAGGCAAAGACATGAACTGAGTGGCAGTGTAGACACACACACGGATGATGGAATAAGTCCAAATGCTTTGCTCAGCAGGCATCTAACAGAGTGGAATTTCTTGAAAGGAGAGCAGGATTTTTAATTCTAATTCTATATCAATGTTTTCAAAGCTAGGGACATCAGACAGAAATTTTACTTTACATAAATAGTTTAATTGGAAACATAACAACTTTCCCCACCTCAGACTCAAAGAATTTTCGTTTCCTCACCCATTCATTTTACTAGATCTCACTATGGGATTTTTTGAGATGTACAGTACAAACTTACAGAAATGAATCATCAGCTTCTGTGTCTATCCATTTTCACAGTGTCAGTGCCCTCAAAATACACATGCAGACAGAATAAATCCCATTGAATTGCCCATGTTGGATGCGACATTGTTTGAGATGCTCCTATCATACTGCAGGAACTGTTAATTATATTTTGTTGGATGTTAATCTTTGCTATATAAGCAACACAAATTTTCATCTATCCTTTATATACCAGCTTGGGGAAAAAAAGTGATAGCAAAATAAATTTCAAGTGTCTAGCCCAATGGAAACTTAAGAGTTTTGAATGAGTTTAGTTACATTTGTGTTATATCACGACATCAATTTTCTATTGGATTTTCTTTTAAATAGAGGTTTGAAATTGAGTTGTAGTTTATTGTGAGGCCTTCTTGTAAGATCCAAGAGAAACTCATAAATTAAAGCCTGAATTAATTCATAGTCAAGAAGAAAATTAGAGATCTCAATATGGAAAAAAAAAAAAAAAAAAAAGTTTTCCATTTGTTCCATTTCCTGTAGGGAAAACCAGCAAAGATACAGACGGCCACTCACAAAGTTTAGTCAGTCATTTGTTATTTACCTAATATATGTGTATAAGTGTTTGTTTGCATGACCTTAGTTTAGCTCACAGCTCTAGTTTTGAAATGTTTACTTTAACACATACAGTGCTTTGCTAAATCTAAAGTAATATAATTTTTGTTCCAATATACACTGAAGAATGTATGAAAATTAAATCTGTTGGAGAACTATTCTTGAAGATAACTGCTTCAAATTGCAAACTAAGGTAGTAATTTAAAATCGCTATTGTATATCACAATATTTCTGTATGAAAAGGGTCAATATATTCTCAATCAGTAAAGCAAAGACTGAAGATTTTGCAGTGTAAATCAAAATTCTTTTCAGCTTTACAATTCTTCAGGACAATTCTCTCTATATTTTTAAAATTTTATGTATAAATTCTATGCGTTATTCTAACTTGTTATTCTTCAGGCAAGTTAAATATGAATCAACAATGTGCCCTGGCAGACAAAAGGATCAACTGTGTCTTGAAGAGGCTGTTGCCCTGTAAGGAGAGGAGCTCACGCTGGAGAAGGTTTCCTGGTGGGACTTTTGACCCTGTGCGGGGCCCACACTGGAGCAGCCTGTTCCTGAAGGTCTGCACCCTGTGGGAAGGTCACACTCTGGAAAAGTTTGTGGAGAAATGTAACCTGTGGGAAGGACCCATGTTGAAGATCCTGGAGGACTCTCATGTGGATGGATCCCGAGCTGGAGCAGGGGAAGAGTGTGAGGAGGAAGGAGCAGCAGAGACAAGGTGTGATGAATCACAGAATCACTGAATATGCCGGGTTGGAAGGGACCCACGAGGTTCATTGAGTCCAACTCCCAGCCCTGCACAGCCCCATCCCCAAGAGTCACACTCCATTGCAGCCCTCATTCCCTGTGCCCCAGGGCAGTCAGAGAGAGGAGGTAGGAACACTGGGGGTGAAACAGCCCAGGAAGAAGGGAGGGGTAGGGGAAGGTGTTTTAAGATTTCTTTTATTTCTCATTACTATACTCTGATTTGATTTGCAACAAACTCACATAATTTTCCTAAATCAAGTCTGTTTTGCCCATGACAATATTTTCTGAATGGTCTCTCCCTGTTCTGATCTTGACTCATGAGCTTTTGACTGTATTTTCTCTCTCCTGTCCAGCTGGGAAGATAGAGCAGCGGATAGAGCAGCTTGGTGGGCACCAGAAACCCATCCAGGATAAACCCGCTACAAATAGTTTTCAGATATTTTTTTATTTTTCTGTCTCTATTTCTAATCATATTTAACCATATGTATGATTACTCTCAATTCAGGGCACCTGCAGCCTCTTTAGAAATAAATGAAAGCTACAAGTATGCAACAGTTCTGAAAACCTTGTTACTGTTTTTCATGTGTTGAAATAGGCTGTTGTAGCTAAGTTTAGGACAGCTTCACAGCACAAAACTGCTTATTAAAGAGCAATCACCGAATCTAATCTGTGAAGCCACAGCTGTGAGTTACATGGACAGCTTCTTAAATGAGGAACACTCAAGATACATTACTTCCCAAGAAAATAATATTAAGAGCCAAATATAGTTGCTCTTTTGGCAATGTATAAAAACATGAAGTTAACTGGTATTTGGAAGGACTTCACAGCAAAATGGAAGCCGTTGTAAATACAGCCAGACATTTCAAATTCTGAATAAAATAAAATATCTTAAATAAATAAAAAGAATAAATTGGTTTATGGTTATTACTTAGTCTATTTTCATTGTCATTATTACATTTCCTTGCTACTTCTAAAAATTAGAATTTTTTTTTTCAAAAGCTGATACTGAACTTACTTTCTGAATCTATTTACAATAATTGTATGCATAACAATCCTCTGACAGGTGTTTTTTTTCTTTTTTTCCTTCCTTTTTTTGGTGTAGATTTTCCATACGGTGTATTAAAAAAAAAAAACAAACAAAAAAAAACAGAGAAAAAAACAGATTCAGGAAAGATATTGCACTATTTCAGAAAGGCTCAGAAATATTTCAATTTATATAGAGTCAGACTCTGAAAACTGGACACAACGGGAATGTCTAACGTGGTCTCCCTCCTGATAGACCATGTGGTGTTTCATTCAGAGGATACAATTTAGCCCAGTGGTAAATTAACAAGCTACTCAAACAGAATATGGTTAAACAAAGGTGTTCCTGAATATGGCTCCCCAAAATAATAATATGGAAAAATAATTTCAATTAATTAGAAATTAATGTGCTGTTTAAATAAACAACAACTGTAGTAATTTGCTTATCTTCAGTAATATATTTCATATACTCAACGACCTTCACTAATTTCCCAGGTCATTATTTATTTCATTTTTCTTTCAACTAACTCCCATGTATATTTATACATCTGACTTTTACCAAGAACAGAATAAAAAGTATTGTCTCAGGGTTTTATCAACCAGATTTTTTTATATGAATAGCAATAACAATTTGTTATTAAATGATATTACCTGATCAGTTTTGTCCGTCTCAAGAGCTAAGGAAATACACACAAATCTAATATTGAAGCAAAGCAAATAACAGTTAGCTGTAATATGTGCAGACTTCTGCACACATTCCATATGTACCAATTAAATTTTTGCTATTCCCATCTCTGCAATTCCCAAGTCTTTCTTCTAACGGTTTAATATCAAAATATCTTTGTGACAAACTGTATTGCCAAAATACCATTAACCTTTAGCTATAATGGAAATTTCTAGAGAACAGATGAAAAGATGATTTTGTAGCTAAGACAAAATCATCCTAAGGGACAGAGTAGAATCAAAGAGCTGGACTTTTGCCGCTAAGGAAATCTAGGTAGTTGTGCTGGTGGCCAGTGACTTCCACAGCCAGTTCCTGGATCAATGCCACCTGTTCTCATCCCAGCAAACGGTATATATTCTCTCAGGACTGAAATTCACCCTTATGACACTCTTTAACTTGTCCCTATATTAATGACAGTGATGTAGGTGTAGATGTAGGGCTAGTCTGGGACAGCCCAGAAAATTAGAGATTCTAAGCTTATGTTCTCCTTCTCTCTTTGCAGACACTGACATATAATTTATTTATTCTTTAACTCTATATCACGTATGGATGGTTACACAAGTTCATTCTAATGATGGCCTAAATTAACATGTACTTCTGTGTTGTGAGGGACTGATTTTTGTCCTTATTAAACCACCAGCATCTTGTTATTCTTCTTTTACAATGGTAGTGATTGTTTTCACTTATATCACCTAAACCATCTCTTAGACAAAGTTCAAGCACTGACAGTGGAAATGAATGAGTGGAACATGTGCTGCCAAGATGATACTGACTCTCTCTGCCTGCAGGCAGTCAACCTTGTTTATCCAATCCTCTTGGTTCCTGGGGAGTTACAGGTGTGTTAGTACCATGAAAACAAATAAGAAATAAAATGTTTTATTTTAATCTTGAACAATCAAAAGAGTACCCAAATTACCTGGTCAGCAACAGATGAGAAGGAAAGCAGTCTGAATTTATTTTGTGGATACATACACTCCTCATATTGCTGCTTACAGAAAACAATTCAGAAACTATTGCCACTTTAAATATGTAGCTGCTAGCTGCTTTAATAGGATTAGCTGAAAAAAGGTTTATGTCTGCAATTTAACAACAGTGTGGCTTCTTACTTGCTTTAAAGCCTTAAGCATTTTCATTCAAGTGACATACATATGTGATGGTGGATCCAGTGTCCTCAGTCAGGAGTGAGCTGCATTGCACACCATGCACAGGAGAGTTTCAGCTCTGGAAGATTCAGGAATCTAACCTCTCACTCCTTCAGAGGCCTCTGCAGATGCCTGGGTGAAGGACTCATGCATAGCATTGCTATGAATAGGGAAAAGACTGGAAAGGATGACTGAAGCGTGGTAACCCCAGTTAGTTACACTGGCTCAATAATGTATACATTGCTGGTTTCAGTTTCATTTAAAAGGTTTAAGAAGACAGTTTCATCTTCCTCTTTTTAATTTTTTTCAGTGGTGACTGTGACTTTACAGTAAGTGGTTTCATTTTATTTGTTTTGCTTCTTTTTCCAAATCCTTGCTTCTGCTTTCCTCCTCCCCAATTTACATAAATATGCATAAATTTTAACTATTGTCTAATATGATGGACATCGTAAAAATACAGTGATGGCACACAGTACAATGATTTTTCCTGCATGAGTCAAGTTTCTCATTTAAAATTTGGTAATGTAAAGGGCCTGTAATAGATATACAGGCTTCTATTATGATTAGTAAAAAGACATTTCTCTTTAGAATAAAGAGAACATTTAAATTCTAATTTGTCTTTTAGGTTGACCATATTGCTATTGAACATATGGCTATTTTTAAATAGCCATAAATTGCTATTTAAAAATAGTGTAATGGCGATGATCCTTGAGTAGGGAATAACACAGAGACTGAAGTTGTAGGCACATTATTGTGTCTCAGACAGCATCTAGTTCTTTTGAACTATTTCTGTTTCCCTTCCTTCCCAGACCATAAATTAATTTTATAGCTTGTAGGCCTATGGTGAAAAGAATTGAAAACATAACCAGTACCACAGATAGAAATCAAGAACAGAACTGAAATACCTTTCATGAGAAGAGACTCTTGCAACTCCACAATTCAGTTTGCATGGTAGGAAACTAAAATTATTTCAAACACTGAGAGACATAAATATACGGATTTCCTAGATTCAAAATACAAATCAGAACTGGTTAAGATTGAATGGAGTGAATGCGATCATTTTGTGTTGCTACCTACAGAAGCAATGACTAAGAATGTTCTCTTTTTCTAGCTGTCAATGTAAATACTCTCAAGCATTAACAAAAGCATACTTTTACACTCTTGATATCTGCCACATTTATGGACTTGCTTGAAAGGATATGCTATCTGAAAGGTGCTACATGTGACATTGACAGGCAGCAATTCAGAGTATGGCAAACAGCCAGAAATCATTCAATAGAGTTTTCTGTCCTTCCATCCATATCTTACAAAATCCACAATTTTGGCCTGCACAGTATATTTCAATGTCAGAGGTTATATTCTTTTTAAACTTTTATATGTGAAAGTGACAAAAAAGTTATACATTCTCCTGCTAATTGACTTTTCTCTCCTTTCAGAGCTTAAGTGCACAAATCTCAGCATGTGCTAACAAGTCTCTCACAGTCTTTCTAAGCAGTCTGAGTGAAAAGAGTGGGTTTTTTCCTTCTCCAAAGGTGGAAAAGAAAAAAAAAAAAGATAATAAGAGGGTTTTCGGTCATTCATACTATTAGCAGTTTGTTAAAAATCTGTGGAAAATGTTCATACCTGAAATTAAATTTTCAGTTCTTTCCTGATTATAAACTGGTATGAGAAAACATGTAGCCTTTGTCTATTTCTTGTACATTCATTTTTTTCAGCTGTTCAAATGTTTCCAGCAATGAACCAACTCTTCTAAGAAAAACTTCTGCAAAGACTGCATTAAATACCATAGTAAAGCCTATGTGTCAGTTAAACTTGTAATAAATCACAACTAGTCCTACCTGTTCTGCCAAAGGGTCAGCCCAGCCTAAAAATTTCCTCCATCAGTGGATTGACATGAACATCCGAGAAAGAGTAAGGAAAGGACAAGCACATGTGATACCTACTCTATGAATGTGTGTATTATTACCACATAAATTAGTCTCATTGAATACTATTGTCACAAGTTAACACTGATCATTACTTCAGATGCTGTGGTAAAATCTGTTTCCAAAAAACCACTAATCGCTACCCCTCTGTTTCTTCAGTTGTCTGTGGGATGTCACATTGTCACATTTGCTAGATATATCCCCCAGTTTTAGAGGATTTGAATCTTTATCACATAACTTTATATTTAGGTCTCAGAAATGCAAGTCTATTATTACATAAATATGAATGCATCTGAAACAGAAATGATTAATTTAAATGTGGTGTATAAGCTATGGAAAAATTCGGGCTGCAGCTGTATGAGAGACTGGGAAGCTTGATGTCTCGAGACATTTTTGGGTGAATGCTTGAGGGGGAGGGGCAGGTCAGATCTTGCCCTGGTGAGGCAGTGCCCTGCTCCGCACCTCNTGTCTCGAGACATTTTTGGGTGAATGCTTGAGGGGGAGGGGCAGGTCAGATCTTGCCCTGGTGAGGCAGTGCCCTGCTCCACACCTCCCACCACTAAAGCCTGTATCTCAACCATGCAGTGGCTGCCAATGCCTGCCACACTGGAAGCAATGCTCCATACCTGCCTCTGGAGCCCCTAACCCAGCTCCTCAGGAGCTATGTGACCGGAATTCCCGCCTGAGGGGAGTGCCCAGGAAATTCAAGGGGCATTTAAGGCTGAACATATAGCAAGCATGTCTTGACCCTATCTCCTCTTGGAATTTCTATCTGCTGAACACTTCTACAGCAGGAGTGGTAGCTACATTTGCTCTTTTCTATACCTTTTCTGTCTTTCTTTCTTTCTTCTTTTTCTAATTCCCTCTTCGCAGAATTTTTGTGTAAATTAGAATTGGATGGGCTTAGATCTTGTGAAGTTGAATGGGCCAAGTTAAAGCTTTGGGAAATGTTTTGTATTGACTGAATGTTGCTTAATACCTTTTGCCAAAGTTTTTTGATTTTCTAAAGTTGCCAGTAAAGTCCTTTTTGTTGTTTTGACCTCTTGATAATATCTTGTCAGTATTTCTCCTGTGAGTCTAACTCAGAGGACACGAACAACTTTTAAAAGTTGTGTTGAGTGAGTTTTTTG
>VZTH01004801.1:869100-947859 GCA_013397815.1 Aleadryas rufinucha | reverse complement strand
AGCCTTTGTCTATTTCTTGTACATTCATTTTTTTCAGCTGTTCAAATGTTTCCAGCAATGAACCAACTCTTCTAAGAAAAACTTCTGCAAAGACTGCATTAAATACCATAGTAAAGCCTATGTGTCAGTTAAACTTGTAATAAATCACAACTAGTCCTACCTGTTCTGCCAAAGGGTCAGCCCAGCCTAAAAATTTCCTCCATCAGTGGATTGACATGCACATCCAAGAAAGAGTAAGGAAAGGACAAGCACATGTGATACCTACTCTATGAATGTGTGTATTATTACCACATAAATTAGTCTCATTGAATACTATTGTCACAAGTTAACACTGATCATTACTTCAGATGCTGTGGTAAAATCTGTTTCCAAAAAACCACTAATCGCTACCCCTCTGAAATTTCAGTTGTCTGTGGGATGTCACATTGTCACATTTGCTAGATATATCCCCCAGTTTTAGAGGATTTGAATCTTTATCACATAACTTTATATTTAGGTCTCAGAAATGCAAGTCTATTATTACATAAATATGAATGCATCTGAAACAGAAATGATTAATTTAAATGTGGTGTATAAGCTATGGAAAAATTCGGGCTGCAGCTGTATGAGAGACTGGGAAGCTTGATGTCTCGAGACATTTTTGGGTGAATGCTTGAGGGGGAGGGGCAGGTCAGATCTTGCCCTGGTGAGGCAGTGCCCTGCTCCGCACCTCCCACCACTAAAGCCTGTATCTCAACCATGCAGTGGCTGCCAATGCCTGCCACACTGGAAGCAATGCTCCATACCTGCCTCTGGAGCCCCTAACCCAGCTCCTCAGGAGCTATGTGACCGGAATTCCCGCCTGAGGGGAGTGCCCAGGAAATTCAAGGGGCATTTAAGGCTGAACATATAGCAAGCATGTCTTGACCCTATCTCCTCTTGGAATTTCTATCTGCTGAACACTTCTACAGCAGGAGTGGTAGCTACATTTGCTCTTTTCTATATCTTTTCTGTCTTTCTTTCTTTCTTCTTTTTCTAATTCCCTCTTCGCAGAATTTTTGTGTAAATTAGAATTGGATGGGCTTAGATCTTGTGAAGTTGAATGGGCCAAGTTAAAGCTTTGGGAAATGTTTTATATTGACTGAATGTTGCTTAACACCTTTTGCCAAAGTTTTTTGATTTTCTAAAGTTGCCAGTAAAGTCCTTTTTGTTGTTTTGACCTCTTGATAATATCTTGTCAGTATTTCTCCTGTGAGTCTAACTCAGAGGACACGAACAACTTTTAAAAGTTGTGTTGAGTGAGTTTTTTGGGGCTTACAGGCTCTTACAGAGCTTCTGAGTATTCTGTAATTGCTTAAGTAATCCTGATCTGACCTTAAAACACAGGGTAATATAGTATCTGTTCTTCCTTTATTTTATATAAAATAATACCAATATGTGTCAAAATAGTAATTCATAAACATCTTTTTTTTTTGCACAGTTGTTTTCAATGGATGTTCTGAACTCAAAAGGAATCTGTTTTTTCCCCCTTGTCTCAGGTATAGATACATTTAGTAAATATTTCTCTTAATGCAAACTCAGAATTTGCACAGTGATTTGCTAATCTTCTTGCTTTCTTTGCTACCTCAGGCACACAAAGCATATTTTCTGCCTGATCAGAGCCAAGGGTATGTAAAGTTCCTAGGGCATCTTGCTCAAGGATCCTGCACAGGGCCAGCCAGCAGACACAGGAAATGCACATGCCCCAAGTGTCCTGGCCCTTAAACCAGATTTTAACTTGGTGGGATTTGTTTTGCCTTCACTGTAAGAAAGGCATCGGCCACAGGGATGGTGGGAAGTGTCGTGGGTGTGCTCCTGCCTGACAGCCAAAGCCTGGGTCCCACCACAGAGTGTGGCCAGGCTGGGCTGTGTTAGGGGGATCATGGCTCAGAGCCCCAGGCAGTGAGGGGTGCTGGGACACTGACAGTTGAAATCCCTTTTTCTTTTGATAAAATTGGTTTAGTTCAAGGCTGGAGCTGATAATCCATTTGTTTTCAGAGTTGGCTATGGAGTTTTAACAGCTCCTGAAGGCATGTATGTGTTGGTTTAACACAGCCTGGTTTTTGGTGAGGGCGGGAGAAAAGCTGCTCAAAACTTCTATGTCCGGCACAGAGCCAATTGCTGAAGGCTCTGACGATGGACAGGGTACCAGCCCAATCAGACAAATGGTAACGCCTCTGTGATGACATATATAAGCAAGGAAAAACTGCGGGAAGCTCTCTTCTCACAAGGGGTGGTGAGGTGGCCACCAGGGCCCATTGCAGCGGGGGTCACTGGGAGTCGTGCAGCCGGGGCCTTCCCGAGGCCAGGACCACGTGGCAGGGGCCACCCGTGCAGTGCTGGCAGAGACCATGTGGCCAGCAACAAAAACATAGCGAACAATTCCCTGGTATGGAACCCAGATGAAATCAAACTTTTCAGCGCAGTGAAGCTCTATACGAACTTTTCAGTTGATGGAACTTAAGAACAACTGAACTTACAGACACCAACTTTCTTCCGACTAAAAAAAAGGAAAAGTGAGGACACATGAGGAAAACCAACATGGCAGCACCAAGGTCAATGAAAAAAAAGGAGAGGGAGGAGGTGCTCCAAGCGCCGGAGCTGAGATTCTCCTGCAAACCATGGTGAGAACTGTAATACAACAAACTTTTTCCCTGTAATTCATGAGGTGCATAGAGGCTGCAGAGATCCATGCACAGCCCATGAAGAAGAGTATTCATGCTGGAGCATGTGGATGCTGAAAAGCTGTAATTTAGTGAGAAACTTGGACAGAGAGAGAGGACCCTTGCTTTTAGAGACTGAGGAAGAGAGCCTTCGCTTCCGAACTAGAACAACTAATCCTTAAAAGACTAAACTCCATGAGCTAAAATGACCCACACTGGGCAGTTGTGGGAAGACTGCTTGACCCGTGGGAGGGACCCATGTTGCAGTGGGTTTGGGTGAAGCTGATGCTTGTGGAAGTTAAAACCATGCTAGAAAAGTTCTCAGAGAACTATCTCCCGTGGGAAGGATCCCATGGCACGGCAGAAGAAACTGTTTTCCTTAAGCATACTGAAGAAAGATTTCTGAGAAGTGAAATACTGACCAAAACCCCAAGTTTTGTTTCCTTGTGCAGTTTGTGGAAAGAGGGAGGGACTAGGAAAGAAAAGTGTTCTGAAGGTTTGCTTTGGTTCTCATTACCCTTTTTACTTTTAATTCTGTTAATAATAAATCTTCTTTATACTGTTTAAATTTCAAACCTGTTTTGCCTTAAAGTGTATTTTTTCAATAATCCTTAGCTCATGAAAATGAAGTTTTCCCCTCCTTGCTCAGCTATAGCAGAGGGAAATAAGCAAATGTTTTTTTGGTGGGTGTCTGGCACTTAGCCAGCATCAAACCACGACAATGTACATGAAGTGTGATCACTCCCATGCATTTTTATATATAAACACTACAGGTGAAGGACTGGAAGTCCTTGTAAAACTAAAGAAATTAATTGTCTTGATAACTGTGATAATTTCAGTGTAGATCAAACTAAGCTGAATTTTAATACATCTTCCATGTCTTGTAAGGAGATAAAGTCTCATGTGTTGGGTCAATTTTACTTTTTGGAAGCACTAAAACAATTTCAGAGAATATGAAAATCAAACAGCATGACAGCTTCTATCACTTGTAGCAGGCCTTCAAGGAAAAAAAAAAGATAAAGAAGAGAACTAGAACAGCAGGGAAAAAAAACCCAATCAGACCCATTATCATCTAAGTTACATTCAAGTGCTACCACTTGAAATATTATGGAGTCTTTAGCAGTCCCATTCTCTTCCTGGTTTAATCATTGGTGTGTTGCAGTATGGGAGCAGGTTTCAACAGCTTTTACCTGTAGCTGTGATCTGGGAAATCCAGACACATTGCATTCGGTAATTAATTGCCAAGCATATTGCCCGGAAGCAGCTAAAGAGTCCTCGTGAGCCTTTTCCAGAGATGAAATTGTCTCCAGCAATTTCTTTTTCTGAGACTTCAGAAATAAGGTGTTAAACCAAATATTCACAACAAAATAAATATCTCTCTGTCTGGCACGAATAATGGAAATAGTCCCAAGGTGATATGCAACAATCCTTAGTAACAGTAAAGAGAGTTACAGCTTCCTTTTTTCAGTTTTATCTTCAACTGTGATTTAATTCTGTTTTGTCATTTTCAGCACTCTTCAGTGTTGGGATTTTGAGTCTAATGGATTTAGATAAAATGTGGCCTGAATGAAGGAAAGATTTTTAATGGTGTATTTTTAGAAGAACTAAGCTGTAGAGAAGGGAGAATTCTGCTAGGGGCAGGGAATGACTTCTCCAGGGTTTCCCAGCAAGCCACTGGCAAGTCTAGAAATAAAATCTTGGTCACCTGGGGCTGTGCCTGCAGTTCTGTCCAGCAGCCTCCACAGCTGATTTTTATAAGTAACAGTCACAAAAAGCAGACAAAAAATGCCTTCATCATAAACCAAGAAGCAAGATGTATTCAAATGCTTCCAGCAATTGTCAAGCTGTTGATTCACAGTCATCCCTCAAAACATGAAGCATGAAAAACAGCAGCTCTTTTCATTCCTGAAGTGCATATCTGCACTGCACAGGCATTAGGCAGAGAAGGAGCTGCCTAATTAGGAGGGTTTGTCCTGGCTTGAATGCAGCTTAAGAACAGATGCTTTAAGTTGCATTATTGGCCTATGGATGCCATCAAAGATGATTTCCCCCCTTCAAAACGGATCTGCTCTGTGGCCTTTAGCAAATCAATAAATCTACTTAAATTGACTGGAAATACTCTGATTTTGTGTCTTGTGTAGGGTGTGCCAGCAAGTTATCGGCTTCCCACTGTTAACTCCAAATCCAAAAGGAGTCGTCACCATTTAAAATGACACATTGCTCTATTTGTAGCATTTTCTAAAAGGCTGCTTAGCCAGGTGCAACTTTGATCCCACAGGGGAAGAAGCCACAGCTGCAAATGGATGGAAATATGGAATTTTGTAGTGGTAGTGAGAGAGGATCACCAGATGGGAAATTTAACAGGAAATCTCAGTGCCATTATGAATCTCACCCTCTGCATTTCCAAGTGAAAACGAATGCTTGAATGCTGAAAATTATGACATATTAAATCATTATTGTGAATTGCAGTTAGCTGGCTCAGGTATACCTGAGGTTCTGGAATTACAGATGGCAAATTTAACCAAACATTTTGATGTGCTTTTGCTGCAGATATTAGGGAAGAGGGAAAAATGCACACAGTCTCTGACAATGGCTTCCAAATAAGCCATTGAGAAACCCAAACAAAGGCAAAGAGGGAATTAATACACAGAAGCTTGTTGATGTACTCTGTTCAGAATAACACAATCTACTAATTCTGCCATCACCTGTTTAGTAAAAAAACTTATCTAGTGTATACTGAAGGTCTGTCCTTATTGCAAAAGGTTTGCACACAAAGATAGAGATGTGGTATTAGATCAGTTAGATCACTGGAAGGTTCTTTGGAAGCACTTTTGTGTGCGTGAGGCATACTGTCCTGTAGGCAAGTCAGGACAGGGGAGGTAGGCGTGCATAAAACTCTTGGATATTAACTGTATTTGCAATGGGAATAATTTGGGTTTTGAGGAATGATGAATAATTTTTCACAAAATGACAGCTTCCTAAATCTTATTGATGAGAGTAGGAAAATTTAATCATCACAAAAATTATGTGTAATATGTATTGATAGATAAAATCTATCTGCACCGCTGCCAAACAATGGCGATAAAAGAAGATGTAATTGGACTAAAAAGAATATCTCTTTCCATGTACTTCTTAATCTATTCTCAAATATCTGGAGCTTCATTTTATTCTAAAAGCAAAGAATCCAGATTTTTTTTGGGCATCGAATATTCTTGAGGACTTTATTAATATCGAATTACATTAGAAGTCTTGTCAAGTTTTATAGGCAACTTTGCAAATAAATTAGATACACAGGAGTTGATGTATCAGTTAAGAGATATTCCCAGTCTAGTTTCTCTAGACTGTTTTACTTAACATCCTGTCTTCTTTTTTGTAACATATCCCATCTCAGACCTTTAACTGTCTTTGGGTAAGACCTTCTCCAATCTCTTTTTCACATGACTCATTGCATTACTTATATATCCTATTATTTTGCTTCCTCAATGGCATGTAACTTTCCTTTGCGAAGTGATAAAGTTATGCAGGTTCATTTAGGGAAAAAATGCATTTTGCTTTTAGAAAAATTCTCCCTTGAGCAAAATAATTTTTTTTGCATTATATCACATATATAGCAATATACAGAATGGTAAAAAGAGAGAACAAACAGGCAAAAAGGAAAAGAGAGGCTGTGAAGGCAACCCATTTCTTTAGCATGTGGATGAGGAGTAAAAGACAAGTTGTGCTTTTGATTGAGACCTATCAGTAGCACATAAAGAAAATTCATGTATTTAAAGTCTTTTATTTTGTCCAAAAGCAAGACAGGTAATGACATTATAGAGTGTTTTGAACATCATCTAGTTGTGGGAACTAAGAAACATAGGAGATAAGCTAGAAAAGAGCTGGGTCGAATGTGAGAAACTGCAGGGACTCTCTTCAGTCATTCAGGAGCTCAAACCTTTTGGATCCAAACATTTACAAACAGAGGAGTTGGACAGGTCATCCTGCATATCCAAGCACAATCAAGGCAGCTGTCAGTAAAACAAGCAGGCAAAGCAGAAAAGGAGTGGGATTTAATTGTTTTAACAGCATTCTGAGGAATTACTATAGCACATAACTTGCCTTCCTGGCTTCAGAATTTTCATTGCTGCACAACAAAGACCGTATTCAGGTACCATGAAACTGGGTACAATGTTTGAATGATGTGCTCTAGCCCTAATGGTAATTGTTTGTTCAATATCTGTGTCCTAGCCAAAGACTGCAGAAGGTTATTCTGTCCTCTAAAATTGCTTAATTTGCCTATCACAAGGTACCTAAAAGAATAGTCTGCAGTCACTAGCAAAGATAAATAGGGATCAGCACTTCAGCCTCCAAACCTTAAAATGCCATGCACCTTTATTACCACTATTTATCTTATTTATTATCGGATCAATTTTATTTAAGACCAAGACTCTGAATGAGACAGCATCACTTCAGAACAGCCTTTTCTCAGAAAATACACTTCTAAAAAAGGTTAGGTGAACTGAATCACAAAGAATTTGGCTTTCTTCACTACATTACTTAAATGAAAAATAATTAGAAATGGCAGCTGTAGATTGTCAGGAAATGGTTCCATTCTGGACACAATAGTTTCAAGTTCATGGTAAAACAGCAAAGAGTTGATAAATCATAAATCTTTTTGTCTCTGTTTTTTTCTATCCTAGTGTTAATACTATATTTTAACAGAATTCTGAAACTTAAGAGGACTGTTGTGACTATTTCATCCAGCAGGCCATGGAATTTCCTTGACCAATTTCTGTATCAGACCTGTAATTCCTGCCTGAGCAAGACTAGGTGCCATTCATTAGACCCTTAACACTGGTCCAAACATTTCAAATGGTGGAATATCACTCACAGTCATGGTAAATTACTCCAGCTGCTAGTAATTCACACTTATTTCTCATTTGAAATTGTCTAGGGTAATTTCCTGTATCTTGTTGTGATTTTCCCTGCTAAAGTCTCAAATCTTTTATCTTAAATTTGAGGTTTCTCGTAGGTGATGGGGAAGTTAATCTTTAATATTTGTTGGATAAAATAGATTGCTTTTGTGTAAGGTCAATTTTCTAGGTAGCAAACTTATTCCTCTTGGGACTTTTGCTTCAATATTCTAGAAAACAGACTAATTTTTAATAGCATTGTAGTTTTCATAAATAAATCTCCAGAGATGGCTGGATATTTTTTCAAAATTTGATCATAACCATCTCAAAGAATTACTTAATTTACTTCCGCATACTCAGTTCTACTAAAAAGAATAAATATTACTAGCTTTTTTTTCTTGGTAGCTGCCACACTAATATTTCAAGATATTTCAAGTGTCAAGAAGGATCTCATACTTTTCTTTTGTATTGCTGAAAATTCCACTAATAGTTTCTTTATTTTAGAACTGGCTTAAGCAGTATCAAAGACAATAACTTTTTAATAAACAGGGTCTGCTTAGCAATATCAAATGATATAGATTTTTATCTACTATAAAGAAGCCTAACTATGAAATTCTGTCAAACTGCACTCATTTGCACCAGCTCATGATGACCTAGAGTTTTTAAGCTCAGTGACAAAGTAGATATGTTCAAACTCACTTTTTTCAGTTATTGGATTCTCCTGCATTTAATGAAGAGTAGAAATTTAAATTTTTTTAATAAAATTTTAGTTTGAAATAGGAGCCTACTTGTTTTATTGATCTCAAAACTATTAAATACTTTTGTTATTCACAGTTTTGAAATTAAAATCACGATCTAGATCACAGATAATTAAATGGATAGGATTTGATAATACAGCTATGGAATCCATCTTAATAGAGCAACAAATAAAATATAACCAAAAGTAACTCTGAAAAATCTTACAAATTAATTCAGGAGAAAGTGTGTATGTAGCATTTATTTTTTTTAAAAAAGTGTACTAGTACACATATTATAATGAAATTTTGAATTGCAAAATACAGCTGTGCTCCAAAATTACGAAGAACAAATTATTGTCTTTGGTTAGCTGATGAAGTGAGAAGATCCTTCCCTTTTTTATGTCCTCCTAAAGGCTTTTATTACTGCAAATAAACTCTTAACAAGTATTTTAAAGTTTTATATAGGGTATGAATGTGTACACGTAACATTAATGTATATGTTTTATATACATGTACATATATACATAATCTTTCTAATGGAAGAGAAAATGTTGAACTCAGCTCCTCTGTGTGGGGTAAATTCTTGAATGAGAAGATTGTTATACAAAGGAGAAAAATCTCATCATGTTCAGTTTGTAATTCTCTCTTCAGTTTCATCTTGAAGGTTTGTGCCATGAAATAGGACAAGACAAGAAAATATTAATGTATTTTTAAATTCCAATTTTTTGTTCTAAAATTTTTATTGTCTCTACATAAGTATTACAAAGCATTTTCCCTTTTACTCTTTCACCGAGTATTCCTGATTCCAATTTTTCTTCCCTTTATTTTGTGGTTTTTTGTGGTTTTGTTTTTGTTTGTTTGTTTGTTTTCCTCAAGTTCTGACTGTGAAAAATGCTAGGTCATGCATTTTCTGCATGCCTGGAAAAGAAAACCAAACTTCATCTGGGTCAATATAAATTTTATGAACAGTGGAGAATGACTTGGAAGATAAGAGCGACTGTTAACATGTATTACCTTCGATAATTTACTGCCCCCACCTCACCTTCAGCTCTATGGAGCAATGGTGTCTCCTAGTGGACAAGTAGCTGCAATCGGCAGGCAACAACTCTTTCAGATACTCCGCTGAATACTCAGCTCCATTTCAGTTGGTATTTACAAAAGCACTATCCTAATTAAGCTAAGACTTGTGTAAATTGTTTCAGTTGGAAGTGGTTTTATTGAAAATTCATTCAAATACTTCGTATACCTGGATTTACATACTTTGGAAATAAATAGCTTCTTTTGGAAAAAAAAAAAATGTTAGTAACAGCAAAATTTGTGCCTGTGGTCTTACTCTTCTTTGATTATGACTTAAATTATCTTCCCTTTCCTGGACACCTATTTATTGACTGGACTAAATAAAAAAAAAAAAAAAAAAAAAAAAGGAAAAAAGATAAGAAGAAATTTTGTTGTGCTGAGTCTTTAAACATTTTTATGCACCTTGCTCACATTTAATGGGAAATCTCAGCCCCTTGTGCAAAACAGTGCTTTATAAATCATTCTCATTCCTTCCATTTCCTTTTCTCTTCTACGCACAAAAAGGGAAGAGAGTAAATGTATCCCTATCTTCAAATTCAATTTGAGACATTTTGCTTGATGAAATGTATATTTGCATAAACATTTCTCACTGGGGATGGCATCTAAATTTGCACTGTGGAACTTGACAGCAGAGCTTTATAATCTTAAATTCTACTCATTGATCTAGAGCTCCTGTGTACTAAGTAATTTCCTATTCATATTTATCTTAAATTTTAAACAAAATAAGTCCTAAGCTTTGCATACAAAGATACATTTTGTATGAAAATACTAAGGACCAGATGTTGTTACTTGCCAAAATGTCTGACAAGCAGAGTTGAATGGACTTAGACATTTCTTTCATGACAAGGTTACAGACTGAAATGGGGTTTTATTTAGCAACAAGTTATTTTGTTATAAGAACATAATAAAATGCTCAAATGCTTGTATAAAAGTTGAGTAAAATATTAAGCTGGTGATATTCTGGTCTCTGTGAAAAATCCCATGTTCATACAGAACATGTAGAAAAAGAAGTGCTCCTTCAGAAATACAGAAACATATCAATTGTGATCAATATTGATTGAAATCAATAGTTAGGAAAGAAGTATTCAGAGGGCTGAACTAATTTTCCAGGAGTTTTAAAATTAATGTGCCCATCTCTTTTTTCTTTTTATTTTTTTAGTGACTAAGTATGCCTATAAAGTTGTGAGACCCAGTTCTACCACTGCAAGCAGACAGAGATGTGCTTACACAGAAGCCTTAAAGTGGACAGACAATGACATGAAACCAAGTATTACTCAGCTTAAATCAGGTTTGTTGAATTGACATACTAGAAAGTATTGCCAGGGCACAGGGCTAAAACACATTTCAGACTTGCTGAATATAATGAAAGGTGGCAGTTGTATTTGTTCTGGGAAATGTTATGCACTTGAAGACTTTTACTCTCAACAGGAAAAATTACGTATTTTTAATTAATCTTAAATGGAATTGATACATGGACAGTTAAAGCCATCTGAGTGTTTTAAATTTTTATGTTTTTCCTCACTAAAGCTGCTGTTCCCACTATATCCAAGTTCAGTGTGAGTTCCCACATATGACACTTCGTAGAAATTCATAAAATGAACTTACTGAGCTAAACATGAAGATTTGCATAGGTTACTTATTATATGGATGGCATATTATCTTAGTTTTATTTTAATTTCAGACTCCATAGCTTTTCAGTAATTTGAAATGTTTCTGTGCTAAAACTCTGGTACATTTTGCACAGGAGGTCCATACAGAAAACTCAGATGGTGTAAAGCACAAATTTGGAGATGCTCAGGCCGTGAGGTTTGCTATTCCATTTCTACCAGGGCTGTGAGTAAAAAAACGCGTTGGTCTTGTTATTAAAGTCCTTGTATGATGCTTTATATTTTTCAATAATGAGGTGCTTTCTAAGGAAGAAGGTACCAATAGCTTCAGATTTCAGTTCTAAAAAATTCTTCTTTAAAATGTAAGTCTTCTAATGTCTTTGGCAGCACAGCATCTGTATAGCTCCTTTAATCCTTGTTTGCATGAGAGGTTATTCTCTTCTCATAGGTGGAATAAAGATCCTGTAAGGTGAAAAGATGCAAAATAACTGTGTCCAAGTTAACCTGTTGATAGAGCAGAGATTACTCAGTGTCTCCAACGTAATTTTTACAAACAGAGTGATTTACTGTGTTAAGAACCATTTAGCTGCTTTAACAGAATTGAGTGGAATTGAAGAGTCATTCTCATCTCTGTATTTCATCCACTAAAGGACTCTCAGATGTGGCTTGTGATTTTCTTTTCAGCAGAAGATTTTTACCTTGAAGGGAATACTGAGAACTGTTGGCTGGGTTTTCCTAACTCCATCACTGCCTTTAGAATTATACAAGATGCTCAAAAAACATTACTAATTTACAGATAGTGTAAGCTAGATTTTCAGAAAAATTGCAACAGAACACAGCTTTCATTTGCACATAAAACTGGCCCATTTCTAATTTGACTCTTAAGAAGTCTTAAGACTCTTAAGAGAAGACTCTGAAGAAGTACTTGATAGTACTGACCAAAAGCTGTTGCACAGATAGATATTCACTGTCATTCCATTTTTGCCAATTTAGTTGCAAACAGGCAAAATGCTTATCAATAAAACTCACAAGGTTTGAGTCTGTATTTTGGACTTTCAAGTTGCCAAGCAGGACTATTGCTTGTAAGTTAAGATAGCCTTGTTTAAAATGTTACAGACTTGCAAAATTATCTAAAATCAACAAAACTCAGGTGGATGGATTTACCAGAGGTTTACTTATAAGCTTGTACATTAAAACTGGGCTGTTTACTTCAATTTGGGAAAGCTAGCAAAGATTTTTTATTGATTGCCTTCTATCTTTAGCTGCATGCAGGACCAGTGAGCAAAACAAGTGACACTTCCACTTAAATTTATCTGCAATGCAGAAGGATGAGTGAGAATAAATACAAATCAACAAACAAGGGATATCTGTAGTTCCCAAAAGAGAAGGGAACAAAGGAGAAAAAGGAAGATCTCTGAAGTTACTATGATTAATTATCCTAGGAGATACAAATGAACTATATGATTTTTTTTCATTATTTCTAGCATTTGGCCAGAAGAAAAAAAAAAAGTCTGAATCAAAGTCCTAGAAACAAATGCACTTATAAACCTAAAGTTATCATAGAATGAATTATAGTAATTATTCAGATAGTGAACAGCTGCCATTTTAAGCATTTTAGTTTTCTCTTCAGTACATATGAAGTTCATCTTTCTGGTCCAGAAAAATGACAGTGATGAGTTACTTGTAGTTGACCTTAGAGAAGACACAGTGGCAATTTCCCATCTAATTTTTTTTTGCTGTGACACTGTGAACCTGAACTGTGCTATCTATTACAACTGATGTAGGGGCCAGATTTTCAATAAAAAGCCCAACACTTTAGAAAATCTGTGTTTCTGAGACATCGATGTAAGGGGCCAGTTGTCTTTGAAAAATATCTCACCATGAGCATTTTACTGAGAGGCTGCAGCATGATCACACCTGACACTAAGCTGTTCTCTTGAAAAAAACAAGCTTATTAAATTCACCTAAAATTCTTCTACTATGGGTCTGGAGCTTACAGATGCAAGCTGTCTTATATCTGATCACACTGGAGAGGGGTAGAGTATGTGCGTGGTTCTTCCAGATAAGACACTTGATATGAGAAACAGAAAACATATAATGGTATCCAGGTTTGTCAATTATAGCCCCTGCTCAGATCAAGGGACAATGAGAAGAGAAAACTGTTTCAGCCCTGGGTTAAGGCACAACCCCCTCTGTAGCTTGCAGGTACTCTGCCCTGCACTGATCCACCACTGATCTCTATTAACAGACACACCGCGGTTATAGCGGATCTATGCGAGTTGATTTCATCTGAAAGACTGATACGAGACTTTCTTAAGAAAAGGTGATTTGCAATTTTTCAACAGGTTTAATTGAATCCAAAATTCAATTTGTTCATGCTATCTGCAGCTTTTAAACAATCAATAGCTATACAATTTCAGCAATGACTCTTTAAAATTAGAATTATTGAAAAGGCTTACAAGTAGTGATAAACAGAGTGCGGTGGTATTGATTGCCCAGTGGAAGACATTGATTTGAACTGTAAACAGGTATTATGCTAGAAGAATTGCATTACTGCACGTCTTTTTGCCACTCTTATTCTGAGTCACCTGTAAACACATTCATGCCATTTATTTTATTATGGTTTTATTATACTTTTAATTGCTTGAGGAGATTTATGGTTGAGGAAACAGGACATTCTGAAAAACATCATGTAAAATGGATTGAAGTTTTTGCAGTCTTTTCTTATGTGAATGTTTATGATTTACTGAACAAATATGCTTTCCATATAAATGTATTTATATTGTGCTTGCAAATTAGCTTTCTCAGTAAAGAAGAGTTGTGTACATTCTTTTTCATCTAGATATGTCCCATCCTTACTTTATCCAAACAAGAAATTTTTGTACTGACATTTGTGAAACATGTAAGGTATGTATGCCTATTCACATGCTTTGTGTGTGTGTTATTTCAGAAGAATAAACTTGAAATTTATGAGAAATCTTCCATTTTCAGTCAGGAAAAATTTAATATTTGATCTAAGTTACAATTGAATATATTGTTATCATATCAAATTGCACAACAACATAAATAACTAAGGGATCAGGACTGGAATAATAATAGACATTGTTTAAACTCAGAAGGTGGTACTCTACTCGTCAATGGGCTTTTAATCCAAATGTGAAGGCACAGAATAACTAATCTAGCAGCAGAAAATGGGTTGATATATCCTCATTCTAAATTTAATTGGTAGGTAAACAACCAAATGGGAAGAAAAAAAGGGAAAGCTACAGCAAGAAGATTACACATGAGAGTTGAAACCATGTAGAGAATAAAAAGAGAATTAAAAGAGGTAAAAGGTGAACAAACAGCACGTGTGCATAGGTTAGAGAAAATTCAGTGAAACTTAAGTTTTGCGAAAAGAAGATCAAAAGCTCCTGGCAGACTTAGAATCTTACCCTTCACATCTGCTACAGGAGTCTTGGTTTTGGCTGTTGTTTTTCATCCATTCTTTCATCAGCATGGATCCATGTTGCTAATTCTGTACTTGCACTGTGTGCAAGTCTCTTATCTATGTCAGTTGAAATGTCAAGCATGAAATGTGTTTAGTATATGAAACAGATTTGTACCAAGAGGAAAATTTTGCCTCAGTTTTGTCTTCAGGCTTAACTCAGATCTGACCTTAGAAAAGCATACACAAATCTGAGCACTTGGAACAAAGTTTGAGTCACATCTTTTAAGGAGCTGATTGCAGCCTCATACTGACTGTATACCCGTCAATTCTGGTGAATTCAGTGCAATGACACCCACTGGACACATTTCTGAGAGGTAGTTTAAGCCCTCACAGTCTGTCACTATGTTTCACTTTGTTAGATATAGGCTCTAAAATAGTTAAAAGGCATCACAGTTCTTCTATTTTTTACTGGCCTCAGTAGGAGCTGAAAACTGCAAAATCCAGAAATGGGATGTAAATATCGAAACGACAGCTGGTGGTTTTGAGAAACGAGGTTACTTATTCAACTTACATAAAATCTAATGGCTAAAAATCTGATTAAATCTAAGCCCAAAGTTTAGGAAACCTGCATTTATAACCCCTGGCAGCTCTATATTTTTCTTTCTTTATACATACATTTTTAAAAGATCATAGGGCTTTCTTACTTTTATTCCCATTTTGGTGTTTGCTGAATATACACCACTGTAGTGCAGCATAACTTCATCATTTATCTGCAATTTTGCATGTGTCCACTATACGAAATTCCCTCCTGTTAAATTTGAAAAACAGAATGATTTGTCTTTTATAAGTTTTCTCCACCTGTGTTTATGGAAAGTATAGTGAGGAATTTGTCTTTTGCTGAAGTCATTGCGGAACATAACAGATGCCAAATTTTAAAGCATATACTCACCACAACATGATATGGAAGGAACTGAAGTGTCAAAAGAAAATGGTTTTAATTTGGTGTGCAGACATGACTTGTTTCATAAAGCTTCAAAGTTTTATGTCAGCTTCACACAAAACTGCTTCCAGTAAGACCTGAAAACACACCAGTGTTTTGTTGATTATCTACTTCTATTGCCCATTCACACACATTCCACACAAACATACAAAAGGGAGAGGACAGTAGGCAGTCTGAAGATCTTGATTTTTTTTTTTTTTACAGATATGTTTCTGTATTTCTAATTTGAGACCATCCTTACACAAAAGACGGGTGTAGTCTTTCAGAATCCCAGATATAGAGTAATGCAGGCTGAACAATAACACTTTCTGCTCTGATGGGTATTGACAATGGTTGGACATGCTGGTGAGACATAAGATTGCTTTCTTTTATAACCACAAAGAAGAACATGTTCTAGACACACCAGGAACCCCAAAAAACTTGGGGATAGAAACTAAGAAGTACCAGGTACCTCAGAAGAGAACCAAGGTGTATCTTGGATGAGTGATAGTAGTTCAGAAGCTGCAAACAAAACTCTCTGAGGGCAGCTGAAGGGCATGGACCTGGCTAGCCTGCAGGCACCTGATGGACTATGGCACATGGTCCATGCTGGCACCTTCATATTTATTGCCAAAATGAATTTGAGTCTCAACATTTGCCTGAATACTGTAAAAAATAATTATTCATCTGAACATTTACTTTGTAAGTGCTTTTATTGGTATTCAGAACATGTACTTTATTATTGTCCTGCTTCAAAAGCTCGAGTCATCCAGTCAAGGTGTAGAAGCTATACTTGATGGTCTGAGTAATCAGTAATACAGGACTCTATTAAGCCAAGACAGACTAACAGCTGAAATTGAAAGCAAATTTTAATTCTGCACATATTATACACAGAGACGTTTGAATTTCAGAGACAAAATCTAGTGTTGCTTTTTTTATGCTTGCTAAAATGCTACCCAGCATGAGGGTTTAGTATGTTTTATGAACTGCAGTTTTGTCATGGGAACTTGCTGATTCCATGATTTTTTTTTTTTGCCAGAATCTAGACTTTATTTAAAATAAAAAATATTGACATTAATTTCATTTGGATACCTACATGCCTAGAGATTTCACCTGCATTAGTAGGCTTTTTTCTCCTAAGCAATACAGATGTAAACAACAAGGGATACATTCTTCTATTGCCAAAACATCCAAATGCCAACTGCATAGGAACAGATGCAGCGCTCTATTCTGCAAATAGTTTGAAAAAATGGCTCTGGAAGGTGTAATGTGACCCTTTATAGCAATGGTATATTAAGTGTGAAATGGAAAGATGTAATCAAGAAAACCATAAAAATTTGACTACTGCTTATGCAATTCAGATCATAAAGCCAAGGTACTAACTCAGGCTGTAGATATTGTCATGTTACTGAATGCTGACAAATTTACCACAAGCTGCTGTCCAAATGCAAAAAACTGTAGCTTTAAGGCAGTCAGGAGGGCAGATTAACAGTTTCTATGTGATTTTGTAACACACTGAGATGTATGGAAAACATTAAGTGAATTAAAATTAATACCATTTAATAACATATGAATGTAAATTTATTTAAATTTGTGGTCATGAAATAAACCCTTTAGAGATTTGAAAAGTGTGTTATAAAACTCTAGATTTTATTAAATTTCCGTCAGTAAGTTTTCCTTAATTCTAGAAAATACTGAGTACTAACAGTGGAGTAAACCACAATATGAAGGAAGTTCCTCCTCTTCTTCATCCCTCTCTCTACATGTAAGTTATACAGTGGGGTGAGACAAACTCCTGAGTTACACTCTGTAGATTGTTACACATAGCCTTGATTCCAGGGCAATGGCCCCAAAACTAGGAGTAGGTTTTGGGAGTAATTCAGCTCTGAAGCTTGGTCTGTATGGACTAAAGAATTCACACAGGTTGACGCGAACTTGTGTGGGTGGAAGGGTCACGTGGCACAAAATGTCCTTGTCTGGAGTGTGAATTCAGCGTGGGCAAGGTCAAGACTGAGCAGATTATTTTCAGCCCAAGTAAGGTCTAAGCCATATCTTGGTTCAGACTGAAACACTTGAGGCTTACGTTAATTTATTGAAACTGTGACTGGATTTAGGAGGAACAACTGATCCCCCTTCAGCCCTAGAAAATGTCTTTTTTACTGGGAAATGCCTTCTATTTTTGCAAAGATCACAGATTTAAACAGGAACTACAAAACCCAAGCTGATCCAGCACTCTGAAGAAATATGTAACAATGCTTAATGTAGTACCAACTTAATGTAGTCGAGAAATCTTTCATCTTCTTGGATGATTTTCCTAGCCACTTTGGTGTTGTTGCCAGGGCCCTGAGGACACCAATAAGTCATAATAACCCAGCCCAGCCTCACTTGGGACCTCCACCCACACCCTCTGCCCATGGACCCAGGAACCTAATTTCAGTGCAGCCCTGGGCCTCCCGCTCTGCCCTGGGCTCAGCTGTAGGTGTGCCTGTCTCCAGTCCTGTCTATGGCTATACTTCTTGGCAGTGCTTTGTATCTGTCCTGTAAGTAGACTGACTCCAGCCCTGGTTTCTGGTCGGATCTCTTAGGCTTGTGCTGTAGCTCCAGTCCTGCTTCTTGGCCCCATCTTATCTTGCTCCTGACTGACCCTACTGGATGGACCCCAGCCCTGGTTTTTCACTTGCTGTGTGTTGATGCCCTCTAATACTTGCACCTGACTACCTTCCATGATTAGGTACTGTGGGACATCATCCACTGGTGAGGGACGATGCCTGGTCACCTTTAGCTCCTGGCTCCTCCTTCATGTGGGACAATCCAGCTCTTTCTGCTCCCTGGAAACTGAAGGAAAGGGAGACACAGCTATATTTTTGTCAGGAGTCGTTGGAGCATGGCGCGTGCACCAAAAAGGGCTGAGAGAAGTAGGTAAAGAGCCTTATCAGGCTGAGGAATTAAGTGCTGAGTGCTCAGCCCCACCAGTGTTGTAGCAGTTCTGTGTGCTGACAAAAACATAGAAGGGGCATCCCTTTGAGGAGATAACAAATAGATTTCCCACAGGTAGGCCCTGTTTAGGAATCACACTTGGCATACTCTTGAGTCCCCCAAGTCCTCTTGGGGATCTGTGTTTCCACAGGGCTCACAGAAGTAGTAATTATGCAGTGCAGAGTCTGTTTCTCACCCTGTTCCTGTCATGACATCAGCCATTTCACTAGAGCACCTATAGCAGTATTTCGTGATTTTTCTATGTTTTTGCTACTTCTACTTTCTAAACTGTAGTTTTGGAGTAGCCATGAACATTGGCAATTAACACTTTGTCTCTGACTACCAACCATCTGCATAACCTACCTTGCAGGCAGCCTGCCCAGATTTGCCTGGCAAAACAACAGGAGACAAATATACTGAAATCTCCCCCACACACGAGATGGTCTGTCAGGACTGGAGACTGCTGGCAGATCAGAAAGAAAATTTGCTGTTGTAGGCAGATTCAGACTGCTCTTTCTGACATTCTCAGGAAATAAATAACTTTCGCTCTTTTAACATAATTAACAAACACAAAAAAATCCTTGCATTTCTTTTGTAGTCTGCCATCGTGCTACCTTAAGTGCTAAAACCAAACATCAGGTAATTTAACCACAAGTTACTGGGGAAAAAAAAAAATTATTTTCCTCCTAGAATAATTTCAAAATAATTTTTATGGTCAGTTTCATGGTTGAGATATTTCAGTGTGATGATTTCCATCTTAATGGCTTAATCAAACTATTTTTAAGGTTTATGTCATTTCTTATTTGTCTGAACTACTTACTGAGTATAAAATATCTGTGCAATTCATTATCCCTTTTTTATTTGTGAAAGAAGATGGCTGTCTGGTAGGATTGGGGTTTTTTTAGGACAGTTCTTTGCTGGAAAAGTGAATAATGTTTTTGGATTCTAGATATAGGATTTAAACTTCAAACTCTTTTTTTGTTCTTTATTGTTTTGTCCTCCAATAGCAGACCATTTTGTATGTGTGTGTATATATATATATATCTGTACAGAAACAACCTTCAAAGATCACAGGAAATTATTTTAGCAATATCTCAGAAGGTGGCCTCAAACAGCAATTTTTATTACTGCAAGGGATGCTATAAAATAGATTTTTGCTTGTGTCTGTTCCCACATTGAATTCAGACTTTTCTCTGTCAGGGACAATGATATTATTACTGCTTTATCCTCTAACCTACTCCTCACTGGTTCCCTCCTATCTCACAGGCTGCATAAGACTTCAGGAGAGAGTCTTCTAACAAAATTCAGTGGTAAATCTGCCATTTTTTTTATGAGCTCAAGTTCACTGTATTATAAAGAATGGAAAAGATACACCATTATTTTTTATTCTGAAAGACAAGTACAACCCAAATAAGCTCAGAATTAATTGTGCTAAATGATTTATCTGTACTAATGGAGACTTTTCACAGAAGCTAAACTGGGCAAATAGGTAACAAGTCTGTTGAGACCTGAAGGAGGGAAAAAAAGAAGAGTGCTCTCTTCATTTGGGAAACTGCAGGTTAAAAACCTTGATTCAGTAAAGTATTTTAGTACTTTAGGCCTATCTTTGAGCACTTTGCTTCCTTGAATGTGTTATTGTTAAGAAAAATTTTGTCGCTAAGTATGGGAATACATGCCCAAATCTATGAAATAAATGGCTTTATCACAGTCTCACAGGAAGCCTGTTGCAGCCTTAGGATTACTGCCTTCTTATTATGAATCCCATACCATGACCTTAAATTAATTTCTTTTATGGCTGTTTGGACAGGAAAATCTTGGCCTCTGTACATGCATTCTGGCTTCTTAGCTCTATACTGATGGCAGGATTACAGATTCCAGTAGACAGGTCTATTTTTCTTTCTGTCTGTACTGTCCTTCAGCATTTGTACCAGAGTCAGTTTATTTTCTGTTTCTGACTGAGGGCAAGTGATTGTACTAATCAGATAAAATAGATCTCAAGTAAACATAATGGATATAGGCTCTTTTAAGCCTATTGAGAGGCAACAGAAGAACCAAGGAGCAATAAGATCTTCTTTGCTAACAAGTAGTGTGGTATGCTAGTGAATAAGGAGAAAATTCATGTTAAATTGTCTGAGGTTGATCTGCGTGTACACAGATATCTTAATGATGCCATTTAAACTAAACTTCGTTGCAGTTTACTAAATACAGCTGTGGGGGGTTGAGGGTTGTGTCTGAGGATTTTGCAACTTGAAAATGGAAGGTGGGAGATGAATTACAGGAAACTCATCTGTGCTCAGAAAGAAACAGTGTTACTCCTAGTGAGCAGAATCTAGGTGAGACCAATCATATTTCCCTCATGCTATTGGTGTCGGAAATAAGGGATTAGTGCAAGTTAACCAAGCACTTCACTGGGAGAATTTAATTTCTGCCTCCAGAATGATCATATCAGTGATTCTGGCAAGGTAAAGACCCTACCTGAACAGCACATCTTTCAAAAAACAAAAGGGCACTTTTAATATTACCACAAGCTATAATGCTCCTTTGTTGCAGTTTGCAACTTATTTATTTTGGGGATAATGGGGATAACATACCACATTGGGGTTTAGCATGAGGTTTACTGCATAGAAATTACAATTAGAAATATATTGGAAATTGTGAGTACAACTTCTGTTTCAGACTTAAAATCACTCTTTCAAAATGTTTGTATTGCACATTCTTGTAAGATGCTTTCACCTTCTCTTTAACAGTGGTTAGTAGATTTTTGTAGTATAATATAATTTTTTCATCCAAGTAAAAAGGATTAAAACCAAAAGTGTTTTAAAATAGTGGAAATTCTGTAGTATCCTTCACAATTAATTTTTTTTTTTTCGTTTCACAGGTGATTACTGAAACAACAGATTTTTCACTGTTTTGTGTCTGAAAAGTTACTGATTACAAGTTAAGAAAAAATATCAGTACTGAGAAAATATTTTTGTTAGAGGAGATATATTTTATATTTAATATTTCATCAAACCATTAAAACCCTTTGGTTATTATGCTCTGCTAGAGCATTTCCTTTGCAAATACAATATAATGCAAAAATAATAAGTCTTATTTGAAATCATAGCATCTTAACTTAAAATCTCTGATGTTTCTAATCTCTCTTAATTGTCTTCCCATTTTATTCTGACATTCCTGGGGACAAAGCAGGTCCTTTAGAAAGCCCATGAGAGCTCATCCAAGCACCACGTTCCCCATGCCTGTATCTCCTCTGGCTGTAAGCTATTTCCGAATCACTTTCTCACTGTACTTGCTGATTGCTAAAATTGTATCTCTCCAGGGATGTGGGAACTGCTAACTCATGCCTCCTGTTGAGAAGAGAGGTGGTTCCCTAACACATGCCTGACTGTAGTGCCCGAGCAGTCATCAGTGAGCTGGCAGTGGTGACTCAGCACCTGCCGCCATGGCATCGCCTTCTCTGGGTGGTGAGCTCTTCCTCACTCTGCTGAGGCTCAGCAGGAGCCACCTCTGAGGAGTCCATGAGTTTCCGGGTTTGAGAGTAGCACACTGCTGTCCCTGCATGAAGGAACCTCCCCAGACATCCTCCAAGGCCCACCAGAGGTCCCGATATGGTGCTGCTGGTGTGTGCTGCTGCCCTGCCACGTGTCTCCTGTGGCACCTGTGACCCTGGTGCCACTTACCCCTGTCCTTGGCATGTTGACTTCCAGCCCTGCAGCTACCTGACAAAGGAACACAGGAGTCTGGAATAGTAATTTATCTTCAGGACAATGCAGTCAGGTAACAGATTCTTTATTTCTGGTTCAGTATCTGATTGGTGGTGAATTTTCACTAGCACAGGGATCTCTGTCTAGAAAATAGTAGAAATCATTTTCCTCAAATGGCCGTTGTCATACATCTGGAAGGCAATTACCACTTCAGGTAGGCCTGAGAGATAAAATGTAATAAATACATAGCATAAATGAGGCCTGCAAAGTTATTAAGGGAATATAGAAATTACCTTAAAGGTGTTGTTGCAATAACTTATTTTGAAATATATTTCTAAGGCTAATTGAACTATGATTCAGAATGCAATTTAAGAGATTATTTTGAAACAGAGAAAGTTAACTTATAATTTTAATTAACACAGTTAATTCAAATAGAAATAATTTGATAGAGCTTGTGGAAATTAAAAAACTCATCTCTTTCCCCTTAATTTTTTTTTTAAACTTAGTGTTTTGTTGTTTGTTTTTTTATTAAAGGCTGCTAATTTTCTTAATGTTTGTATTTTATGAATGGCTAAATGAAACAAATGTATTTTTTATGTGTGTATTTTCTGGCAAGCATAATTATAACATTTCCTATTTTTAAAGTTTTTCAAATTTCACATGCTTAAATATCAAAGATTTTCCATTCAAAAAGAAATCTCTCATTCTGAAAGCATCTACATAGTCATGTTATTCTGAAATCTTTTAACATCACAGGATAGTAATATTAAGACCATACATTTAAGAGAAATAGAGAAATGTTGCTTGGTATTTTTAAAAATAAGATTAAAATCCAAATCTTATTAATTAAATTTAAAAAATACAGGTTTTTTAAACATAAACTGAGACTTCTTCTAGTAGTCTTTTCAGATATATTTTGTTAGGAGTCATGATTTACAATAAAATTTATTTTTTTATTATTATTATTTTATGCGTTACTTTATACAAGTACTTTGTGCAAGTATTTTTTATAAGTAATGACTTCACTAACTCTCCGTTGAAAATAATTACTTTAGATAAGATATGGAAAAGAGTTAAACCAGGGTGAAAATGGGAAGCCAGGGAAAGTGTTAAGGTTTTTTATCAGTCAGTATTCACATTGTTTTAAGACGTGTTCACATGTTCACATTGTTATAAGATCAGAGACAATATAAGCAGCGTTATAAGACCATTCCCTATAGAAAATTACTTTTAAAAATTTAAACTAGAAAATACTGAATATGAAGAACAGAAAATAGAAAATGTATGCATAAGTAAATAACTTTTCATAATCAAGAATTTTGTTATATAAACTTCATGTATAAGAATGGTAGTATGTAGCTTTAACATAATTTAAAGGACATTAGAAATATTTTAGATAAAAAAGGTTTTAAATTTCCTTGACAACTACCCTCAGAATTATTAAGTAAAATACCATTCGATAGTCACAGCATTTTGACCATATAAGTATAAAATCCCATAAAGTGCATGTCTCTAAAATAGCTTAACCTTTTCTAGAGCCAAGAGGGGATATATGTGCAGTTCTTGGAGAAATCAGGTAGAAGAAGTTTGGTGCTAACTGTATCTCAGTTTCAAGAAGTTTCACTTGGGAGGAAAGATCAGCTTCATTCAAGAATGTCAGGTTAGATGAAGCACATCTTAGTGATAAGCCAGCAAATGTTCTGCATGAGAAGGTTTTTTGCAACTTGCAAAAACAGGGTGTCCAAGAAGGCTTGTATGAAATGGTTAGTTGTCTTTATCCATAAGTCAGTAGTTTTATTGATTTGATAAAGTCTGAAATATCATTAATTATACTCTCTAGACACAGAATGATGTCAGAAGGGAACTTGAGAGTAAGTGTGAATGTATGCTGAGTTTTGAATCTGCTTGCTTGTGCTCTCTTAATTTCCACTGCTGGACATTTACCAATACGTGTTTTGAGATGCAAATGCAAAGTGGGAAAATCTAATATGTCATGTACAAAGGACTGACATTTAAAGGAATAGATATTTAATCTAAACATCCCTTTATGAATATGGTATTCTGAAGCACACAGACAAGGATTATTGAACCTGGATATTAAGCAAATTCAAGCCTCAATGTTGCATCATTAATGCGAGCCATACTGCATTAGTGATTATATTGATTGGTAGTTATTATTGAAGTTAATTTTGTTGTCTGATAACGATTGGGCAATTACCTTAGGGTCAATGAATTCACATTAATCAAATGCTGACTGTGGAAATGACCACGGGAAATGTGTAAAGATGACCTGGATGACTACTATTGGTAATTATTAATATTTCTAGTCATTAAATTTTCTCAAAGGCAAGCCAATAAATTTATTCTAGTCTAGTAATTTGTCCACTCAGTGCCTTCAGCATGTTACTTAGGAAGCCAAATCCAGTGGTCTTAATACAAATAACACTGAAGTGATTTGACCTAGTTCTTACAGATATGATTTTATCATTTGGAAGTGAGGGAGAACATTGTTCAAACTGTGACACTGGTACCTGAGGAAATATTTTTTTCTTAAAACAAATTTCTAGAATAAGATCTTTCAGTTTCCAGTTGAGAAAGAATATGAGAATAGAGGGAAATAAGATGAAACTTTGGTGAAGTAACACCATTTTTACAAAAATAAAAACCTAAATCATAGTATCTTGGCAGCTCAATTTGGGCCTCCTGAAAGCTTTCATTTTGTCCTCCCAATTAGCCATTATCAATCTTGGACATCATCTAGTCCAATCACCCTCCTCAAGCAGCATCAGCTAGAACAGTTTGTCCCAGAAAATATCTAGTCAAGTCTTGAATATTTCCAGGGGTGAGAATTGCATAACCTAACTGAGCAACCTGTTCCCTCATTTGACCACTCTCACAGTAAGAAATGCTTTTTTCATTTTTTTTCTGTGTAATTTTCTATATTTCTCTTTGTGGCCATTTGGGCTGGTCTTGGCTGGGGTAGAGTTACTCTCCCCTACCTTTATTTTCTATTGCAACCTATTTATGAAAGAAAAAGGTAACCATGATATATATCTTGTTTAATGTCTACACAAGTGAGCATCATAATTTGTGTCTTTAACATATTTAGTCTGAGAATTCCCACTAGCTGATTTTAAATGCATGTATGCCTCCATGCTTTTTTTTCTCATTCTAAATTACCCTGATTTTCTAACCATACGAGTGTAGAGGGGTTTGTCCTGACAGTTTCATTTTGGAACATCAACACATGTGAAAGACTACCTTTTTAGAAAGAAGTTTTGTAAATTGAAATTATATTTCTTTAGGATAGACTTAGGATATATATCTGTATGCATCTATATCTGTATCTTTATCTATATCTATCACCTATATCTATACCTATTTGTTTATGTCTATATCTATATCATCTATGTGTATATCTATATCTATCTATATCTAAATATATTGCAGAGAAACAATTTTTTCCTTAAGCATGGAGAATTCATCATGGGCATCATTGTTACCCTGACTCCACCAGACCAGTGCATACAGATGATTTTGCACCTTGACCTTTTGTGCAGCTCTTCCTTAAATTCAAAGAAACTGTCACCTCCAGGGGCAAAGCTGTGCATGTGCAGCTCCACGGCATGCTCAAAGCCAGGCCAGGCTTGCAGCTTTCATGGGGTGAGAGCAAAGGCAGCACTATGTCCCACACCTCCATGGCAAGGCCATCACAGGTAGATACCATGCAGTGACACTGGACAAGTTCTGAAATACATTCCCAGCAAAAAATAAGAAGATACTGCAATAAGATAATTAGAGTAATTTGGTGACTTGAATTTTGTGGATGAAGGAAGCTCAGGCGAAAGAGTATTTAAGATTTTATGAATTCAATTTGCCTAATGAGGTGCAGCAGAGGTGACAGCATCCCTAGTGCAAAGTGTGTATTTAATATTGACAAGTTATGCATGGCCAGAAACAACAGCAATTTCCTTTTGACAAGCATTATTACTCATAAATCACACTAGTGGCAGCATTAGTGCAAAAGGATGAGCAGATTAAGTAAAAGGTACTTGATCCTATTCCCAGCTCTCATCCCTCAGGTAGTACAGACAGCTGTTTGGCTTTGGTCCTGTGGCAGATGGCACCCATTTTATTCTTCTCTTAGGGGATCCTGCATCCTTCCTTTTACTGCTGTAACAGGCTGGGGAACAGGGCCCATGGCACCAAGGGAGGCTCAGAGAGCCCAGAGCCATGGAGCTCAGAGGTCTTTGCAATATTCAGTATTTGAGGAGGCTTTGCTAGGGACAAGCCCATGCTCTTGAGAAAGAGAAAGCAGGACTGTGGGAGTGCCCAAGGAGCAGCTCCCAGACAGCATCAGCAGCAATGTAAAGGTGAGAGACTGTAAATGTACAGAGCATAACTGTGCCCTTAGTGATGAAGTGACTAGGTAGACTTTTGGGTTGGGTATCACACTTTACAACACAGCAAAAAAAGTCTTAAAACTCGGGGAAACATTCCTATTAGGAAATTTAAAAAATAATCTTAAGATTATATCTCTTCCTAAAAATGGATAATTTGTATGAATATTAGAAGCTAAACCACCCACCAGTTTGAAATGCCTCCTATCACAAAAGCCAGCTGTATGTGAAACAAGCTTCAAGTTGTTGCAACTGCCTTTCTGTAAATTTGTTGTCATGCCACGGATCCCTTGTAAAAGCTGTACAAACTTGAATGTCACTTAGCATGATTCTTTTTGCAAGTAAAATTGTGTCGTTGAAAGGTTCAAAAGGGAAAGAAACCACAAAAAGAAACTGTTCAGTCTAGTAAAGACCTGTGTGAAGATTGTAGCAATATTTCCCTGACATCTTTTCAGTATAAAGTCACAACTGTGTTACTGTGTATTTTTATAACAAAAATGAAATTCTGAAATCATATAACCTTGGAGGAGAAGCAGCTGTTTACTTTTTTGCCAAGAAATGGGAAAGAGGAATTTTTTCTCCCTTCATGTGATTTAGCAAAGGTGAAGTTTAACTTAGTTTTTAAGACAATAATTGAAATTTGTTTCAGCTATGCATGGACATAGGGTAATCTGACCACACCTGGCCCAGCACCTCATCTTGGTTGGAAAAACCAGCAGTGATGTGCTGCAGTGAGATCAGTATCACTCTGTAGTGTTATGACACCACTCTGACAGCTTTTCTCACCACAAAGTGAAGGGGGATATTGAGCACTAGAAGGGCTGCTCAAAACTAGTACCTATCATAAGGAAATTCTTATTCACAGTTGTAACAACTTAGTGCTCTTAGTCCCTATACAGAGTGATCATCTCATGATGATCTTTCTCTTTGCAAGGGATTATAAAACTATTATTACTGGGTGAAGGTGTTTAAGCATATTTGTTAACTTGAAGATGAAGCTGCAATTATAATCACCTGATAGATATGGCTCTTCTCCTTTGTTTATCTATATCTGTAAAGGCCAACCTATATGTGTAGCACATCTGTATCTATATCTATATCTAATCTATATATATGAATGAGTATATTTATTAATTTACATTGTTATTCTCTATATAACTCTTAATTATATTCCTATGTAAAAAGTAACCCTCCAAAATTCTTTGACAATCATAACAATCTTTACTTTTCTCTGTTGAATCACATCATTCAAAGTTCAAATCTTTCTGTTTAATGATACAATGAACTAGATGTACTTTAAATATTGAAAGATAAAACTTTTAACTTAACAAGCTGTGAGGGTTATGAACATAGGAATAAGGAATGCAGCATAAAAGGAACCATGAAGACTTACTGAATTTCTGATGAGGAAAAAATCAGCAATGCATACTCATCGAAAATCATAATTACAGAAGGAAATGGTAATTTAGGCATAGGACTCATAATAAAAATAGCAATAAGGATGGTTCATTCATGGAATTGAAGTCGTCCAAACACCTGTGTTAATAAATGTGAGTAGGTGGAACAGTGAATAGATGAAAGAGTAGTTGATAGAACTAACATATCAAATTATTTTGTCTTGTAGAAAAAAAAAATAAACTGAAACTTTGTCTGCCCTTGATAATTTTTATTTTCATGGTTAGCTAGCAGAAAATCCATTGAAATAATATTCCACTAAGTTTGCTGGTTGTTTTCCATAGTTTCACCTGGATGTTTTGTGCTTTTAAATTCAATTTCATGATGTATAGCAAAGCTAAGTTAAAAGAAACCTTTAAGTCAGATAAAAAGTATGAGAAACAATATTTTCATGAAAGTGATGAGAACACAAAAATGCAACCAGAGCTGTGGCAAAGTAGTTAATGGCCTGCCATACACTGTGAACATTATTTTCAGAATAAAAAAACAGATAATAGAAATTAATTCCACATGCTTCTGGCTTTGGGAACTGTAGTTCTTTGTTTATACTTGTAGATAGAAATTTCAGTACAAATTATTTATACATTCAGATACTATGTAGGCCCTTCAATTTTATAGAGAGTAAAATATCCCAAGAATTCTCATATTATGTAGACCAAACATCTTTTTTTTAATATCCACAGAAATTAATCTGGTAGGCACTTAAATTCCCTTTTTAAAACATTTTTCTAGAAATTATGTGTAAATTCAATACATGCTACTACCATTTATTTAGGTCATCAGACACTAAAGATATTTCTTCAAGAAGCACCTGAGATGATGTAGGTGGAAGAATTTCTTGAGGAAAAATATTCGAATACTGTCTCTAAGCAGAGGTTGTTGGTACTAAAGAAGCATACCTCATACCTTTAATTTGCCTTGCTTCAGCAATACTTTCAAAATCTTGAAAAGGCTTATAAACATATTTGATTTTTTCCTAAAATTGGATTTTATAAAACAATTCCTTTTATTAGATTGTCATACTAAACAACAACAACCTACTGCTTTTCTTTTGCTGCACAGGTTTAGCTCAATAGAGGTCTTTTCATGCTTGCAAAATATGGATTTTATTTAAGTTTAGGAAATACAAATCCTAAGGAAAGACATTAGCGATCACGTGATCCTCTCCTTCCGTCTGCCTCTCTCAATTTATTATAAATTGAGTAGTGGTTTAATAACAATAATAATGATTCTATTTATTCTAAATCAAGCTGAAAGAAATGAAGAAATGTCCTGTTGGCTGAGCAACAAGTTTACCATGTATAGTATAGGGTTTTTTTATAGTTATGTCAAATTCTAATACATTTCTCTGTTTTACAGGATTTTCTGATATCTGGATCTTATTGGAAGAGTGGTTTCCAGCTTTCTTTGTGGAAGTGTGATTCATGAATTATTCTGGGGAGCTTTTTGGCTACAGTGAGTGCACTGCTGCACATGCCCCTGAATCTTCTCTGTGTACACATATGGATATGTAAGTACATGGCTTGTTTCCTCTTACAACCACAGGAGTTCTGTTGTACAACAGTTACTCAGATTATGGTGCCATAATCATGTGTTATGAATCTGTCAATGTAGCTGTTTATTCGGGTAGAATTTTGGTATATGAACTATTTAAATGTAAGTTGAGAATACTGCCATAGCAGACTGATTCACAATTAGTCCTTTAATTACTTACAGCTAATAAGATCAGGTCAGTAATAAATTAGTCCTGTCAGGTTAACATCCAGAGTGAATCTTTGAGAAGTAAATCTACTTAACAAAGGGAGTAGTAATATGGTTTGTTCAGCTACATTTACATGAGAACAAAAGGTGTATTTCTGTAGATTTAGTGAATTATTTTGTCACCATTCTCTCGGTATGGAGAGCCATTGAGTTGAAAAATATAGTTTGAAATACTCTATGGCCCAGATACGTTGCTTCACATGTCAGAAGCTTGCACAGGAGGTAGCCCCTATCAGTCATAAGTGCACTGATGCTTACTTAGTCTCTTGCAAGCAGTTTCCAAGAGACTGCAGGGCATTGCCAGCTCCTGAGGGTGGTGTTAATTTTCCATAAATTCCTCCCATCAGGGACAACTTTACACACTACAGGACATTAATTATTGTTTAGAAGTACTAAGAAACTCTCCTGAAATTCAAATTATTTATCCTGAAATTACGAATAGTCTTCACCTGCTCCAATCTCTTGATTGTTCTATCTGTAAGGAGCCGTATGGATCAACTCGGACTTTTGATGTACATGGTAGGTGGTTAAAGTCAGCAGTCTGGAGTTTCTATTTCACATTGCACTTTTGTGTAGACTTCCATAGGAATAGAGAAACAACAAAAATACTTTCAGACACAGTTTTCTGCTTTATGTATTTAAAGAACTTTTTGGCATTGGGTTATAGGTAGCTTTAGCAAACTGGCAAATGTACAGGAAAATATTAAATATAGTTTTAGTACTCATTTTCAGGTAAAAAGCTAAAATAAGTATTTTAGGATTAAGCACAGTTAAACCAAACATCTGTAGTAAAACTACACCTGCCAGCAAGAGGTACACACAGAATACAGTATTTAAAGATATTGGTGATAAGTGAAGTGTTAACAAAATATAAGGTCACAATGAATAAACATATGGTGCAGTGTGAAACAAAGCACTGTACTAGTCTGAGCTTTTAAATCGTAGTTGTTGATGCATACAGTACTCCAAGATCTATTAAAAGATTTTATGTTTTTACAAAAATACATTTAAAAAGCAACACAGCCCTGTAAATCTAGGGTACATTAAAGCTACTGAAGTGTGTAAGAGCATAAAGTACTAAATTCAGCAAGTTTTATGGCTAAATATACCATTTACAAACACACACTGTAGGTACTTTAAGGAAGAATAATTGTCTAAAAGAGAAGAGAGAACATAATATTGGAGACTCATAAAGATTGCTGTGTGGGAGTTGTTAAAGCTGCAGTAAATCTAAATTGACTTTTTGTATACATACATATATATGTATACCTCAAAACTGTTTTACAAACTTTACAAATACTCTGTTGTCTAAACTACACAGAATAAGTTGAGATGGAAGAGAGAGAATATTTTACTTTATCTGTTTTTTTCTTCCCCTCAGAGTTTATATATTTCAAAAATTCATATTTACAATGCAAAAGTTGAATGGATTGTTCTGTATCTACTATGTAGGCTACCATATGGTAAACACAGTAGTCTGAAGATCAGTCACTGGTCCACAGTACATCTCACCGATGTCAGTGTTTAGGAGACCAGGCATTTCTTTGTGCTCTCATCCAGTTTTTTCTGAAAATCAGTTGAAATTTATGTAAATGATACCATGGTGCAGTTTAGAAATCAGATTGAGTTGCAGTTGGTATGCTTGTTTCTGTTCACATTTCTGATGACATTCTTCAGTGTTTTCCCTTTAAGTCACACAAATCTAGTCTGCAGTTTGCTGAGATGCTCAAGATATTTAAGTATCACAGTATCCACAGTCACATTAGATTTATAGGTTTTATGCCACTGTAAAATGAAACAAAACATTAGGATTAAATCCACTGTGATTTCCATTCCAGCTGAATGTCAGAGGCTAGGGAGTCTGAAGTAGTTGTCTTAGCACCTACTATCTTTGGACGTAGCCTTACTCCCCTGACATGCCTACCTGAATTCTTCTAGCCATCCTCCCTCTGGTGGGCTTCCTTACACTGTTTTTTCCTTCACATTTGTGGAAAGAGTTTAACTTCATTGCAGTGCTGTTATGCAGTGAGACATCAACCAATAGTCAAGTAGTTACTCCACCTTATAAAACCACAGTAGACTTGCCCATGACATATTCCCTTTAGTGTGCTTCTTTGATATTTTCTTGCCTAGGAAGAGAAAGAAATGTCAAAGCAGGGTGAATCAGGATTATAAAATCCCCAGCTTCTCTTCTTTGCCCTCTCACCATGGATCAGAGATGTAAGCATTAAATAAGGACATACCTAGGCATTAGTATCTATTCTCTGCTCTGGGTCTAGTCCATTTCTACTCGTGAACAGTGTTTGCTAGGTTTGAGCCATTTTGTAGTGCTGTAACTGATTCAGAGAAACAGCACAGAGCAGAGTTTTACATCCCATGTCACAGTTTATTAGAAAATACAACCTGATAAAGATTCAGAGCCAGGTTCCTTCTTTATTCAGTACTTCATCAATTCAGCAGGCATGACACATATTTTGACAGTTCTATAGCTTACTCTTTCTCTTTTCAGAGTGAATTAAATGATCAGTGTGTTGTGTGAGAACTGCTAAGCATAATAATCTCATTAATAATAATTCCCTTCATATATTAGGTGCAAAAGCATTACTACACACTGAGTGAACAATTTGTTGGCTTAGAGTACCTTGCAGCAGGAATTTGATGGATTAAAGAAAGATGAGTTGTGTGTGAACTGTTCAGAGGTATCCCCTCAGTTTTGTTTTGGCAGCAAAAGTTTCTTCCAGAAGTCTCCCCTCAGTCTCCTCTTCTCCAGGCTGAACAGACCAAGTGACCTCAGCTGCTTCTCATACAGCTTCTCCTCAAGGCCCTTCACCATTGTCATAGCCCTCCTTTGGATGCTCTCGAATAGTTTAATGTCTTTTTTTATATTGTCGCACCCAAAACTTTTCCCCAGCACTCGAGATGAGGCCGCCCCAGTGCAGAGCAGAGCGGGACAATCCCCTCCCTTGCCCGGCTGGCGATGCTGTGCCTGATGCCCCCCAGGACACGCCTGGCCCTCCTGGCTGCCAGGGCACACTGCTAATTGCAGACTAATGAAGATTCTTGGTGCAGTTTACAATGAAATCTACAGCCTGGCCCTACAAACCACTTCCTGAACAGTTCCCCATCCGCTTTTTTCCCCATTGAAATATAGGTGTTGTTGGAACACAGATGACATGAAGACTTGCCTAGTTATATTTATAATTAACAAGAAAGTACTGCTTCTTAAATACATTTTTCTGGTTTGTATAAGCCTTTGGTGTAAAGGTATCTTAATACAAGGTTTAATTTTTAAGTGTATCTTGGTCTTGAATAACTTTGTTCTAAGGCTAGTTCATTTAATTATGTGATAGAAATACAATGTAGTGCAATCCCAGTGCTCCATTCTGTGCATTAGGAATTATTTTTCTGCTTTACCATTTTTGAAACAGAAATGGAATTTTTTCCTTTTCAATATCACAAGAAATGACAGTGTCATTTCTATTCCATTTTGCACCAAGGTTTGCATCCTAATGAAAACAAATTTCACTACTCAAGAGTTGCAATGCTACGAGCATATATGGTTTAGGTCATCAATGAAATTAACAATCATTTATTTCCTCAACACTTTGGGAAGTGTAGATTATTTGAGGAATAGAAAGAGTCAAAAAATGCTTTATGGATAACTTTATTATACCTGTATAATTGTTTTTTCTGTTTGTGGAGTGGTTTTTTTCTTTTTTTTTTTCCAATGCATTATTTCCTGATCTCACCTATGCTTTTGCTGTTTAACAGTATATGGTTTCTTGAGAATTCTGTTCAGCTTAGCTCTGAGTGTTGTACAGAGAGGAAGGTGAATGGGATACTTCCTTCCTGGCCACATGCAAAACAGACAGCTGCATGATTTATTCTCATCATGCCAAAGAATGATAATAGTTTAGAGAAGGATGCAAGATTCCTAGGTCACCCCAACCAAGTAGCTGGTTTTTTGCTGTTGCAGCTTGCTTCTAGAGCTTTCCAGAATAAAAGTAATAAAGCCTATGTATGCTTAAGGTCACCGACAACTGTGAATTAGGAGCTGCAGTACATATTCCTACAAGACAAGTTGTTTGTATATGTGGGGCTGCTTTGATCCCTGTATAGCACATAAACATAGTTTTCTCCATTAGGAATCTGAAATATTCCTCATACTGAGAAGGACATAGCCTTGGCATAGCCAATAGTAAGTACAAAGCATAAAATTACATATCAGGTTCCCATACTTCTTCCATAGTTTTCTGGCTTGGTTTGGGGTTTTGTTGTTGTTGGTTGGTTGTGGTTTTTTGTTTTTATTTGTTGTTTGTTTGGTGTTGTTCTGGGGTTTATTTTCAAATTGAAAGGAGGTTGCTGAACTTCATGGACTTTAATCTTCAAAGATTGTGTGTGTAGTTTTTTGTACGTGACAATCACAGGCCTCCTGATCTCAGTTAATCATCAGAAAAAACAGCTGAGACTTATCCAGTACTAGTTATTAAAGTTAGCAGTATCTACACAATGACAAAAGTGATCTGAAAGGGACACAAATTCTAAGTGATCAGGAAATGTTATGGTTATACAGACCTTGAAAAACCATATGCAAATTCTTCTAGGAAATTAACTATTTTTCTTAGATTTTTAGTCTTTGGATAATAGTTGAAAGTCTTCTTTGTAGAAGAAGTCCTGGATGAGATTGTTCGTTACTTCTAAAATTGCAATTATTTGTGTTAAAAAGTTAGGGACCTTGGGAAAGGATTACTCCAGATAATAAAACAGTGACATTAATCAATCCACTAGGAGCAGAAATACACTGAATTTAGCACTGTTATAAAATAAGGAAGGTTTTATATATAGGGAGGGAACCAAAGAGCTGTTAATAGGTTCACTATTCAAGTTATTTGTTCTAGTACAGTTCTTAAATTCTAGGAGTGAATAGCCCTTCTCTCACTTGGAAAAAGTCATCCTTGTTCCTACTAAGTATTGTATTCTGATGGGACTGTCCAGAAGACCCGGTCAAAACCTTAAGTGATTTAGAAAGAAGTAGAACAGTCAGGGATGGGAATTGCTGGTAGGGGCAGGGAGGAGGTATTTTTTAGTTTTTTCTAATGCTGGAGTGTGAGCAATTTTTGTTTTTACAAAAATCTACATTTTCCAGAAATATATTGTTAATAATTTTGAATGCCTTATTCAAACCTGTGTCATTTATTGTTTCTTTTAGCACATAGAATGAGAAAAGTATTTAATCTACCTAGAAATAGTGTTTATCTGGAGCATTTCTGGAAAGGTCTTAAAGACTAAACTTCTCAACTTTTAAGTCTCACTAAGACCTGTAAGAGAAATGGCACAAGAATGCAAGGGAAAACTGTTGTGGTTATAACCTGTCAGGTGACAAGGATGAGGTTTCCCATCTGGTGCAGCAATCTGAAAACACTTCTGTTATAAGGATTTAGAGTCTGCCTTTTACTCTTCTTCAGTGTTTAAATACATGCAGCAGCATCAACTTAAATATCAACTTTAACACCACATAGTGTTATTATTTTATTTTTCCCTTTAAATCTGTATATAAGTATACAGATTTTATTTAACACGCTTCTTGCTGATGTAAGTTCCTTTGGATGTTGACAATATCCTCAGGCTTTCCTGTTCTCTTTAGTCAAATTATAATTGTGACTTCTGAGTTCATTTGGTGGGAAGATATTCTCATATGTTCAGTAGACATTTATTTGGGGAAGGTTTAAAAAAGGTATTTCACTGGCTTTTCAGAACTAAATCTCCATTTAACAGATACCTTAGACTGCCACATTTGTTTGTTTGTTTGTTTTTACTTCGGTATTCCTAAATAGCTGATTTCTCCCAGACATAACCACATTCAAAACTCAGAAATCATCTGAGAGGTGTAAGAAACTCTCGTATTATTGTGTCTACAGGTAGCTGGTGGAATTAATCAAGTACAGTTGTAAATCAAGGTGTGCAACATGTCCCTGGCCTAAAGCTGGTTGAGTGGTACCTCCACAGTAGAAATCCTTTGTTGTCTGAGTGGAGGGCAGTGAGCTCGTTTTGCAAAATATTTCCCCTTTGGGAATTTGACTATCTAGTACACCGAGAACAGTTTTTAGTTGCATGACAAGGTTTTATAAGGTTAGAACAGTCTTTGTTCTCTTTCTCTTTTTGTAATAATAACTGGATATTGCCGAGAGATGTTTATTGTCTTATCTCTGCCAACATGGCAGTTCAGTACTTATTGTTCCCATTTTTCAGACTAAGAAAGAGAACAAGTATTAAACAGCTATGACAACCATGTTTGCTTACCTAAGAGGCACAGTTTTATCATTGCTCTAAGCAGTGTACCTAGCCTTTACATAGACTAATTAGTTTGAATTCCTTCATCTTTTTTCTCCCACCTATCCTTTTACAGAACAGAAATTCTGTATTGCTGTAGCTTGAGATCATTCTGGTTTTACACAAAGTAGCTGCAGTGAATTATTTTTCCCTTAAGCTTTGATTATATTGCTTCACAGAAAGTCAGTAGGAGGCTAATGATTTTAAGGGAGCTGTTGCAATGTACATGTAATTTTGCAAAAATAAATATATAAGAGTTTTTATGTGAGCAATATTTGAAGTTGCCAGGTAAGGATACATGTTTTATTTAACTGAATTAATCCTACTTAAATCTTGGGAAATGTTATTTACTTTAACGTGGTTCTATTTTTAGAAGCAGACTCTTACAGATCAGAGAAGATAACTTAAAATGGTAATCCCAGTTTCTAGAAGTAGTGCTTCCTTCTGCAGGGTTTTTTTCCCGATAGTTAGAACCTTGAACAACAACTTTCCTATCATTAAGATCACCAGTCCTTCCTTCAACAGTCTGATAAATTAGAACATTCAGGAAAATGAAATCAACATGAATTTAATTAGAACAAATTACTTAAACTGCATTAAACCTACACATTGTTGTTTCTATTCAAAATATACTGAATTGACTTTAGATGGAAACATAAATCCAGATGGGGTATTTTTATACTTGAACTCCTGCACAAGTATTTACCTGAATTTAACTATTTTGATCTAAAATCTTACAAGAAGTCCATGTCACGAATTGAATGTGGGGGTTTAAATTGACCCTACCTCCTGCCCAGGCCTCTGGCAGCAGGCAGTATCTTTATTGAGGCAGCCAGCACCCCAAAACCCACTCTCGTTCGTAAGTTCTTTTAATAATGACTGATTCTGTCTATTATAGAATGAATCATTTATTAATAGACAAGAAAACTAACAGGCACAAGGCTTAAAGCAAACTAATACTACACAGGAATAAAACAAAGGAAAACACTACTAGTAGGGTAACATACAGTGCACGATAAGGGTACCTTTTTCACTTACAGCTAGCGAAGAAATAGTATAAGTTAGGATTCAATGCATCTTACCATCCAATTGCTGATGGAGCACACATCCTTTCAGTCAATCCCCAGGGAAGTAATCACAAAACCTGCGTCCAGACTTCGGGGAGAAGTTTGAAAGCTTTTCAGGGTGTAAGAGGCTTCTGCCTCAGTGGTGATTCAGCATATCTTTTATAGTGTAAAAACTGTGGCTCTTAAGTCAGTAACCTCTTTCATCTCTCCCCACATCAGCTCTGCAGACTAAGATGTAGATTCTTAGCTAAAGTTTGAGCTATCAAGTGCCAGAGACGGTTCCGGCTGGGCCTTTGAGCCCTTTGGGCTATCATCTCATTATGCACCCGTTATCAGTGGTGGGAGGGGTTAGACGTCCTGCCACAGTCCATAACGGCTCTATGTCCATAAGGCAGCAGCTGACATTGCAATCAATTGTAGATGATCAGTTAATGACTCATTTAAGAAATTACCTTCCTATACTTAGTTCCTGTATAACAGTTTTCTTCAGGGAATGTTTTCACAGTGTTAACACAGTGAATGTTAAATTTATTTTTTTAAATGAAACCTTTTTCTTAATTGCTTCCATCAAATGTTATGTTTCGGTGACTAGTATCAGTTTGAACTCAACACTATTCATGCACTCTATCTATGCAGACTTTAACATGCATGTTAGCAGCCTGATAGAATTACTGCTATAATAAAAACATCTAATATTTTCTGGTGATATTTTAAAGAATGAAGATTGACTTGTACAATGGTTTGCCTCTGGAGAAGGTACAGTAGGAGATGTAATCAATCCCCATGAATCATTGCCATTGTACCGGTTTAAAGGGAACAGCATGATCCTTTCAGTCCCTGCATTACAATATTTATTGAGGGAAAAGATGGATTGAACTGCAGCAACACTGATGATACTGATGATTTTCACTAACGTACCTACTAGTAAATATGTTATTTTAGTTTGTTTTTCTAGTGACTAGCAGAGATAAGAATAAAACTGAAAACTAGTCAGCTGAGGCAGAGCACAGAAAAGGTAAGTACTACTTGGTTTAACCTAGGGCAGAGGGTAGGAAGACTCAGCAGAGGGATCTGGATAGGCTGGATCTATGGGCCAAGACCAATTGTATAAGGTTCAACAAGGCCACATGATGGGTCCTGCACTTGGGTCACAACAACCACATGTAGCACTGCAGGCTGGAGGCAGAGTAGTAGGAAAAGTGCCTGTCCTCACTGACAGGGTTATCAAGCTTTGGAACAGGCTGCCCAGGGAAGTGCTTGAGTCACCATCCCTGGTGATATTTAAAGGATGGGACAGGGTTTAGTGGGGGACTTGGTAGTATCACATTGGTGGTTGTGATGTCTTTTTCTCTGGCCATAAAAATACGAGTCAGAGACAATTAGGGTGATAAAAGGATACCTTTATATGAGGATCCGCAGGTGTACAAATTAGTCTGGTATAAAAAGCCGAAGATGCACACCCCGCGTGACGCGTATACAATTTTTATAGATTCTGCAAATTAGCATATCTGACAAGAACCCCCAATTAAGAACTTGTCTAGTGAAGTAATTCCCCCAGTTCTAGTACTTTCTAGATTCTCCCCACTTAGGATGAGATCCAGGCCCTGTTTACAAAAGCATGTCTTAGAAAGCTGGTTTCAGCCTTGGTTTCTAAGGAGAACCAAGATAGCATTGGGATCCTGGAATTTGTTTTGTCTTTCTGCCTATGAAGATGTTGAAACTAAGCTACAATATGAAGCTACAAAGCTACAAGTATATGTGAAAAGGATACAGAGAATATACAAAAGAAAAAATGATAAAAAACCCAAACGGCATCAGTTGGACTCAAGGACCTTAAAGGCTTTTTCTGGTCTAAATTATTCTATGATTCTACAGATAACTAATGACATTTTAATTTATGTATTGACTTTTAAGTTTGTCAAGTTTCATGATTAAAGATTAATTTGAATCTTGAGGGTATTTGTCTTCAGGGAGAGGTGGCAATCAGGAAATATTTTATTATCTATATTTTATCATAAACCACAGGATTTGAAGATTTGTATATTTTTTGTCCTGTACGCTGTATGTTTTACAAAAAATTCAGTCTCACCAGTGGTTTTGTCACAGTGAGAAATGTTGTGGCTCATGCTCTGACCTTCCAGAAAAAATTTCATTTCAAACATACATTTGACAATGGTGGAATTCTTGGTAGGTATCTTCACGGCCCTTATTCTTAAATAAGAAAAAAAGTCCCAATCTTGAACCTATGAAAATTATATAAATATTTAGGAAAAATACATTTTCCAAAAATACCTCACCATCCTCTAAAAAAAATATCATTTGTTTTTAACCACTGTATGGCCCTTGTTTCCTCCCTGGGAGGGAGTGAGGTGGAGATGATCAGAGCTATACAGTGAAGAACTTTTATGTATAACATTGATGATAATCACACGCTATTTTTTTTCCTCCAGAAGTATTTGCATTTCCTGGTAATATCTTTTGTTTCCTATTGTTATTTACATATTTATTCAAAGAAAAAGAATTCAGATTGAGCCAGACATTATGCATTCTACTGGTTAAACTCTTTGACACTGTCAAATTATGTAAATCTTCTGATTCCCATACATCAGGAGATAAAAAGTGATGATCTAGTTCTTATTATAAGAATAAAAAAAAAAAAAAAAAACAACCAAAATCAATTCAGGTCAGTATGTGCAATGCCTTTTCACTGTTAACAAGAATCAATCTGTCAAACCGTATTTTGTTAGTTTTCTGGAAAATGAGTTTTGATGATCTACAGCATGAGGCTCTTAATTTTAAATGGAAAAACAGATAGCATCACATACTGTATCAATTTTCTGAGTACACTTCAGTGCAAAGTTAACTTCTCCAATGTTTCATAGTTTTACTCTTTCACCCTGACTTTTAAATGTTTTGGAATTTTTTTTTTTTCAGCACAGGCCCTGCTATTCAGGCACTTTCAGTTCTATATGAAAAATTGAGGAAACATATTGATCACTCAGAATAATTATGAAGACTCACAGATTGATTACTTGTTTATATATTTTGCTAATCTTAAAAATCAATACTTAGAAGAAAAGTGTTAAAAGAGTAAAACACAGTCATTGTCTCTGAGACAATGACTCAGGAAAAGCATGGGCAGATTTGCTCATTCCTATGTCAACCAGTAACACAGAATTCCTTTTCATAATTCTGCCCTCCTTTTCTTTTCTACATAAAAAAATCTTTTAAAGATATCTAGGGGTTCTGCATAGCTCAGGTTACATTAGTAAAAATCAGTACTAAATATCCTTTTATATATATTCTTTTTTAAATGTAGATAATTTTAATCTGAGGAGAGAATGGAAATTCTTGTTCTCCACTTAGACAACAGCTTTTCAATTATGGAACATGTCACAACAGAATTATAATTTTGATGAAAAATATGATAGAATTACCTGCCACAGAGTTTGGCAGGCAAATTCTGAAAATATAAATTAAGGTTTTTGAAGTCATGCTATCATCATTCACTTATTGCAAGAAAAGCTTCCATTCAGGGGTCCTCAGGAAACACATTCTTGCCCAAGGTTTTTGTGATCTCCAGGGATGGATTTGGCAGAGCTGTGACCCTCTCAGACTAAAAAAGCATGATTTTTGCTAGATTCTTTACTGCTGCTTAGTGCTGTCCAGCAACAAACTGATAAAACTAAGGTCAATTTTGGACAGCATCTGTCTGTTCTTACAAGGAACATATGTTTCTGCCTCTGTGGGGTTTTTGATTCATGGAAAACATGGAAGGTTTTGTCTTTGACCTCATAGACATTGAGTGCTTTTAAAATTCTGACCTATCTAAAAATGTAAATGGTTCCACTGGCTGCTGCTAAGAAGTAGTTCTTGATTCAGCTTAGTGTATTAGGAGCTTGACAATGTTTCACAAAAATCTAACTCTTTTTTTCTTGCTTGGATGTATTTTGGAAGCCTTGCTAGACCAATTACTCATACTGTATGAGCAGTGACTGTAATTACAGGAATGTACTAATATGGCCAAGTACAATCAATATTAATTCCATTGGAAATAATGTGGATTTATAACTTCCATCACAAAATAACAATGTGAATTGCAACTTTGGCAACCACAGTTAGTCAGTAAGAAATAGTTACCTACTAAGACACTTAATATGCTAATTTATATTTTTTTAATAAAAATCCTCAGTATATTATAAAAATTCTGTGGGGATTTTGTGAATGAAGAAAATGATTGCTGTATATGAGTCTCATTTTTGATAAACTTGATTTTCTTTTAGAATATTTTTATTAATTTGTGCAATCTTTAACATAACTTTTAGCAAGAATAAACATGTACCTTATTATCTAGTATAGAAATGCCCTGTCTGTTGTGTGATGATAAACTATCACTTGCTGATCATTGTAAGGACAAATATTTAATGACCAGGAGAGATGAACTGAGCTCTCAAGAAGTAGTCATTCTCCCTAACTAGCACATATATGTGTGAAATAAATGATGAAAACCACATAGAATAAAGTGGTGACATATTTTTTTTAAAGACTGGTTTAGCCCTCTAGCGTGGGCCAAATTAAGAATGACTTTTAGAACCAACATAAATTAGTAAAATTCTAATGGAATCAACTAAGAAGTCCCTCAATGATGAGGAATTTTGGTCTCCATCTCTCTAATAATGTGTCAAGAATTTAAATATTAATATAAAATATTAACTTTCCCTTGAAATTACTAAAACCTTCTACCATTATGAACTAATACAGGAAGTCTAGCAGTATTTTACTGAGGGTTAGGTATCACATTTTACTGAACCCTTAAAATTTTATTGGAACATATTCTTCAAGATCTATTAAAACTATAATTTATCATCACATTTTATTACCAATCCTATACCTAAATGTCTTAGAGGGGTTACTACAACTTACCTTTGTGTAATAATCTATTTAATGGTCTCACCCTTTCAGTATGCATATTTGGAAGCAGTAATGCATCTAAAAGGCAGTTTGATACAAATTAGCTTTGCCAATGGATCAAAGTATGCAGGTACCTTGCTTTCTCACATATCACCTCTGTACAGTCAGCCCATTATTCACCAGTGGTTTTCCATTAGTTAGCAGCAATGGACACAAAAAGGCTAAAAGTACTGAAATACAGGAAAAATTAGGGTCACACAAACCATACAATCTGATTTTTTTTTTTCCAAATCTTTCCTGAAGGGGTATTTGTGCTTTCTGCAGTGAAGTTTATTCCAAGGCTTGAGAAATCCACTATATTGTCAGTGGCTAAGAAGATCTGGTGTTGAATTTTCATAGAATTCAATGGACTTGGACTATCTGTTCATCAATCCACATAGTATATATTAGATCTTTTCATCAATCATCGGGTGGCTGATGTACTTCTTATTTTCAATTAGGTAACCTTAGATGATTAAAAACAAAGCACAACAAACCAAACCCACAAGAGACTCGGCAGGTATTTTGTAAGTGGTTCCCACCCAGACAGGAACCTGCCTGTGTCCTTGCACAGGTGCCTCATGTGCAGGGGCAGCACTTGCATTTGTCTTTGCTGAATTTCTTACATTTCCTGTTGATCTGTTCCTACAGGTTAATTAGATATGTATGAACAGTACCCCTTCTCTCGAGAGTTATTGACAGCTTCCCTCCATGTGGTGCCATCTGTAATCTTCGAGAGTGAACTCTGACACTTTCTCCAAGGGACTGACAAAAATGTTGTTTCCTTTCCCTGGTCTTAAAATCAGAGCCAAACATGGTTAGAAGGGGGAAGGGATTTACCTCAGTATTTATTTAAGGATCCTTAAGGTGCACTCTCCGTGCGGGTGGAATGCGCTGAAGCACACACCAAAATGCACACACACGATACATCACATATACAGTTATAGGCCTTGTGAATTAGCATATCTATCAAAGATTCCCCAGTGAGAGGCTAGAGTAAACCCCTCGTCCGAGGAACTTTCCCCCTGGATGGGTCTATCTTAGTTTACAGAATATGTTCTGGAGAGGATCTTGGTATCTGGGGCTTTCTGACCCCTCCTGCAAGGTTTCCAGGATGTTTGGTTTCCTGGCTCAACGGAACATCAGGTCTATGCTAGTTATCAAACTTAAGGACTTAAAATATGTGGGCTAAAAAGCACTAAGAATATATAAAAACTATATAAAAGAGTATATAAAAAAGGCTGAATAAAAAGGCAAAAAATCATCATGGCATCAGTTAAATGGACGTGGTGCTGCAATACTGTCCTCATGGTTCATAAACCAAAATTAGCTGGAGAAAACATATTCTGAGAAAGGTGCATGTGAGGTCTCAATTCCAGCACATCCTAGCCAGCTCACTCTGTGGGTGTCATGATCTGGGTTCCACCAACAGACCTTCCTTGCCCTGAGCAGCCTCACTGGGGTCTCCACCCAGGTCTTCTCTGCCAGATCCAGGTGCCCTCTTTGGGCTCAGGCTTGTCAGGCTGGGACACCCCATCCCACCCTGTGCTGAGTTGTGGTTGTCCCTGTTAAGGCTCAGCCTTAACTTCTGCTCTTTCTGAGCAAACTCTCTGGGTGGGCCCCAGCCCTGACTCATCCCCTCACCTTGCCTGGCATTGCCATCCAGGGGATTGCCATCCCCAGTCCAGCCCTGCTGGGGTCCTGCCAGACTGCACCCTGTTAAGGAGAGCATAGCTTGTGCTGTCAGCATCTGCTGCTCCTGGTCCAGCAGCCCTTGTGGAGAAGCCTCACTGCTGCTGTTTGGTACAGGGTTTGTTTAATCATTTCACAGTGCAAATATATGTGTCCAAATCAGGCATCTGTCATGTATAGGATCAGCATATATAGGATCTCTGTTCCCTAAGGTTTCCACAGTTCCAGCCAAATTCTCCTCGAGCCTCTGTAGTAGGTCAGTGTAGAGGAGGGACAGGTACATGGAGAATTCCAACCTTTAGATTTTGGTAGAATAGGATAAGAATAAATGAGAATAAAAGGAAAATTCAGCCTTGCCATCATAAAAATTACTTTCTCTTGGATAAAATAAACAAGTCTTTTATGTAATAGTATTATCTTTTTCAGTTTAAGTCATATTAGTGCTTCTACTTCCGCATCTATTGCTAGCACTACAAAAAATTCTCAGATTGAAAGATTATTAAAAATTCAGAAGTTTAACTTTATAATTTTCATTTTCTACCCTGAGGTGCACTTTATGCTCTTTCTTCTTTTGATCAAACTTGTAGGAAGAAAAGAGAAAAAAAAAAGAAACCTAATTTTTTCTGAATTTGTCTGTACTGTCAACAAACTATGTTCTGAAAAATGCACAAATGGAAGTATAGAAAATGCTTCTTGTAAATGGGATCATTGCATTCACTTTTTCCAAGAGTTTTGATAGTCTTGTTGCTTATAAATGTTTATTTTCCATTTCATTCAGACCATGCTAAATAAACAATGCCAGAGGGACCTGGGAGATCACATCCTAGTTTCAAGAAAGTGAAAAGTTCATGAGAGTCACGAGCACTAAGTTCTCTTCTTCATGCTCACAGTTCAGTTTAGTAAACAAAGCACTTACAAGATTTTGCACTGTGATTATACCAATTTTCTTTCATCTATAGGATAGAAATTATTTTATTGGACAGTTTTGTCTCCTGAAGCAAAGTAATTTTCTGCATGACCAGCAGTAATGTAATGTGGGAGATTTTAATAAGGGACAATTATTTTTAAAATTAAACTTTAAACAGAGTGCAGATTACAATAATATAGCAGGGAAGTGCACAAGATTACTGAGCTCCTTTTAAAATTGTTAACATTGAAATGCATTCTTTGATGATTCAGAGTAGCACAGAACTTCCAGAACAACAAAGATTTTTCCACTTTTTCTTTCCTTATTTCTTGCATCATCAAAACCTTCCTAAACCTTAAATATGAAAAGAACAAATTACCACATTCAAAGAGAAATCTAAACATTGTTGGATTTTTTGGTTGGTTGGTTGGTTTTGCTTTTGCTTTGAGGTGTTTTGGTTAAAAAATATAGTGTAACAACAGTGTAAATATCAGAGAACAAAATGTTCAAGTCAGGAACTGTCACATTGCACCCAACTTTTTATTTAAGTACATCGATGAAAATCTTCAAATACATGATCAAAGCCTCATTTTACACCTAGTAGCCAGACAATGTAGACAACACATTCAGATATTCTGTTGAGATCTCAGTCTTGCCTTACACAGCTTCCCAAATGTTGGAAAAATGTGTGAGGATTTTGGAATGTGAGAATGGCATAAATGCACTACAGTTAGCATTAGGACTCTATGATGATCTTTATGACATCTGTGGGTCTTTAACCAGTGCTATCAAAGTTTCTGTTATTTTTTATAGTCAGTAATGTCAAAAATGTGTTCAAAATATGCCCTGTGACTTTTTACTAGAAGTGGGAAAACCAGAAAAATGTCCCGTTTTCTGATTTACTGAGCTTGTTCCAAAGCACAAATATACTGCAGTGTAACCTTCCCTCTTCTGGTTATTTCAGATATGGCAACTTTTACCCTGTGAAGGAAATTCTGTAAACAAGATACATACAGCTGAAAAGAACAAGTGCTTATGTATTTGCTACACATAGAGTACACAGTCAGAACTAATGAGTTCCTACAGCTTTGCCTGGTTAATGTGCCCATTAATATGCTGATAATGAGTCTTTGCTGGCCGGTCAGTCTTAGATTAGGAAGAATTGGCCTGTGTAGCTCCCTGGAATGGATCAGTGCTCAATGTCAATCAATTGTCAGCACTGTAGTTTTACTCTTTCAGTTTCCTTTGTTTGTTTTTCTTACCATTGTCTGCCCTTTCATACCTGTACTTTTCCTCCTGAATCCCTAAGCTGCTACTCATCTCTGTTTACTTTTCTTATCTGGTATGACTCTAGGTTATGCAGTTTCTTATGTGCTCTTTTTCAAAGCTTAAGAGTTTTAGTGGTAAACCTGACCCAAGGTCATGCAGCTTGATACATCCAATGTAGATATTGGATTGCAAACAGCTGAACTGCTGAGCTAATGGATAGAGATTCAGGGAGAAAAAAAACCCCAATGAAATAGCATGTGCAGCAATATTTTTTGTGTTCTTTTCTCAAAAAATGGCTAAGATGAAATGGTTGCGTATCTCAAAAATTCAGCATACAGCAAGAAACTTGATGTAGAATGTCAAGGGTTAAATTCTAGAAACCCAATGTGTAATTAACACTCCTGTCAGGTGGTCCTAATCAATGGTGCTAGAAATAATTCAAGTCTATTTTGGGATTCATCTCGTGATGCATGTTTTCATTTGATTCATTTCATCATTTTCATCATTCATTTGTGAGACAGCTGCCAGATTGGTCAGTACATAAACAATTTGGCTAGGAGCATTGGCATGTGTGAGGTCCTACTGCTTTAGCCAAAGTTCTCGAGTTCTGGAGCCAGTAACAGGCTTTTTTTGGTCCAGATTTCATATTGAGAAGAAAGCTACAAAATCTACTCATATAAGGACTGATTAGCTGAAGGACAGAATTTTTTACTGATTCCATGTTACCTTGAGCTTGTAAATGTGGAATGGCTGCCACTTTTTATAAGAGTGCTGATTATCCATTCTAATATGCAGAGTAACTGAAAATAAAATGGAACTTAACTTTGGATCTGTGAGCAGTTCTATTGGACAGAAAAACCTTTTACAGAGAGAATCAGATCCTGAAAAATTCTCTTATAATTCAAGGCTACAGTCATGAAGAAATTCAATTAAAATTTTGGAGATATGCCTTTAAGATAAAAGTTGGTTGGCCAGATTTTACAATAGGAAACTAATACTTCCTTAAGGCTCTATTAGATTCTTAGAGATGAGTAGCTCTGTCTTAAAAATTTTTTATTATTTTCTTTTACTTTCAGTGGGTGAAACAGGAATTTTAAGGAACAGTAGAATATCTGAACCATATTTCAAATTCCAAAGAATACTTGACAAATAAGAACACATTCAACAGGAATTTGTTGGAGACATAGCAGAGCAAAACTTCCAAGTGATTTTGTCAAGACTGATATTACTTTGAGGTAGAAAAATTAGTCAGTGAATATGTTTTTCACGAGACTCTTTGCACAAGCGAGTAGATTGTGAGTTACCCAACCAGGAGATAAGAATGTCCAGATCTTCAGACTAATGCAGATTGATACCACATAAGTCTTGTTATGTGCTGTGTTGGCAGTGATTTGCAGAAAACTGATTTGTATTAAATGAACACATTTCTAAAATCCAAGCAAGGTTTTTCATTTCTTCTCTTTTATCTTTTTTTTAAAGCAATTGGATCATTAAATATCAGGCAAGCTCTTTCAAAAAAATAAAAAGTGAAAAAAAAATTCTATTATTTCAGAGATTTCTCATTAATCCAGCTATTGACAAGAATAGATATATTACCTTGCATAATTGTTTATAAATCAGGCCTCACATCATGGAGAATACTGTCAATTACTTATCCCATGTAGTGTTGAAAACAGTTAAGAAAAAAACCAAATACTCCTCCCACCCCCAATGAAAATACTTTTTAATGAAGTTGTCAGCTTCAATTAGCTTTGTGAGGTATCCAAAGATAGAAATGCTGAAAATTTTATAGAATAAATGTACTTATCTCTCAACTATTTTTTCAAAATATCTCTCAGTGTCTTTTACATCTGGCAATGGCTCATGTGAAGCATGAAACCTGGACTGGATTTTATGCTTAAGAAGAAAGCACATTTGAAATATTAATCAGGAATTTCAATTGAGCTTTTATTTCCTGTTCTAGATTAAATGATGGCAATATGGATAAAAACTAGCATATTTTTTCTGACAAAATCTATGCTAGACTGTAAAAGGAAAATTTAAAAAAATATTCCCCCTGTGGTTGCCAGATCCTGTTAAGTAAAGTAAAAAAATTTCTGACTAACAACTTTTTCTGCCATAGCACATCTCGAATTTTCTAATGAGAACTGCCAAAGAAAAAACAGGAAAAAATGGAAGGGTTTGTTACGAAAGAATTGAAATGAAATTTCAAGAGTGAATGTTAGATTTGCTAAGATTAGAGTTTGACATTATTCAAAGAGTGCAGAGAAAAAGGATCAAGAGAATTACAGCTGTGTTACTATGAGGTGGATAAGAAATTCAACAAGTGTATCAGGAAAAAAATTAAAGAGATGAAAATTTAGAATAACCAAATTCAGGAAAAAATGCTAGTTAATTTGCCAATAAAAATATGTGACTGTCAAATATTTCTGGAAAAAATAATTGAACAAGAGCTATAAGGAGATGTTAAACTGTAGTAAGTTAGGCACACATAAATGTCTTCTAAGAAAGCAGAGTGTGGCACTAGCGGAGGCAATAGCACGACTGTGAGTTCTCTCTTTGGTGAGTCTAACACATAGGGATTATAGAGTATTTTATATTGCTGAGGAAATACATTGATATTCAAAGCATTACAGCTGCATTCCATTATATCTGTAAACAGAAAGTTGTTGGAAATCTTAAACTTTTTTGGAAAGAGTGGGTCACTCTTCCATGGGGTGCAGTCTTTCAGGTACAGGCTGCTGCAGTGTGGGCTCCTCTCTCTACAGGCCTCCCTCAGGTTCCCAGCCTCCTCTCAGGCATCCACCTGCCCTGGTGTGGGTCTCCTCCATGGGCTGCGGGTGGATCTCTGCATCCCCACGGATCTCCATGGGCTGCAGGGGCACAGCTGCTTCACCATGGGCTGCACCAGGGGCTGCAGGGGGATCTCAGCTCCAGTGCCTGGAGCATCTCCTCCCCCTCCTTCTCCACTGACCTTGGTGCCTGCAGAGTTGTCCCTCTCACATATTCTCAACCTGCTGTTCTCTGGCTGGAATTACAACTATGCAATAATTCTTTTTTTTTGTTTCTTCTTAAATCTGTTATCACAGAGGTGTTACCAACATTTCTAATTGGCCCAGCCTTGGCCAGTAGCACGTCCGTCTTTGGAGCTGCCAGGGACTGGCTTTGCCACGCATGGAGGAAGCTTCTGGCAGTTTCTCACAGAAGCCACCCCTGTAGTCCCCCCCTCCACTTCCAAAGCTTGTCCATACAAACCAAACACACGACCATGTGACATGTTATTTTAACATTTACTCATCAGAGATTAAATAATAAAAAAAATGCAGTGTGAAGTCTAATAACCTTCTTGATTTTGTAAGCAATTTTCTTACAAATTTTGTTATTATTCAAATAGATCTCCATAAGTACATACTATTTTACTGTTTGCAGAAGTCTTGTGATCACAGTGTTAGGGAGAAAAGAACTATGTTGGAGAAATTCCTCTTCCAGAATTTAAAACACCAGCATAAAACAGGGGACAGCACTTTCACACGGCCACTCCGAACAAAGCAGCAGATAATTTATTTCATTTCCACAAGTTCTGTACATAGAGAAAGCCCATTTGAAAGTTTAATGGAAGTGTTTGTACCTAAGCGATAACTTGCAGAAGAAATACACAGAAAGAAAATGGGGAAATCTCTTAGTAAGTGTCAAAACTATAATTTGCTCCTTCCTCTTGATACACTGCCCATAGTTTATCTACTCCACTGCTCTTATGCAGTATAAAGAACAGAAGTTCAGGGTGTAACAGATTAATGACATGTTTGTAGCAATATGAACGAGAAGGTTAGGAAATTTACATTACTGTAAGCTACAAGATGGATTAATGTAATTTCTGTTTACAGCCTCACATTTAATTCATCAGTTTTTCCAGGAGAAATGCATTACTGGTATCATGCTTTGAGAGAGTTTTGGAGTACGGTTATATTAGAAGTGTATAACTGGAGACATTTGTTATAAATACAGAGCTTAATTCCATAAAATGTTGAACAGTTTCCTAATGGGATATAGCTTTTCTTTGATAACAAGGTGAAATAGTGTCAGTTCTGTGTCTAGGTCTTGGAATATAAATGAAACAAAAGTGTGAAAGTAAAAGTGCTAAAAATTGCTGAGGTCTAAAACTACATTTTATTTTCTTCATCATTTTAATACCACTACCTTTATTGTTTTTTCTGAAACTTTGATTTGAATTTTCTCTTTCTTAATCTTCTCAAAATATAAAGTAAATTAAAACCAGACAAAAATCCCAAACATTTTTCTTATAGGGTACAACAAGATAGTCATGACACACTGCTGACACTTAGCTATATTTTAATACCCAATTTAGAAGAGATTTTAAGAAGAAATTTAAATAATAATATGAACAGAAATGGATTCTGTTCCATTGTATGTATGTATGTCACTGTTATTTTTCTCTCTCGATCTTTTAGTATATTAGACCTGCCATCATTTCTTCAAGCATTTTTACAATCTTTATGATTATTCTCTTTTTCTGGTGAAAAACGCCTGGAATGAGGAAAAGCTGTCATTCAGTACTATAAAAACTAATTTTTTTAAACATTCAAATCTAGTTTAAAAGGTAAAAGCATCCTCATTTAGGGGAATTTGCATTTGTGCAAAAGATAGGAAGCAAAGTGACCTACCTGTGACGAGAACTGGGTCAGTTCTTGGCTGCTTGCTTTCCACTTGTCTCTACCTCTCAAATCACAGCTCTGTGGTAGGCCCTGCTGTAGTAGCTGGCTCTTTAAACCAGCTCTGCCAGTTTAAAACCTTTTTATAGAAATACATCATCTGCAGTAAGGGTAATTTGATCATTTTTGTGCTGTTAGGAAATTGAATGGTTAAACAATATAAAATATTAAATATAAGACAGACAAGGTCAAAAAGTTCAAAGATGATGTTTCACCAGAAATTAATTAATAAATTGGCTACTGGAGCTTTTCTCTTTTGTTCCCAGGGAAATTTAAGACAACAGCAGAAGCAGGAGTTTGTGATTGGATAGGGGAAGTGAAGACTCTACACAACATTTAGATATATTGTGTTCTCTCTCCAGGCAGTGAGTAGGGAAAAGAAAATGCTAAGGAAATGTGAGTTTTATTACCAAGATTTTGAGGTATTACAGCGATGTGCATTTCTTATTTGTTGGCAAATTAATAGGAACTTATAGTTTAGTTACAGTTTACTTATAGTTTACTTATGTATGGGTATAGGAAACCAAAGGTCTGAATGCCACTGAGTGTAGCTCTCATGTACCCTTTCAAAGTCTTGTGCCCTCTCATTAAAATGATGGGTTCACATAGTTACTTTTGATATGCAGAAGCATCTGGAAAGATCTGGAAAAAGGAACATGAGTATTGTTATTAACAAAAAGCCTAAATGGAAATTAATGTTGTAGTGTATTTTTTCTAGATAAAATACTAAAGGATTTTCTTCTGAGATTATCTTAAATAAAAGCAGTAGAAAAATCTTTTTGATGATTATGTCTTATATGTTTACAATACTTTTTCTTTTATCCTTTTCCATGTGTTATTAAAATGAACAAACTAACAAAAACACAGGACCACTGTAAGTATCCAAGTCTTTTAAAAATATGTTCTTTTATATAAACTAAGTCAAGAGGTTCAATTCTCTAAAATATTGACTGTGGTCCCTTTTTATTGCAGATTTCCAACAAAAGGGGGAGTTGTACAATATAATTCTGTTAAGTCTTGGAAAAGACTGCTTGTGTTACAAGAATTTAATCAAAATGATTGTGTTGTATCATTGTAGAAGTCTTAGCTGCTTTCTTCCTGTCTATTTGCTTTCAAAAGGAAGAGTTAGATTTAGAAAAGCCTTTGGCAAAGGATGTGGTACTTCTGCAGCACTTCTTCCTCTGAGAGAGTTACTGCTAACAGTCAGAGAGCAAGCTAAGCACAAGGTGTGGGAGAGGCAGGGACTGGGGGACTGGGTGAAGGGACAGATATTTTGCACCATTTTTGAGTCATATATGAATGGCTAAGCACTTTGGGATTGTGATTTCAGTACAGGAGAAGTAACACTGTGCATTCCTCCAAAGGGAGCTGGAATCAGTCTCTGCCTTATTTTGGACAACATTGTGATGTTGTCTTTGAGGTGAAGTAAGAAGATAAGGAGAGACAGTGTATCCCTATCCTTTGCTATTTTAATCAGCCTGTTTTGTAGAGACAGGAAGCACTGAGAAAGATGAGGGGATGCCTCAGGCACAACTGTTATACTCATTCTATACTTCCTTCTGTGGCTGTATTTCAGTGTAGAGAACCTAAGGCTAATCATTAAACAAATGTCAACCTACCAGAATAAATTAAGCATAGACAGCTTTGAAATCTTTCATGTGATTGTAGTCAATTGCATCCTAAGGATATGAATTCTAAGATGACTTCCAGTTACTTGTCCTCATTCCTAAGTGTCAGTGTGATCCTTCCACCCTCGTGTGGGACAGTCAAGTAATAAAAACATCCAAGGCTTCCAGACAAGAACATACATTTTCCCTGGTTTCCTATACAGAAGTCATTTCCATCATTTTTGCATACCCTCTGGGTATCATCTGTTATTTTATCTCTGTGTTTTAATCTTCAAAGATAAGGGACCGGCAGCCATATAATAAAACAGTTATACTCCAACTTAAAACTGTGCATACCCATCTAAGTCCTGCGATTTCTGCCATTGACCTACTCAATGAGTGGTTTTCAGATGTTTATTCCCTATGCCAGTCCCAGTGTTCAAGTTAATTTGTGGCCACCTGGCATTAGTAAGCTCTGTTTAGAACATCAGCATCACACAGCATCTTGCAAAACAAATATTCTGCGAACTGTTTTTAACCTTTAAATAACAGCTTGTGTCAATGTGGCTCTTTGTAGTTATCCAACAGACTATTACATGATCGATAAAACAGAATAAGATTATGCTTAGATAAGACTTTAGATTCTTGTATGAGCCCTAGTAAAACTTCTAATTTTAGTCATTCCACAAAATTTTGCTGATGTAAGAAAGATTGTACTGGGTTAATCAAATTTGTTTTCTAACATTGTCAAATAAGGGGGTCATAGTGGGGAGCATAGCAACTGCAAGAGTTTAGCATTCCATTGGGTTTTTTGTAACTTCCCAGTCAGTGGTACAACTTTTATCACTGTGTTTATTGCCAGAGATCTACAAATTTTTGTAGGAATCACTGTTGCATCTCATCTGGCAGTTGGCTGTATCAAGACAGAATTTTGAACGAGTTACTTCTGTGAGTGTGGTGTTTTTCTTGACTTAAAGTAGGCCATGAAACACACAACCAGAAACTTACCAAGACAAAGTGGTATGACAAGGCTATGGACGATTTTGAGGTAGGTGGCCAGATACCCTTCATTCATGCATTTTCTTTATACACAAGTATTCTATAATCAAAACAAATCTTTTTTCTTATCTTCGAGACTGAGGATCATAACTGCAATATCCAAAACACAGGACATCACAGATGAATTTGAACACATTACATTTTTGAATTTATACCTTTTCTAGTAACTCATATAACTCTAATTACCTTCTTTGACTGCAGCTGAACTTCATTTGATGATCTTAATTCCTAATATATGGTAATATTGAAATAATCTCTCTTGAATCAGCTGTTTCTTTCCCTGGGTGTGGAAAAGTGTAAGGAATGTGAGACAGTTCAGTCTCCCTCACCTTCTCCTCAGCCTTTGCTATCATCCTCTTCAGTTTTGATGACTAGCTGTCTGATAATCTTTTGAAGTTACTTGCACTGACTTACATCTCTACCTCTTTAGCAATGACAATTAACAAAATTTAAAATACAGATAGTCCTGTCCCTTGGTAGGAATGACCAAAATTAATAGTGCCATTCTATGTACTTTGGGAAAGGAAGGAAGGAAGGAAGGAAAGAAAGAAGACAAACTTCATTTTAATTATAAGGTGCGTAACAATCTGTAGACGGGGCATGACTTTTATGGTTTGTTTAAAATGCCACGGTGGTGTTAGACTTCAAACATCAGCGGCAGAGATTTTGTAAAAAGAGATGCCCTTTGGATGGATTGCTGTGTCGCTTATCTTCGTGTGTGCTGACTTCTCCAAAGAATATTGGTAGATAGCTCAGACAGACTTTCCCTTTATAAAGGCTCCTCTCATTATTCTCCCTCATATTTCCATTATACTTTATCTTTTGCAACTTCTTAGAAATGAAAGTCATATTTCAGAGAAACTCAATCCCCTTTTTCATTTGCTGACTATTTGCATAACTGAATCCACTTGTTTTTCTTCATAGATAGCTAATGTTACAGGCTTGTCTACGTTAGGAAAATAGGTCATATTTTGAAAAAACTAAATTATTAATGCTTCAAATAGCATGAAAATCAGAAGGAAAAATGGTAATGAAATCTTGATATGTTTTAATACCAGGAGAAACTAAAGCAAACTCAGCTTGAAGGCATAATATCACTGGACTCAAAATCATTATAAAAACATGACTAGAAATTAAAAAAATAATTTGAAAAGTCAGGAGATAAAGACAAAAACATTTCAATTGAGAAAAAATTCTGAAAAAAATAATGTAGAAAAATGTTAGTAATTTGGGTATTTGTGTTTGCATGATTTGTGCGTGTTTCTCTCTCTTTAAGTACATAGTAGCAGAGCAGCAAAAGTCCACAGATATGTAGCTTCTCCTGGAGAAGGTATTATGGGAAGAGATTGAAGCATAGTAGGCAAAGTACACCAAAACCAGTATGTTCATCAGTCTTTAAGCAAGCTCCATTGCTGCCTAGATAGATGCATGCCAAGCTGCTGGATCCAGCTGCTCACGCATGAACAGTCATTACTTCATGGGGAAATAGCAATAGGAGGAACAGCCTTTCACGGAGTTTTCCTCTTATGGCAGTCACATTGTGAGAGCAGCATAACATGTTTAAAATTAAACATTTTTGCATAAGTAAAAAGCCAAAAGCTACAAGACAGTTTTGAAAAGGGGAAAATCTTGAAAAAAAAAAAAAGGCAACTAAACAAGTTGAATATTTGCAATTGGGTTAGAGTCTGGGACACTCTATGTGGTAGAGAAAGATAAAAATACAGAACAGGCACTTGGCATTGCTAAAGAGCTGGTGTTGGGGCTCTGACTGCACTAGGAGGCTGAATTAGATCATAGTGATAAGTAGTTCTTATGCATGGAATGGGTTGTAGATGATGATAGAATAAAAATGCAGCTTAGAGGGATATGGGTGTGGACTGATGATAGAATGAACAAGTGGGCACAAGGTGAAACCACAGGTCAAGGGCTATGAGCAAATGATCAGTAGTCAATTACTGGTCACTAAACACATGCAGTGCTGAACTGGGAAAATTGGTTTCAGAGATAACAAAGGAAACATCGCTATTTAACATATGTAAACATGTTATATACATTAAGTCCAGGTATAACAGAATTGCAGACCAGTGAAATAAAAACAAGGTATAGTGCATGTTCTAGAGTACATAAAAACAGTCCATAAGATGAGGAAGGAGTAACATTCACTATCAACATAACAAATCTGCCAAGTCTTACAAGGGAAAAATGACTCAGTTCATCTAGTTTAACCTTAAACTGGAATCAAAGCAATCAATAAATTTATTATGGATTTGTATTGACTAGCTATCATTGATTTATCCATTTGGGATTGATATCTGTTGTAAAACAGACAAGGCAGAACCCTAAGCATTTTTAAATTGTTAATACATATCTTCCTACAACTGAACTTCCAAAATTCTAACCATGCTGGGGCACAGTCTGGGTGCTAGCTGCTCATGGCCTCCCATGGGGAGGTTGTGCTCTTTAGCACGGGCAGAGGTTGTAGTGCCAGCAGGATGAGTGCTGCTGTTCCTACTCTAAGGCATATTCCTCTCCTTCCTTACAAATTTTTGTTTCTTTTGTATTTCTCAGGTGAACTTTTCATTTAATTCCAAAATATGTCAGAAATGTCCTGTGTACCACTTATGTTGGCTGATGTTTGTCTTCTTCTTCAACACCACCAGAGGCAACTGGTTCCCAGCCATGTCATTTAAAATGATCAGTTTTGGGCAAGCACATTCCTGAGCTTTGTGCATTTGATCTGTATGCACATACTGTGTACACTTGTTCTAATCCTGTCCATATTGTTATTCAGCCTATTTGCCAACAGTGGGCTGTGTGAGCATGCCCACACCAGTGAAGAATTCTGGATATTGACAACTCACCATAGTAATACTCACATCTGCTCTTGAGGAGTGTAAGGTTGGGGATTATAACAAAAGGGAAGGGTGCAAACAGTGAAACCTGTATAAAGGAGATTTCTAGTCTTATTGTTGAGAACAATAGTTTGAGAATTTGGAGAATTTATTGTAAAGATAGCAAGTAACTCTTTGAGGATACTGTTGATAGTTTAATAGTTTAATATTTTAATTAGAGTATCAATACGTTTGCATGTAAGGTGTATTTATTTATCTCACATGGATTGCATGGAGTGTTTGATATGGTACTTTTACCTGTAGGTATCATTTGGATGAAAAACAAGGCCAAAAGTTCTTGAAAATACATTGTCCAACATATTTACAAAAAATGCCTACACACACCAAAAAATTAGAAACAAAATGCTTGATCTGCTGCATATGATATATATAACATCTCCCTTGAAACTAATTCACTTCCAGAAGACAAAAGCAATAGAAAAAGTGATGGTGATTTGCACAGAGGACTTCAGGGGTGATGAGTCATGCAGATAAATGTATTGAGGAAATTAATTGAAAAAGGTACTGATGTTGACATCTTAGGAGCCAGAAACAGTTAACAAGTTGCCCAGGGACTTACAGAGAATGAGAAAGTGGTTGTGAAACAGGGTCGTGACTATCTAATGCGAGAGATCGGAGCCATTTAATTTCTGCAGTCTGGCAGTGAGAGACTGTGACCGCTGAGAGACATGCACAACTGACTCAAGAAACCCACTGACTCAAAAAGATTAGAAAGATTGATCATGTGGCCTAATTAGTATGAGAAGTGAGAGAATCATTTGACAAATAGAAGATTTGTAAGTAACTAATTACACGAGAACTAAGTAACTTGTAGCCAATGAACCATCATTTTTTTGTTTGCTAAAATGTGTATACAGTGTAAAGTTTTGAGAATAGGTGTGCTTGATTTCTGGATAAACTTCCACCTTTCACCCTGTTCAGAATAAACAATGGAGCCTTTCTAAATTATGTGCTGTGCCTGTGCTTAGAGTCCCTAAACTGGCAGCAGTGCCATACTGAGCTCAACGATATTAAGCAGACACAGGCCATCTGTGAGTTTTGGGTGATGATACGTAATTTCACTGAAAATGTTGGTTTGACAACAGTCTGGTTATGTAAATAATGGATTAGAACTTGGTTTTCATACTAACCTCTTAAGTGCTATTCTCTCATGAGTCTGTGTGTAAGGGGGAGAAGAAATCACTAAAGATTTCATTCCATCCTGTGGCTATAATGTATTATTGATATTTATATCTAATTCAAATCTCAAAAACAATACCTTGAGTTGTGTACTTTAGCAAGTTAATTCTATTCTAAGCATATTTCTTAACCTTAAATCCATTGTCAGTGTAGAGGACCAGATGTTCTTGAAAAGTTATTCAGANGTATGAGAAGTGAGAGAATCATTTGACAAATAGAAGATTTGTAAGTAACTAATTACACGAGAACTAAGTAACTTGTAGCCAATGAACCATCATTTTTTTGTTTGCTAAAATGTGTATACAGTGTAAAGTTTTGAGAATAGGTGTGCTTGATTTCTGGATAAACTTCCACCTTTCACCCTGTTCAGAATAAACAATGGAGCCTTTCTAAATTATGTGCTGTGCCTGTGCTTAGAGTCCCTAAACTGGCAGCAGTGCCATACTGAGCTCAACGATATTAAGCAGACACAGGCCATCTGTGAGTTTTGGGTGATGATACGTAATTTCACTGAAAATGTTGGTTTGACAACAGTCTGGTTATGTAAATAATGGATTAGAACTTGGTTTTCATACTTTATTTTTTTCTCAACACAAGTACATGTTAACCTCTTAAGTGCTATTCTCTCATGAGTCTGTGTGTAAGGGGGAGAAGAAATCACTAAAGATTTCATTCCATCCTGTGGCTATAATGTATTATTGATATTTATATCTAATTCAAATCTCAAAAACAATACCTTGAGTTGTGTACTTTAGCAAGTTCATTCTATTCTAAGCATATTTCTTAACCTTAAATCCATTGTCAGTGTAGAGGACCAAATGTTCTTGAAAAGTTATTCAGAGGACAAAAGAAAAACATCCTAACGATCATTTTATTTGGGCTCTCTAATTGCTCTTTGGCAGCCTTTAAATCTACTGCTTGTGCTCTATGGACAACAGATGGGGACTTCAAGAGGTTTCAGGCTGCCACAAAGCAGCCTATGCCTTATCCAAAGAGTACCTATTATGTGAGGAATGTACAGACACACACCACCACTCATTCTTGACATGTATCTCCTCTGCCTTTCTTCAGGAGTTGTACTGGCATTTCTACACCTAGCTGTTGGTACAGTACCTCTTTTCTAGTAGACACAGCAAATCAAAGACAAATACCTTGCATTTTCAACAACACCTGTGTAGTTCTTTGTCAGCAGAAGAATGAGCTCCGTAGGCTTGGATTTTCCCTGCTCCCAGAAGGTTTTGTTTATTTACAGTGCAGCCCCATCCAGATTAGGAATTATGTTGTTGCCATTGCTGGTAAGAGTCCAGAGGCTTGGTGCCAGTTACGCTGATCACTCCAGCCTTCAAACCTGTCAGGCTTTATCTAGGATTGGCCTGTCCATGGACCTGTTTCAGCTTGTTTAGCTGTAACACCAGCTGTGTAATGACCAGGTAACTATTACCTCTCTTGGTTTAATTTTTTTGTTTAGCCTTGCACTGCTGCGTGGAATAACAGTAATTGCTATTCTATGTTTGTAAGTACTAGGCCACAATAACAATTAAATTCTCTGCATAAAATAATGAAAAATATATAGCCTTAGAACAGAATGAAGGGCATAGGAATATAGCTATGGATGACAGCAGAATCCTACAATGTACAGATGAGGGTGATAGCCACAGCATTTTAAACAACTGGTAAATGCCCAGCAGTTGTTCAGAAGCGGAATGTTGCCTTGGAAGCTGGGCAAAACCAATTCTAGGGATAACAAAGTGAGCAAAGAGCAAGTATCTAACCTAAGCAGCACAGACCTTAGTAAAACTGGGTGCAATGAGGAGTTGCAAACCGGAGGGAAGAAAAAGAGTAAGGTGGATCACATTAGCAAACATATTTAAAATGGCATAAAACATGTTATAGTGACAAAGAAGAAACCATCAGCGTTGTGTCTGTGCTGCAGAAGGACATACTCTTGAAAACCCTTGGAATGTAACAAACTGATGGGAATTCAAGCAAACCAGAAAGTAGTTCAGATGCAAAAAATTCGTAAGAGCAGCTGAGATTTGTACATAAAGTAGGATGTTGTTTTGTACTGCAGACACAAAGTTAAAAAGCCCCGGTTTTATGCTAGAACATTAGTGGTCTTCTTTTTTCTCTTTTTTCCTTTTTATATGTTCTGGCAGCACAAAATATTCTATGGAAAGTTGGTACTGGGTTTAAAGGAGACTGGATACTAAAAATCGTATGAGGGAAGAAAAAATTACTGTCGCTTTTTCAAATTTTATATCTACACTAACTTTTGCCTCCTTGAAACACTAGGACTAAATACCAGTTGAAGTAGACCACGTGGATTTTCACAGTGCTATTCTGATTTATATCATGTTCCATGATTAAAGGGAAAAAATCCAGACATTTCATCCATGATAGCACAAAAAGTAGTTCAACAAAATAAAATTAGTTTGAATAACAAAAGAACACTTTATTTTTACATTTGTAAATATTTGGATTTGTAATATTTGGAATCTCAAGTACTTATTTCAGCAAAATTTTCTGTGCACATTCTATTACTTTCACAGAATTAACCCTGAACTTTACAAAAGTCATGGAGGGAGTTATTTCAAATTCCCCAGATGATTCAAAGCCTTCCTAACAGTTTTGTTAAGTCCATATGCACTTACTCCCCCATGTGCTGTGAACAGCATGTATGTGTTAATTCAACTTTACACATGGTTTACAGGTATGTCAGAAAAAAGGTTTTACAGGAATACATTCAGAATTTTCTATTTTCTCTGTGCAGACAATGTTATTCCTTAGGGCAGAGTCCATGGCATATGAGTTTTCTGTGGGAATCTATATGAGAAATAGAGATACTTCACAGGTCTAAGGCTTCTGGTAGAGTTAAATCGTCTTCATATGCAGGTGCTTATGGGATTGAATGATTGAATTAATGTATTGAGATGAGCAAGATTTTTTGCTATCACAAAGTCTTTACCATTATCTGTTCAGCCTTTGTAAGATTTCAGTGAAAGCTTTGAGAATTGCTTATCTATGCTAGAAATTTGTTTTCTTTGGTTTTGTGTTTCAAAAGTTGTAATTTGTGCTTTAGTAAGCAGATGAATTAGTGCTCTGTCCTTACTAGTTTCCAGTCTGAACTCTCAGCCTTCACTAAATTGTGTTTATATACTAAAGGATACAACTTTTAGGCCCAGCACTGTTAGTCAGGAATTTGGATGAAGATATTTAATGTTAAATTATGCATTTAAACAGCTAAAATTGGAATGATTTCATATGCATTTGCCCAATGCTTTTTTAGATACAGACTCTTACTATAGTGCACTAGACTCCTCTGCACCTAAATGGAGCTAGAGTTTTGTAAGAAGAATGATAAAATAAAAAAAGTCATGAATAAAATTCATGATTCAGGTCAGCAGAAGAAATCACAAATGTAGACTGTCATGTCCTAATAGACATATATGCTAATTGTGTTTCTGTAAAACCAGATGGGGAAAATGGTCGGGGGAATATATAATTATCCAACTGCATCCCATTTGCTGTGGTTGTGTGTGGGTGAGATTGGCAGTCACCAACCCTGGTGTTGCCGACCAGCAGGGGATTTTTTTCCTTTTTTTTTTCTTCTGCCTAGGCTCCTAAATTGTAATCCCCATGAAAATGTAAGCAAAAAATGGTTTTTTACATGTTTCCTTTTTGTCATGCTGTGGTCTTTTTCATAAATTTCTTCTATTAAAAAGAAGAAGCGAATGGCCCTTATGGGAATCAAAGCCATGACCTTGGCATTATCAGCACCATGCTCTGAGCAACTGAACTAATCTCAGGGTCACACTATGAACTATGTTTAAAAATTCAAACCAAACTGTATGCTTTTCAGCAGGTGTATTCATGAATAAATTCTAGTCTTTTAAGACAAAATACTCCAAACATATTTTGCACAATACTATGGCACATTGTAAATATCTCATCAAGGTGTTATGTTTTATAAAGTTGAAAGAATAAATAATTTTAAGATTAAGTATTTGTACAGGGACCTAGATCTCAGCATTTTCCCTGGAGAATCACAATTTTAAATATAATGGAATAAGATCTAGACCCATTTTTTTAGTAACTCTTCACACTCATTTTTTTTCCTTGCAGATTTTGAGGGATTGGAGGGTTTAGGACCAAAATGTTTCTTCTGAATTATTCTTAGTATATTTATATGTTTTCATGTTCTGTGATAGCATTTATAGGTATTAACTGTGGAATACTCTTACATTTATTGAAAGCTATTTGTTCCTGTAACATGTTCATAGCATTTGAAAATGGTGACCTACATATTCAAATGTGTTCCTATGATAATTGTTGATAATATATTCAAAGAATTTCTATTTCATTTTTTATATATCCCTTGAAATTTTTAATAACTACAGTGGTATATGCTTATACTGCTGATTATGGGAAGTTATGATTTTAAAAGGCTTCTGCACAATGGTCCTGTTAGATGGATCTGGATGTAATCTTCTAGGAATAAAAATGCTTTTAAAATTAAATATTCACTGGCCTCAGTGTCTTGGGAATAATTCTCAGGTACTGGATGGGATCTGAGAAAGGGTCAATTGCGATTTAGGAGAATTCCAAGGAGCCTGAAGATGAGTGAAAAATTCAAGAGGAAACACTTAAAATAAATCTGCATCCAGACTATATGGTTAATAGAGTCTTTATGTATTTGTGACTTTGCTTTTTATCCCAATTTTGTTTGACAACCGATTGGCCAACTGCAATTGACTTCAGCAGAACTGTGAACAGTACGCAGAATCCATCACCTCTTAGAGCCCTTCTCAGCTAACAGTGGAGTAAGAGGTTGCTCTGCCTGGGGTTCAGCAGCCGGTTTCTACCACTACTCCTCACTATTAGGAATGAGCACCTGAAATGAGAGTGATTTCAGTCCATTCCTGTGATGCACAGGTTTTTTGGTCTTTACACTGCTAGTCTCTAAAAGAAATGTTTGTTGCAGCATTTATATGTATATGATAAGACATTTAGAAGAAAAGGAAACTGATACCTGTTGAATCTGTCCATGGAAAACTCAATAACCTTTTCAAAAGGAAAAAGGGGGTACTAATGCTACAGTATGTAGAGTCCACATTAAATAGGGTTGGATTTTTTGGTTCTTTATTCCTGTTGAGTAGGAAATATCTCTGCCTTTCCTGTGTTCCAGCACAATGTGCTATGATCTCCTGCAGACTTACTCCTTAAATGGAATGTTATTGTAAAGTTTATTCAGTAAATTACCCTGAAAAAGTAAAAAATTAACACAAGTGACACCTACATGAGACAAAACTAAGCAGTTTTAAAGCTTTAGCAGGAAAGGATAAAATACAACTTCTTTCAAAGAACTGAGAAAAGTTTTTTAGAGTTTTTTTGTATAAATGTAAACTATTTGGAAAAAACACATGGAATGTGCCTGAAGAAAATGGGCAAAGAAGGATATGTAATATTAATAGTTATCCAAGAGCATTTTGTGATGATTTCTTTTGGATAATTCACTGCAAGAACTGTGTCAGTAGTGCTGTGTGCTCATCCATGAAGTACTAAAAGCTTTGTAGTTGTAGCAAGAATAAATTCCCATATGTGAAAATGATCAGTAAAGGAAGAATTACTTTGCATTACTGAAAGAATGTTAAGATTCTGAACATAACATTTCAAAAGCATCTGTCTCAGCTTCAATCCACAAGTTCTATCTCTGGTAGTCAAGGGTTTGACAAGTACCAACTTGCTTTATAAACTTACTCTTGGATACCTATCCTGTATTTCTTTCTTCAATCTGTAGTACCTGATAAAAAAATTATCACTTTTTCTCAAAGTATTTTTGGTTCAGGGAATAAGGGAATTGCTGGCCTAGCAATCTCTCAAAGTTTTGGATGAGTTTTTAATTGTCCCTAATTTGGAACATTTAGGCAGTAGAGATTCTAGCGTCTTGAGGACAAGTCTTACCAGGTATTACCTACTGAGTTATAGAACTAATTGATGCAGCTTAGTCTCCAGTGGAGACTATTCTTAGAGCAGTTTTGATCTGTCAGCCTGTGGAAGCTCTCACCTAGTGGCAAATCCTGGCACTCAGATATGTCATTAACTGTAGGCTGAATGCTTTGCAAGTGTGTAACATTTAAAAGGAAAATCAAGAAGGCAGACTTTCAGTAAAAGATATGTTAACACAGTTACTATTGCTACAGAAAACACGGTTTTGAGACTCTGCATTTTCTTCTGAAACCCTGAACCTGATAACCCTGAATTGGATCATGAGGAAAAATCCATGTAACCCTGTGAAATCTCAATATGTAAAATATTTGATTTTGGCCAAAAAAGTGCCAAAACAACCAAACTCTCTATAGTGACTGTATTACTTTAGATTTTTTAAAAATTTCTTATTATCAGAGAATCTGGGGTTCACTACATAGCCTTAGGTGCTGGTGCCTCACTCACCCTTACAGCATAAAGCACCTTAAATGCACCTCTTCTCCTTCATCCTCTAAATTTTATGTTGAACAGTGCTAATGGTTCTCTAAAGGAAGCATGTCAGACTTACCATGAACCTCATTTCCATGTGATCACGGAAAAGATGTTCACTTAGTTAGGCTAAGTAGGCCCAGCAGTTACTTTCTTGAGCCTTTAAAGGGTATGTCAGATCTTTATGAAGAAAAAATTTTGTGCTGAATTTTCCCCAAGTATTCTAATTTTTCCTATTGACTCCTGTGATATCTATGAAATTCCCATCATCAGGGAATGGCATCCTCTGCAACAACTGGAAGCAGCAAAATCTTTTCACTTCTGAAACTTTTCAGATGAGCAGAAAATCTAGATTACACAAAAGGACTTAGAAGGTAATGGTGACATTTTTGTATCACACAGAAGGCAAATAGAATATTTTAATGAACACTCCCCTTAAATAAATTTCTTGCAGTATTTCAGCTACAGTGAACCAATAGTGCAATACAGTAGAAAATAAGCTAATATATGTTGCTGTGAATATTTGCTTTTATTATTCCTCTTATGTTATGCCCTTGAGGTTATTTTATGTTCAGGAGTTTTCAATATAGACATTACTCAAAATTAATCTCTTAAACTATAATGTCACTTACCCTCTGTCCAATAAATCTGGCTTAATCATGGGACAAACCCTGCATCTCTTGCCTGGGTTTACTAATAATAGCTCTTTTTTAAAGTAATGCTGTAGTGGTTAAAGAATCTATTTGAATTATTCTGCACGTGAACTGCAAGAATAAAAGATGTTGTTTTTCAAGCATTTGTGTTCCCAAACCGATAATGAGATGGCTTCTTGAAGCTAGGGATTACAAGGCATAGAAGGGCCAGCAATCATTAACTGGAAGTGAGTTCATTTTCTCCAACTGAAGAAAATCAAAATGGGCAATATACCTCTTCTGCATCCTTAAATTGACCTCTGGGGGTGTGTGGTGGATGGAGTGACACACTTCACTCTTAAGAGAGAAGTAGCAATATGTTTATTGATATAAGCCAGCAATTTAACAAAGTTTGAATAGTAAAGCTACAGTGGTTTAATAAGATTTGGTAACCAGGTACACTTGATTATTTACTGCTTAGAGGACAGGTTCAGACAAAACTGTCAGGGAAACCCTCCCTGAGTTCTGAGTTTCAGAAAGGACACCCTCATGTTCTAAACTCCTCCTCAGAGGGGAGTTTAGGTGTAGCTGGATCAAGATTTAGTCTCAAACTCGGACAGTGTATTATGTGTAAAGTATTGTATGTGCACAAACAATCCTTTATGTCACTTAGCAAAGATTCCAGTATGAATTACTCACCAAGGATCTGCTGTGTTAAGGAATCGCTCAGTCTCAAGAAATAACCTTGAGAGGTGTCTCTACTCATGGGGAGATTGTGGCAGGTAGCCCACTGGGCTGTCCTGGGCTGACCAGTTTTTATGGGGGAAAATAATTGACTTAGATTCATATTTGCATACCAACTATAGATGGTAATTTCTTCCAAACTTGGCTTGAGTCAGACCATTGACCAGCACTATTGTTAGGCAGGTGCCTTGCTAATATTAGCTCTTGGCTCTTGGGTTGTGTCTCGTCCATATCCACAACGAGTCAGCTACAGCCAAAAGGACCAGACACATCCATGATAGCCACCGGCACTGGTGGTTATCACTTAAGTAGACTTATGGGAAATAAAGTTCAGTTGCGATCATGGCGTGTGGAGGGGAGAGCAAAGCATCAAAGGGTGTATGGCAGNCTTATTATCAGAGAATCTGGGGTTCACTACATAGCCTTAGGTGCTGGTGCCTCACTCACCCTTACAGCATAAAGCACCTTAAATGCACCTCTTCTCCTTCATCCTCTAAATTTTATGTTGAACAGTGCTAATGGTTCTCTAAAGGAAGCATGTCAGACTTACCATGAACCTCATTTCCATGGGATCACGGAAAAGATGTTCACTTAGTTAGGCTAAGTAGGCCCAGCAGTTACTTTCTTGAGCCTTTAAAGGGTATGTCAGATCTTTATGAAGAAAAAATTTTGTGCTGAATTTTCCCCAAGTATTCTAATTTTTCCTATTGACTCCTGTGATATCTATGAAATTCCCATCATCAGGGAATGGCATCCTCTGCAACAACTGGAAGCAGCAAAATCTTTTCACTTCTGAAACTTTTCAGATGAGCAGAAAATCTAGATTACACAAAAGGACTTAGAAGGTAATGGTGACATTTTTGTATCACACAGAAGGCAAATAGAATATTTTAATGAACACTCCCCTTAAATAAATTTCTTGCAGTATTTCAGCTACAGTGAACCAATAGTGCAATACAGTAGAAAATAAGCTAATATATGTTGCTGTGAATATTTGCTTTTATTATTCCTCTTATGTTATGCCCTTGAGGTTATTTTATGTTCAGGAGTTTTCAATATAGACATTACTCAAAATTAATCTCTTAAACTATAATGTCACTTACCCTCTGTCCAATAAATCTGGCTTAATCATGGGACAAACCCTGCATCTCTTGCCTGGGTTTACTAATAATAGCTCTTTTTTAAAGTAATGCTGTAGTGGTTAAAGAATCTATTTGAATTATTCTGCACGTGAACTGCAAGAATAAAAGATGTTGTTTTTCAAGCATTTGTGTTCCCAAACCGATAATGAGATGGCTTCTTGAAGCTAGGGATTACAAGGCATAGAAGGGCCAGCAATCATTAACTGGAAGTGAGTTCATTTTCTCCAACTGAAGAAAATCAAAATGGGCAATATACCTCTTCTGCATCCTTAAATTGACCTCTGGGGGTGTGTGGTGGATGGAGTGACACACTTCACTCTTAAGAGAGAAGTAGCAATATGTTTATTGATATAAGCCAGCAATTTCACAAAGTTTGATAGTAAAGCTACANTGATATAAGCCAGCAATTTAACAAAGTTTGATAGTAAATGCTACAGTGGTTTAATAAGATTTGGTAACCAGGTACACTTGATTATTTACTGCTTAGAGGACAGGTTCAGACAAAACTGTCAGGGAAACCCTCCCTGAGTTCTGAGTTTCAGAAAGGACACCCTCATGTTCTAAACTCCTCCTCAGAGGGGAGTTTAGGTGTAGCTGGATCAAGATTTAGTCTCAAACTCGGACAGTGTATTATGTGTAAAGTATTGTATGTGCACAAACAATCCTTTATGTCACTTAGCAAAGATTCCAGTATGAATTACTCACCAAGGATCTGCTGTGTTAAGGAATCTCTCAGTCTCAAGAAATAACCTTGAGAGGTGTCTCTACTCATGGGGAGATTGTGACAGGTAGCCCACTGGGCTGTCCTGGGCTGACCAGTTTTTATGGGGGAAAATAATTGACTTAGATTCATATTTGCATACCAACTATAGATGGTAATTTCTTCCAAACTTGGCTTGAGTCAGACCATTGACCAGCACTATTGTTAGGCAGGTGCCTTGCTAATATTAGCTCTTGGCTCTTGGGTTGTGTCTCGTCCATATCCACAACGAGTCAGCTACAGCCAAAAGGACCAGACACATCCATGATAGCCACCGGCACTGGTGGTTATCACTTAAGTAGACTTATGGGAAATAAAGTTCAGTTGCGATCATGGCGTGTGGAGGGGAGAGCAAAGCATCAAAGGGTGTATGGCAGCAGTGGATATTTTTTGAAGTGTTTTTGCTATAAGAGAAACTTGTCTTAGCATGAGTATTACAGATCTATATCTCTCTTTGCCTCTTGTGACTTCCATTTCCTTTGCATTATAAGATTCATTAGAGAGGAGACAACAAAAGAGAGTTTGGTGAAGAAGAGTTCCTAACAAAATTAAGTCATAAACTTTAAAATTGATCCACTTACAAGAATATAAAGAATTATACAAATGTTTTAATGCTGCAGGATTTTAATCTTGTGCTGCTTTAGTAGCTGGAAATCATTCTGGTTTTCCTACTTTAAGGAGAAGTTGGAGACTATTTCACTTTTATAGTCTTGCTGACCAAGGTTTCCTCCACAAGTATAGTGAGTAGGAATGCTGAAAGAGGACCCAGATCTGAAATTAAAGAGGATATAGTTTCCTTTCATAGCTCATACTCTTGAGAGAAAGTATTTATTACTTCACTGTGAAATATGATACTGCGTGAAGAGGAACAATATGCTGGTGTTCTCAGCTAAGCTGGCCTTGCTAGGATTTTTATGAACAAGTTCTGCTAGTGTTCAGTCCGTAAGATTAATTTTGACAAAATCACAATGCTCAAGGAACTTCAATTTATTAAGTGGTGCACAATTAACATTTTTGATACTTTCTATTAAATAGATGCATTTATGCCAATATTCTCTCTAACTCTGAATTTTACTGAGCTATTGCAACATCTGGTTTTTGGTAAATGAAGGAAATTTTCATTTGTGCTGATAATGTCCCATTATGCCAGGGAGTTCCCACATGAAATTGTTAGGGTTTTGTTTTTTTAGGATTTTTTATTGTATTCCTTTATTGATATCCATATGTACCTTTTTCCTATAATCCTGTAATATACCCTTGAATATCTTATCCTTGCCAAATATATGTCCCTGTCACTATCTGTATGCTCTTTAACTAAAGCAAAGTTTCATGAAAACTGATGTTGTGTTCTGTGCTGCTGATGGAACTTTAGTCCATATAGAATCACAGAATCATGTAGATTGGAAAAGACCCCAAAGATTTTCAAGTCCAACCATTAACCTAATATTGCCAAGTTCACCACTAAACCATGTCCCTGAACTCCACATTTATCCATCTTGTAAGTGTCGCTGTAGTAGCGAGCACGGAGAGAAAACCAACACAGATTTGGTCCAGGAAGAAAAGGTGAAGAAGTGTCTTTATTTAATTATATTCAGCCCATTTTATATGTTAGTATTCTTGCATGGTATAAGGTCATTGGACCTTTGGTCATCCACCTCATGAAGTGATTGGTCAGATCTCCCAACACCCATTCCAAAATATTTCTCTAGTCAGTAGCATAACAATTCTACAAACCATATGCAGGTGCAAGATAGCAAAGTTAGTTTACAAAACTCCTATCATTGTTTCTAATAGTTTGCATGGGAAAGACAGAGCTCTCACAAAATGCTGCAGCCTCATAAAATGCTGCAGAAAGCTGGAAAGTTTCTCTGCTAAAGCTTTTTAGCATCCATATGCAAGTACCTTCAGGGATGGTGACTCTCCCAGTTCCCCGGGCAGCCCATTCTAATGTTTGGCAACCCTTCCAGTAAAGAAGTTTTTCCTAATGTCCAGTCTAAACCTCCCCTGGTGAAATGTGAGGCCTTTTCCTCTTGTGTCACTTTTCACTTGGGAGACAAGACTGACCCCCACCCTGAAGCTGGTGGTCAATACTTTTCCCACTGCAGCAAGGGATACTATTGGGATTTTTTCTGTGAGAGAGTACTGCTGGCTCAGGTTCAACTTAGTGTCCACCAGGACACTCAAGTCCTATTCTGCACTTCAGCTTTCCTGAGAGTCAGCCTGTAGCTTATACTGGTACAAGGGGTTACTCTTTACCAGGTACAGGTCTTAGTTCTTTCCCTTGCTTCACTTCATGAGTTTCCTGTCAGCCATTTTCTCCAGGTTCAAGATCCCCCCCGGAGAGCAGCAAAACACTCTGGCATGATAGCCACTGATCCCAGACATCTGCAAACTTGCTAAGTGTTTGCTCTCTCCCATCATCTAGATCATGAATGAAGGTGTTGAACACAATTGGGCCCAGTACTGGGGTGCATCTCTAGTTTCTTGTGATTTATAAAAGCGTGGTTCTTACTGTCTGTTGTATGACAGCACTGTTATTCCAGGGTTTTACCTTTTGCAAGTCATAAGTCTTTAAAGTACTAAAGAGCCATTTTTACCAATTTACTGAAGTAGATTGATTTACTATCTGTAGAAGCAAGATGCTTAGTACAAAATAGGTCCTCCTTTTCCTGGTCTCTGAAAATTTTTGCCATGAGAAAGGTGCTGGCTTCTAAGTTTAATTTTGATAGCAGTTACTGATAACAGTTAGGTGCTCATTATGTATGTTTTTCAGTTGATTTTTTGGCAGCCCTTATAGAGGAATTATCAGAGAAGATGATTGCCTGTATTTAGTATACTCCACCTGAAAACCAGTTCTTCAATATTCAAAATTGGTGTAGGGATGTCTATTTCTGTAAATTATGAAATATGACAAAATGTAGAACATTTCTATGTGTAGGTAGAATATATATACTTCATACATAACTAGAGAAAAAATAGTATCATTTAGCAGACTTTCTTTGATATGTTACCATTTAGTTACTTTGCACATTTTACAAATTCGGTGAAAACTCTACTGTCAGAGTGGTATTCTGACAAAAAGTCATGTTCCTATTGAAATGAATGCACTTTGAAAACATGTCAGGTTTGGTAATATATGGTTATCAACCCATATACTTAAAATATAAAACATAAATTCAAAATTGAATGTTTATTTGAATTCTGATATGAGAATAAAAAATTCTAAATTTGAGAATGAATTTATTTAATCATAATGAATGTTCAAAAAATGAGAAATCGTATTTTAAATTTTTTGTTAAAATAGGGATGAACCCACAGAAATTCTTAAACTGTTAGGTTTTGTTCTTATCTACCACTAATAAACAAGTTTTTTTATACGGTTGGAACTCTGTATGCATGCAAACATGTCTTATGATTAGGTTTATTGCCTTAGGAAAAAAGAACAAGTATGGGGTTCAGCAGCTGTAATAAAATGTTTTCTGTTTTCAAATTTCTTGTGTGTGTGTGTGTGACAATGTTGCTTAGTATATGGACCTAGAGAAAATAATTTAAAGTTTTTTTGAATTGTAACATTTCCTTCCTTTTAATTCCAACTCCCTTTAAATGTGCTGAAAAATGCTGCTGCAAGAATTTCAAGTAAAAAAAAAAATTGATTTTTTTTCCAAAAACTAGGAATATATTTATCCAATTGTGGGTTACCAATTATGCAAATGAAAAGGTACTAGATATAAAGTTAAGCAAATATCTTTTTCTCTAAAGCTTTGTAATGAAGAAAATCTATTGCCCCCTACATTACTCTCCCAAATAAGTCTGAAGCCATTACCTTTCACATAGTATTGTGTCTTGTTTTAATCTCTGAATAGAATAAATAATGTCATTCATAATGCAGAAGTACCTGGTATTCTGAAGAAAGATTTAGTCAAATTATATATGCCCTTGAGTAATATCATGGCATTCACTCCAGCAAAGATAAGCTGAGTTTTTTATTTTCTCAGAGTATAACCTTCCATGGGGCTAAGTAATTCATTCACTAAACTGCATTTTATATTGAGAGCAACCTGAGGGATCAAATGGATTATGTGGTTGTCTGAGATTTTCTTTTTATTCTAGATTAATGCTAAGCCAAACTGCTCCAAAACGTGGAGTACCTCCACAATGAGGGTATTTGGAAACTCCCTAGAAACTTGGAGAGGTGCCTTCTGCTCTTGGGCTGCTTGAGCTTATAATAATGGCCCTGGGCTGGTGGAAGTGTACTAGGTATGTAAGACTGTACAGAAGTAATTACTTTTTTGATGTAAGCAGTCCATTTGCCTGCTTTTACTTTTGCATTAGCTGCTTTTGTTTTGCAATTTCTTTAACAATTCTAACAATTCTAAGTGATAACTGTTCATTTTTACTGTAGAAAGGCAATAGGTAGCCTCAGCCATGGAAGTTCTGGTTAAAAGATGAAGACACTTCTGTTTTTCTGACCCTTACTACAGCAAAATCTCCCACAGATTCACAGATAGAAAAAAAAAAAAGGTGGTTATATAATTTTTTCTTCTTGTGGGAAGAAAGGGCAGCTTAGCTTATATGCGTAATGCCTTCAGTGTTACAAGGAAAGGCGAACCAAAGTGCAGTTTTAATACACATCTGTGCTCTTGGTATTTTCATGTTGAGTATAGCATTGTCACACCCTGCTTTTTCTATTTATCCCTTTAAAGGATGGGAGATTAATTAATTTGGGAAGCTTAAGTTCAGCCACACACTGTTCGGGTTCTTTTGTTGATGTTGTTAAGTACTTGACTTCTCTGTAAAGGCAGTAATGTGTTCTACTTAAATTCTATTACAAGTCCTAGAGCAAGCCCTTTTCTGTAAGTGCAGAAGCTATTTCTTTCTTTTTGAAAATGGAATTCTCTTCAGAATATACATTTTATAGGCATGAAAGGAGACCCGTAGAGCAGTGACTGTTGGCTTTATGAATAGTTTTTCAGAACAGTGGTTTCATTAAAGTATTAACCAAAGTATGGAAGAAATCTTTTTTGTTTCCCCCTGCAGCTCTTAAATTAATTTTATAAATCCTAGATGAAATACAAAGAACCTTCCTAATCTTCAGTGTGAAGTTCTTCAGAGGTACAGTAATAGCTTACCCTCTGGAGCATTTACATAAGTCATGAAAGCCCAACATCATGCCCTTGGTTTGCTCGAGCTGCATCAAAGTTTAGCTTAGTCTTTTTACATGCCTGGTGGTTAGACAAGCCTTCTGTGTATTGGTTCTTCTATACTGTATTGTGCTTTGAGGCCTTGAAAGGTACTTTTTGAAGGTTATATTAATTCATTTTTAGGTGTCTGGCTACATCATAGTCCCTCCTCCCTGTTTATGTGTGTTACACTTACCAGATGGTGAATGAATTTTTATATATTTTTCCACTGTCCTTGGAGAAAGGTATTGGATGTGTCTCAATCTGTTTGTATCTAATTTAGATATGTGGTCTTCTAAACAGCCAATTATTTCAGGTCAGCATGGTGAAAGACTTCCATGCTATATGATATAAACTGATAGCTCTTCAGCCCCAAATGTTCTCCTCCAGTGTGTATTATCTTTTTTCTGAACATTTAAATGTGTTAGACATCATACAGAACATTTGGAAAAAGAGAAAAAAAGTGAAGCGTCATTACATTTTTTTCCAAATGGCTCACTGTGCTTTCTCTGTTCTTGGAACAGCATGTTAATAAACTGATTTATGATTGCAGTTTAATGAAAATCTTAATTTCAATGAGTCACTTCAAAAGTCTTTGCAAAAGTCAGGAAGCCCAAGACATCAATCATTATAACTTTATAAATCATTAAATTTCATTTTATTCATGGGAATCACAGATTTGCATGTACTGAAGATCTTTGCCCCACATTATGTTTAATAATGTTCCTCTGTATACTTTCCTTCTCCTACAGATTTTATGATTTCAACAACTGCAAATCCTTAAAAGAAAAGATTACATTTATTGGAGATGAGTCACTGGGAAACTAAAGAATTTAAATAATTTGCCCATAACTACAAAGGGTAACAAAGATTTATTTTGATTACTTCTTTGATTTACTGTCATTTTCTAATCACTGTGAGTACTTCCAGTAGAAATCAAAGGGCTCGGATTTTGTAATACATGAGAACATGGGTTTTTCACATTAGTATTAATCATGTCTCTAAAAGTTACAGACAGAACAGACAATGTAAAAAAATAAACAAGGCAAGGGATTTTGGGATATACAAAGTCCTGACATGACTTAGAAGGATGTCAGAGCAAACCAGCTTTCAGTTCTGTCAACAGTGTTGACAAAGTTAATCCTAACTGTTCGTTTCAAGCTGCCTTTTCACCCTCCAACAGCTATTTTTACAGAAGATCAACTGTGGTGGCGGTTTGGGAGTCTAAAATTATTCATGTGTTAGTGACATGGAAGTTAATAGCAAGATGTGAATAAAAAATACTTAATAGTTAGATCACAGCTCTTTTTCAGGATTATTTGGCCCGCCACTGTAGCAATATATGATCTATTAATAAACATGAATACATTCCAGTATAATAACAATAAAGATAGATGTATGTGCTGTGGAAATCCACTTTTTCTTCCTTAGGTAATACTGATATATGCTTTGTTTCCAACGGTAAATTTTACTTAAGGTGGAAGGAAGTCTGGATGAAGAAGATAAAACATTGAACTTGAAAACCAGAATTGAAGGAGAAATGGAATTTGGTGATAAATAAAATTAAGAGCACATGTGAGGCAGAAATATTTTAATAGATATTACGAAGTACATAGCACATAGATTGAAGTGATAGAGTCAAATGATTTAGCACACCTGAGACATGTATCTGGAAAAAAATGGCTCTAACAGGTAAGGGGTAGGAAAAAGAAGTAAAAAACTGAGAAATTTAGGAACATGGAGTTTCTGTCTTTGCTCTCCTGATTGAAGGGAGAGTCTTTTGAGTTTCACTCCTCAGAGACCTGATTTAGCTGTTTTGTAGTCATGAAGTTATGAGTAGTTGCACCAACCAAGTATGTTAAAAAAGCGTATTGGACTTCCTGAATTGGCTAATTTTAAGTGTCACTTCTGAAACTCTTGAAAATTAACTCAGATTTCATTGCTCATATTTTTAAAAAATTAATAAAGTCAGGAATCTGAAATTATAGGATGCTGCAGAAATGCAGACTGCAGCAGGATGAAAACATTACTGTTCAATGACCAAAATTAGTCCAAGTAAATAGAAAGCTGATAAAGATGGGATTTTTTATAGATGTCTCTATGAAATAAGTAGAAAATACCTGGAAGAAATAATTAAAACACTGAATTAAATACAAGAGGAAAAGAAAATGATATCTTGCCATATCTAAGGTCAGGAACTAGTCCTGTGGCTGTATGTGTCCAGTTTTACTTGCAAGTCAAGATGTAAATAAGTAAACATAGTTAAGTGTAACTTCTGTGGGTTTGACTAACTCGTGTGATGGTGTACTGCAACTGTAAGTACAAATAACAAATTATCGATGAATGTTGTGCTTTTAGATTTTTCTTCTCTATTCTTTTCTGTTTCATATTCTAATGCTAATTAGATAAGGAAAAAAACCCATGATACTAGAAAGTACATTGTTATGCACCAATGCCAGAAGAGGTCAACTGAAAGTAATTAATAAATACGTAAATACCTTGTTTACAAAGAATACAAACACATGCTTTGTGGATTTCCATGGAAACTACCCGGAAAAGAAGATACTATATCGAGAATCAGAAACAGTTTTTTTAGAAGCAAGAAATCCGTTGTGGTTTTTCAGACTCATGTGGTCATGTCCCTTTGTATATCAGCTGATATGCACTCAAGTATAACCAGTTGTACGTTTCAGTCTGTTGTTAAATGCTTTATGACCATTGAAACACCTTTGTGACATGCAGAATGCATACAACTGTGACAAGTGTCATAATAAAGTGCCAGTCAAGAGACTTGAACCCTTGCCTCTTTCCTGGAAGACCAAACTGCCACTGAAAAAGTAAGCAGGGTTGGTTTTGTGCGTGTGTGTGGTGGTATGTGGATTTGGGGGTTTTTTTCTTGTTTATTTATAGACTGGGTATGGTGTTGGCCCCAGGAATAAAATCAAAAATCATTTAATCTTTCTAAAAATCTATTCTACAATGTAATACAGCTCAGTTACACTTTCCTGAATGATAAATTAAAAAACACTGTGGAGTTCTAAACAAGCTGAAAGCTCCCCCTGCTGTTTCAGAGCATTAGGAGATGACTCATCCCTTTGGATTTTTTATTTAAAAGAGAAGACAAGATCAAATGCTTTAAACGAGCTAATGGTCAAAAAATGTTTATTTCAGTGATGACATTTTCAGCTGATGAAAGGCAGAAGATAATATGTATGCATTAGTACAAAATTGCTGTAAGAATCATGACAGAAAGAAGGAAGCTCTTTCAGTTAAACCAAATGAGGAAAAATGTTAACCATAAAATCCTTTTTTCAAATTGCACCACTACTTAACATAGGAAGGAATATTCAAGGTAATTGAATCATTTATTGTTAAGGTTACATATATATTCTGGTTAAGGTCAATTAGCAACCTCTGAAGAATACACTTTTGAGAATATAGGGTAGTTTAATGTAGCAACACTGTACTCTGTAAATGGTGTTTGGACACAATTTGAGTTATAACTGTCCCCCCTCGCTTCACTACTGTGTTGAACAAAAACATATATGTGGGATAGATGCCTTTCAACCATTCTGTATACGAACAATGCACTCCTGTTACCCATAAAATCCAAAAATCAGTTGGTGGAGGCATAGGTACAACTAAAGGGCATATTTTTGAGCATATTTTGATTTAAGGAGAATGTCAACAATATTTTGCAATATATTATGCAAAGAGCATGCTGTGCTCAGACTAGGTTGTAAATTACACTAGTGTGATACAACATGAACCAGAGAAATTGCATTGATGAGAATGAGAGGAAACCATCTGTAAAGTATCCAGGAGAAGAAACAAACTGTATCTTTAATTCTTTTTCTAATTCCTGTATTGTGCTTCTAATTATCTTTGACAGGGGGAGTAGCATCACAATTCTTGCTTTTCCTGTTTTTTATTCTCCTTGAAGCATTGAGCACACATCACCATCTTGATATATGTCAGCAAACATGTGACAGGATATTCAGGTTTATTTTGTTCTCATCTACAGCTATCTGTGCTTGTCTTTCTGATGGGTCGACCATGCCTGGTTGCCAGACAAATAAATACTGCCTTTATTCCCTTACTCCTGTCTAGTCTCTGTTTCCAGGTAGCCTCTTCAGGCATCACCCACATAGCCATGCTCTCATTTCCCACCCTCATGAGGGCAGGGGGAGAAGATAGAATGGAAAAGCTTGTGAGTCAAGACAAAGACAAGCAGATACATTACTGTCACATGAAAAACAGACTCCTCTTGTGCAAAATCAATTTAATTTACTGCCCATTGAAAATAAGAATAGGATGATGAGAAACAAAGACAAAATGATAAGTAATTTCTCTCTGTCTGTCAGCTCTTCTTCCCATGCTCACCTTCACCTTGAACCTTCACTCCCAATTCCTCTACCTCCTTTCCTCTAAGGCATTCCTGTGAATGGGGGCCTGTGGTTCATCCACAACAACTCCCTTCTGTTGCTCCTTCCTCCTCACACTTTACCTAGCTCCAGTGTGAGACGTCTCCAGAGGCTGCAGTATTTCAGGATAAACATGCTCCAATGTGGGTTTTCCACAGTCTACAGTCTTTCAAGAAATATTCCCCTCCTCTCGTGTTGAGCCTTCCTATGGACCACATGGAAGCCCCTGCCCCGCCGGGGTCTCTCCCTGGCCGCAGGGCCATCCCTGCCGGGTGTCCCTCCCTCCGTGCCTGCTCCCGCTGTCCCCTCGGAGCTCGCAGGGCTGTTTCCCGCACGGTTCCCTCGCTCAGCCCTGGCTGCCGGGCAGCGTTTTGCCCTCCCTTGCCCAGGCTTTCCCCGGGGCTCTCGCCCGCCCGCCCGTGGCTGAGGGGCTCAGCCGGGCCCTGCGCTGGGGCCGCTGCAGCCGCTGGCACCGCCTGGGCCCGGCCCGGGGCAGGAGGTGAGTTACATTGTGACCACCACCCCTCTGGTCAGCTGGAGTCAGCCACCCAGGTGGTGTCCCCTTCCAACCCCCTGTATATCTCCAGCCTACTCACTTCGAGCAGGTGGGGAAGAGCAAGCACAGCTCAGCAATAGCTGAAACAGTAGTATGTTACCAGCCCTCTATTGGCCACAAATGCAGAGAGGGACTGCTATGAAGAAAGAACTCTTATCTCTTCATCCCAGTCATAGAATCATAGAACGGTTTGTGTTGGAAGGCACCTTAAAGATCATCTAGTTCCAGCCCCTCCTGCAACCAGCAGGAACATCTTCAGCTAGATCAGGTTGCTCAGAGCTCCATCCAACCTGGCCTCGAACATTTCCAGGAATGGGACATTGACCACCCCTCTGGTCAATCTGTTCCAGTCTTTCACCACCCTCATCATAAAAAAACCTTCATTCTTATGCCTAATCTATATCAATCTTACCTCATTTTCAAGCCCTTGCTTTCTGTCCTGTTGCAACAGGCCCTGCTCAAAGGTTTGTCCTCCTCTTTCTTGTAGGGCCCCTTTAAGAACCGAAAGGCCACAATGAGGTCTCCCTAGAGCCTTTTCTTCTTCCAGGCTGAACAACCCTATCTCTCTCAGCCTATCCTCATAGAAAAGGTGCTCCAGCCCTCTGACCATTGTTGTGGCCCTCATCTGGACCCCCTCCAAAAAGTCCATGCCTTCCCTGTGCTGAGGACCTCATAGCTGGACACACTGCTCCAGGAGGGATCTCACCAGAGTGGAGTATAGGGGGAGAATCAGAAGAATCACTTCCTTCCACCTACTGGCCACGCTTCTGACATGGCCCAGGATGTGTATGGTTGGCTTCCTGGGCTGCAAGCCCACAGCATTGGCTCAGGTCCAGCCTTTCATCCACCAGCACCCCCAAGCCCTCCTCATTCAGTACCCATTTTATTCATGGTGAAACCCCTTAAGTTTCAAGTATTTGGTTGCTTACATTCCCCTCTTGATTTTGGATTATTAAATCTTACCTCTTGTGACATGATAAGATTTCTTAGGGAAAGCAAGAAAAATTTAGAGTTTCTGATACCAGTCTCTGGTTACATGCATTTTCTACCTTTAGAATTTTTTTTTTTTTAATGGTATAGTCCTGATCCAATATTCCATTCCCAGATTCTATTTACATCACAACAGAAATCTAGTTTAATTCTGTAAGGATTATTTTTAATAGCTCTTTGATTTTCAGTTCCCTCTTTTTAACTGTCTTCTCTTAAAAGGTGAAGGGGTTGTCAAGTTCTTACCTCCCCTCATTTGGATTCTGAGTTTTCACCACGTCAGAGGTGCTGCACAGTGTTGGGTTCCATGCCGGGGTTTGGCACCGGCAGGCTGTCCCAACACACCGGCGGTATAAACGGGAAGGGCTCCTGTAGGCTTCCAGCAGCAGACCTTTATTCCATGCTGAAAATCTATGACAAAAGTGTCGAGCAAGCAGAAAACCCAAGCCTTTATCTGGG
>VZTH01004801.1:832090-869046 GCA_013397815.1 Aleadryas rufinucha | reverse complement strand
TGGGCAGGGGGGCGGGACATAGGCGGGGCCCCAGCACACAGGGGAGAGGGGCGGGGAACCAACAGGCCAGCCAGGGAGGGGGCTCTCTCATGGCTCCCACAGCACTGTGTCTTTCATAACATTCAATAAATTGGTAATACTTTACTAATACAAAAAACCTACTGATAAGTACCCATTTGGCACATTGACTTTGATTAAGGTGTTTTATTTGGTCACACCTGTCACATTAATACATCATGTTATTAAATGTAAAATAAAATTACTTTAAAAAATGTTACTGCTTGTACTCAAAGTATCCTCTATTGTTTTAAGAAGGAATCTCAAATCTCTTGGGAATCTTGCATACAAGAAACTTTAATTGGGCTTAATTGACTTAATAAAACTCTTCCATATTTAAGCTTGTCTAATATTCAATGCAGGATTCACTGATGAATAATGTAGCCCAGCCCCCTCTGAGGCACAGTCCTTTCTCGGGAATTTTTTGGTACAGTGCTTTTCTAGTGTTTCTCTCATGTAAAGGGGTCAGTTAAAGTGTAAACTGATACAGAATTCCAAATTACTGTTTTTCCTCTGCTGTTTGAGTTTTCTGCTTGAGTTCCTTAACTGCAGTCTGTGGGTTTTCTAGTACATCGAGTCTGTAATGAGGGTTTTTACTCCTGCTGGTATGTATAACAGTGGTGGGTGAAAGGTCTGTTTTACATAAGAATTTATAAACATATGAATGGCTTATGTTGGCAAGTATTCATTGTCCCAAATAGAGTCTGTACAATCCATCTCCTTTATTTATGTTAACATTACCCTCATCATCACTTCATCTGACTACTTCATGCTTATCACATTATTTTATTTAACAAAGCTTACAAAGAGGCAACCTATTTCCAAAAAATTCGAATCATAGAATTCTTTAGGTTGGAAAATATCTTTAAGATCACCCTTAAGTCCAACCATTAACTCAGCACTGTCAGTCCAAAACTTAACCATCTCTGTAAGTGCCATATCTACATGAGATACCTCCAGGGGTTGTGATTCAACCACTTTCCTTGACAACACTTTCACTGAAGGGGTGAAATTATTAAAGAGAGGAATGAAGTCAGGTATCAGGGAGAAGTTTCAAGGGAATAATTGAAAATATAGTCAGATGTACCCTGAACAGAGCTAAGCAGCTCATTATTGTTTCAAAAGGTCAAGGTTGGATTTGGTTCTATTTCCATATGAAGACTGATTCATGGGCTGCCCTTGCTCCTTTCTGCCTAAGAGTACCTATTTTCTTCAAAGAAAAATCAGTTGAAAATGCTTAAAAAAAGAAATATAATCTAAAACTCAAGATTTTACTGTAGATGGTTACAAGTGTTCTTAAAAGCTGACAGTGTAGGGTGCTAGCTGGTTAAGAGAGAGCCCTCAGTCTGTGGCTCAAGTGATTTAACAGGAAAACTGACTGAGCCAAGGCTAAGATCTATCTGCCAGCTCAGGGTAAGGAAAAATAAGATCATGTTAGTATAGCTAAAATTCAAATTATGCAGATATCAGATTGTTAGTATTTTTCGCTTTAAAATTATTCCTATCATAAGTCCTGTAAATTCTTATAAAAATTATAACATTTTATTTTCAGTAGAAGGATTCCTTGCAAGAGCTTAGAAGAACATGCAATTCTTTTGTGTATAGACCAGATGATGGATGAGAAGTAGAAATTATTTCTGGATCTTATTTATTTTTCACAAAATTTTAGGTTAAATTCACCTTGGCAGCTTTACCATTTACCCAGTATGGTTTTTTAGTTGCCATTGGTTAACTCTTTTATTCATGCAGATTTTGAATTTATATATGCATATTTATATTTGCATTTATAAATGAACAGAGATGAACAAAGAGCAGATTAGAGTTAATATTTTGATGAATCTGCAAGGGAAGAAGAATGAAACACTCCATCTTTCGTCACAGAAAAATAAAGCTCCAGAAACATCGTGACATTACAAATGCTTATATAAAGTTATTAAAATATACCAGTTAAGGCTCCTGCCTTTGACATGTTGATCAAAAGGGTGAGAAAGAAAAACTAATCAATCATAGTACCATTAGTTTTGTATCAGAAATAATCAGTTCAAGGTAAATGCAACAAATACTGCCCAGTGGGCTGCTAATAAAAATATTTAATGTCCCTGAAGTTCCCAAAATCCATGAGGAAGTGACAAGAAAATGATGCAAATATCTAAGATTTCAGCTGATGAAAACCAGCATTAGGCCTAACTGAGTATATGAAGATATTTCAAGCTCCAATGTTTTGGGACGAGTACCTATAAATATGAGAAGATATTCATTATTTGCTAAGGGTTGCCAAGCGTAATTTCAGATGCAATAGATAAAATATTTTTCTTTTTTTTTTTTTTTCTCCTAAATATCTTTTTCAGGTTTTGTATAGTTTATTTTGAATCAGGCATTCAGGCATTTAGTTTTGGGGTAAGGGCTGGCTCATCTTGTAGTTGTGCATAAAAATGGAATATGCACTGTGCAACTACATTGGTAGAGATGCAGCTTGGTCTGAAGGGTGATAATATAGCACATTATTTGAGAGTCTGCCACTGAACTACTTTGAATTATTTTTTTGCTATCAGTGTGGACAATGTCACTGTGTCATTTTCATACTTGATATAACATTAGAAAAATACTGGTTTCCTTTCTTTTTTAGAATATTAAACTGCTATGCACCATTTCAACACATTGTTAGAATCATTCCCATTGATACCATTCCAATCATATTCCCATTGATAATATGTTGTGTTGGAATTTGGGAGGCCTAGGTCTTATTAATGACTGATGGTGTTTTTTCAAAATGTAATTCAATTTTTTGTTTTCTGAGGTGCTAGTAAACTTTATAAATAATGAAATATTACTATAATTCTGTTTCCATGGATTAAAAGTGAATTACTTTCTCAGTCATTGCTTTTCTTATTCCATTTGTGCATGCTTAAAATTTGCCTGCACAAATCTTCATATTGATTCTTAAAAGTATCCTTAAATGATCCTAAAAATTCCCCATAGTGCAGTATGTCCCTGGAAATAAAAAAGGTAACTTTTTTTTTCGGCACTTAACTTCCAACAATAGCAAATTTTTGAATGGTTCAAGTGACTCTCATATTACAATGTGTTTTCACCTACCTTATTTGTATATACTGGAGGATGGAGAAAAACAAAATGAGCACCCCTCTCTAGCAGATTTATTCTCAGTTTATACATATGAACAGATGGGCTGTGGCTATGACAGAGTGATTATTAAGACAGTGCTTTTGTTCATAAAACCAATATTTTCTCAGAGGAAAAGTACACTTAGTGACTGTATTTTCAAAATTCATATTACTGAAGTGAGGATTAATGATATGATACTGCTAGAGTAATTTTTGCTATCATCCACTGTTATGAAACAGAGGTATTTTCCAAGGTCTTAGGTGAGGTCCCGACCAACTCAGTGGATGCAAAAATGGGTTTTTTTCTAGTTGCAATTGAAAGGTCTCTTTCTCCTCTTCTGATGCCTGTGATATCAACTCTTAATCTAGCTCACATATATCATCTAAGGCATATATCCTGTACCCTATTAATCGCCCTTTAGATATGTTGAATAGTATGATGAGGAATATCTGTGCTTATTGAAGATTTTCAATGTCCATTATTTAGATGTTGACCTTTCATGGGCAACTGGTGCTAACCAAGCCATTCTATTACTTCCCATCCTCAACTGGACAGGCAGAGCAAATTACTTTAAAAACCATTTTGCTGGAAGACCTCTCTCATTATGTGAAAAATCCACATGAAACACAGGTTTTTCATGAGACTAGAGTTGGTCAATTTTTCTTGCCAAGATTTAAACCAAAATATTGTTTTGAGTAAAATTAAGTTTTCTAGAAATTTTAATCCATTTTGAAAACATGCTTTTTCCTTCTTTCTACTTCTGTTTTTCAGTACTTCAAATATTTTTATTTCAGTGCAAAATTCTGACAGTGATCAAATTGCTGTTTGCACAGTCAGTATTTGTGAAATTTTCTCTTAATACTGAAACATTTTCCAATAAGATTCCCATCTGTTAAGAATCAGTGGACAAATGCATAACTGGGCAGCTCTAGAGTTTTAAATATAAGATGTGGCATTTGATCCTTTTCCATGCAAGTTTGAGTCTATGCCATCTTAGGAATGGCAGTAGGTTGTGATGGTTATTTAGCTGAATGTTTTCATTAGATCTGATGGTCTCTTCAGATGTAACATGTTGTGTTCAGTTAACTGCATATTTTGATAGGGATGAATGGTACTGCTAACCTGAATAGCTCTGCTGATTTTTCATGGTTGTGTTTTAGGGAGAAGTAATGAATAGCAGTCCTGTAACCGAGGAGAGCAATTGCTTTTGGACATTTATAAAAAATCACTTGGAGAGCTGAGAGTGAGATTCTAGAGATGAGAGTACCAAAAACTACTTCACTTATAGCTTAACAACATCTCACTATTGACATGCTGCTTTTTCAAAAAAAGCAGTGAAGTAAATCAGTCATTCAAAACTCTGCATAGTTTCTAGATACTTGTATGAGGATGGAAAATTGTTTCAAGCACATGCACATGCATCGGAGGACTCCACTGTTCTGAAGTGGAATCAATGAATTTTAATGGTTTGGTAGGAAGTGAACAGAAAAACAAAACAAAACAAAACAAAACAGGTTATTGAGGCCCTAGAATTAAATACAGAAGGTTGTGTTTTAGCAGTTGTCAAAGATAGCTATGGTAATCACTGAAAATATTTAGAACGAGATACCTCTTATTCCATCTTTCATTCACCTTCCTAGCAAGTGATAATTGCTCTTGATCTTCAGGTTATCCTAACAGTTAAGCTCTTTTCATGGCAGCCATTTTCCAAAAGCATTCTTAGCTCGTAGCAAGCATTTGTGAGGAGTTATGTAAAATATATGTGGTGGTTGTGAAAAAAAATCCCTCATCGCAACTGCAGCTCTGAAGCTGATAATGTACTTCCATAATACAGTACTTAACCCATGTTATACATGGAGCTTTCAGGATAGCATTTATAAATCCTTGAATTAGTCACCCAAAACTTCATCAACTCTTTGTGTCCTAAAGACAAGTACTATGCTGGTGGGTTCTTTTCTAAATGGTTCTATTCTTGCACCACTCTCTGTAGATGCAAAGCTGGGATATGTACCTTCTTTTATACTTAATGAACCTGTTATTGATTTCTTGTTCTTACCTTCCTTCTGGGTTCACAAGACAAGCAAAAAGTGACATGACTTTGCTCTTTCAATGATCACATAACTTACTCTGGTGCAATATTTCTATTATGCTGCATTGCTGTCCCTAATAATGTGTTCTCATTTCTTGTGTTCCAGCAGGGACATCAAACTGTGTAGTGCAACAAAAACACTTCACTTAAAAAAACTGGCTTTTAAAATGCAGCAGAGGGTTGTTTCTTAGCCTAAATTTCGAATTTGCTTATTTGTTCTAGGAATAAATGAATATTGCCTAATGAAGGCAAGAACTGTTGTTTACATCACATGAATATGATTCTTCATGATTTAAACAAGCTTATTTCTGCAACAGAGTCTGTTAGAGGGAAATATGTAACTAAAAATTCTGTAAACTAGGGCACAGTGATGAAAAGTCTTCACAGTTTCAAAATACTGGATTTGAATAAACATACAAAACATTAGAATACGTACAGCTTTACTCATTGTCACGTTTTTTTAAAATCTATTCTTTTGACTGTAGGTTACATGTTTATATTTGATGTAATTTCTAATGTACTGATTTTTGATCAATCTCCATATCCCAATGCACAGTGCTATCGTGAAAACCTGAAGTTTCTGTGATAAATGGAAAGAATTTGGTATTGATAGCATTATCATAATTCAGAAGTTGTTTAACAGAAAGATATTAATGTTCTGTAGGTATAGGGGAAACAGTTAACTTGGTTTTGTGCCACATAGTGAATATAGATACAGTGGCATTGAAATTGTTGCTTGTCAATAGGTTTTAATCATTGCAAGTGAGTTATGCAGCAATTGCTAATTAAAAATTGCTAATTGCTAGCTGAAAAAACAAAAAACTCAACAAAAATATCAACAGCAAAATCCCCCCCAAAAGAAAAACAAACTAAAAGTTGTGTAATACAAATAAATTTAGTATCAATTTGCAATTTCTTACAGTGTATTTTATTTAAATTAATTTTATATCTATGTGGCTTGTTTAGTATTTTGTAAATTTTTAGTTTGTATCCACTGGTCACCATTTTATCTTTTGTTTGTTCTCTGATTTTCCAGGGGATCTCATGCCAAGCTCATGCTTTGTATTTTGTATCTCATCTGTGTTAGACTGATACTTGTGTTATGCAGTTCATTTTAAAGTCCAGGTGTTGCAGTCATCCAGATTGACATTTGAAAGACAAGACCATGGGATTAAAATCTTTTTGAGTTTGGAGATGATCCATGTTTTGTTTAGATTTGGCATTGTCTGCCTTTTTCGGCATCCAGTACTAGAATATGCAAAACTAGGGAACAGTTAAACAATTTAGAGCAAATGTTAAAGCCAAAGGTATATTTTAACCAACTGGATTTCAGAGCTGTTTCAGAGATTCATAAAATGACTAGGGTTTTACTAGACTGGGTGGCTCAAAGCCCCATGCAACCTGGCCTTGAATACTTCCAGGGATTGGACATGCACAGCTTCACTGGGCAACCTGTTCTGGTGCATCACAACCCTCGCAGTAAAGAATTTATTCCTGAAATCTACTCTAAACCTACCCCGTTAAAGTCGAAAGCCTTATTCTGTCCCTACATGCCCTTGTAGAAAGTCCCTCTCCGTCTTGTAAGTCTGCTTTAGGTACTGGAAGGCTGCTATAAGAATTTCCTATCTACTTGCATTTCCTTCCTCAATCATTAAGGACTACTGAATCATGTTTTCTGACATATTTTGTAGGCCAGTTCTAGCCAGAAGTGGATAAATGCGATAATGTTACTGGGAATTATACTTATGATCTGTCATGGTTTAATCCCGGCCAGCAGCAGCTCAATCACTTCCCACCAGTGGGATCGGGGTGAGAATCAGAAAGGTAAAAGGTGGAAAACTCATGGGTTGAGATAAAGAGAGTATAGTAGGGAAAGCAAATGCTGCTCACACAAGCAAAGAAAAACAGGAAATCCATTCACCACTTCCCATGGGCAGGCAGGTGTTCAGTCATCTCCTGGATGTATTACATGTGTCATGGTGACTTGGGAAGACAAAAGACTCCAAAGGTATTCCCCCCACTTCCTCCTTCTTCCCACCACTTTACACAATCTGGAATATCCTTTTGGTCAGTGTGGGTCACCTATCCCGGCTGTGTCTCCTCCCAACCTCCCCAGCACCCCCAACTTTCTCACCAGTGTGGCAGTACGAAAAGCAGGAAAGGCCTTGGCTCTGTGTAAGCCCCACCAGTAACAACAGAAACATCTATTATCAACCCTGTGCTCAGCACAAATCCAAAACACAGCCCCACACCAGCTGCTCTGAAGAATATTAACTCTATCCAGCTGAAAGCAACACACGATGTTATACTCAGCAGCTTTATCTGTACTGTAAAAATCAGTGATACCAGCAACCACCTCCTTGCTTCACTTTTGACTTTAAAAAAAAAAAAATCCACTTGATTTGATTTCCTAAAAGTGAGGGGTGGAGAAACTAGAGGAGAAAGACATTCTTTTTTTTTTTCTTTAAATGACTTCTGAGGGCTGAGAACCATTTATCTTTCAAAAAAGTGGTGGTAATGGAGTTTGACACAGTGCTTAGAATATTAAAAATAGAATGGAGAAGAAGAGTGTCAGTGAGACATGTTTATCATTATGCCTGAAGTTACACTCCTTCATTTACTGTCTTGGTTAATATAATATTATTTAAAGAAGATATACAAGGAAAGCAGAATTGATGAAAAGGTGCAAAAATTATACATGTAATTATATACAACCTAAATCAGGTTATGAAATGCAGGTAAATAACTTAGTTTCTCCAGTGACGGCATATCAATAAGATTATTTTGAAATATTTTGTCATTATTAGTATTTTAATGGCTTCCCATTAATTCTCTTCAAACAGATCATAAATTCGCAGGGAAATAACACTTCTCTGGTGTTAATCTCTCTAGTTAAAGCTCACATAAAATGGCCTTTCAACATTTACAAAAAGAGATTTGGTTTTTTGTAGACCAACAAAAAGGCTTAAGTTTTTCTGGTTTTCACTAAATCACACTATCCTGTTCTCTCTTCTAGGATACAGTCTTCTAGAGAATCAAAAAGGAAAGCAAGAGTATTTGTAGCTATACTGTGAGCTCATAACATCACTCTTTTATTAGTTTGCTGATTCTGCATTGTGCATAAATAAGTGCTGTGAAAGACAAAACCTTCTTGTTAACAATTTAGATTAAGGTTCAAGGACTGCATAAAATGGATCAAGGCAAGTCTACACAGAAAATGTTATCATCATTTTGAGGAACTGTTGGTGGACACTGAGAGCAAATACAATATGTGCTTAGTTACATTAATATAGTAACCAAGGTCATAAAGAAAAAATAAAAAAATTCCCTTTAAAGTTGGGATGCATAGACTGAATAATTTTGTATATTAAACAGAGGCTATTCATTGTATTTGAATTATCCTATATATTAGAATTTATTGTTGAACAGATTTATTTCCTTTGAAATACAGAAACCCCATGCTTTTTCTATTAGCAGAATGAATTTCATAGTAAAAGATATATCAAGCATGTGTTAACAAAATGTCTGGGTTATTTTTAAATAGCAGGTTAATATTTGTTTCATTTTTATCTCAGTTTAAAGGTATCTAATGGTTAAAATAGCACCTTTATTCTTTACAGCTCATATTCTATTAACTTAAAAGAATTTGTAAGTCCATAAACATTCCGTTTACACTGGTAGTGTGGTCTACCAATTTTAAGTTATTTTCCTTGAAAAATAAACTAAAAATTATTTCATAATTGTTCTAGTTATGAAGAGCATTTACTTAAAATAGTATTCATGTCAACATTTACTATTTTTTTCTTAATATTTTCTAGAATTATATATGTGCTTCTCTTCTGCATTCTTCTGCAGACATCCTTATGGCCCTGTGTGATTTCCAAACATACTGTAAAACAGACTATGTGAAAGGCTGTTTTTAACCTTGATAACCTTGTGTTCTAGAAAAGGAAGGTGTAATACACCATCTGAACCATTCATTTTATATAAGTAACAAAAACTTGAAGGCTGCACTAGTTTATACTGAAAGAAAATGAAAGCTGTAGGCAGATGATTAACATTTATTTAATTAGTAAAAATGTAGACAGTGATACATTAAGCCCTACAACACTGACATATTTTAGAAATAACTGGAGTGATCTATTTTCTATATTAAAACATGAAGCAACATATGAATTTCTTATTATGTAAACCATTCCCTTTAAATAGCAGCAGCTAAAGCATATTATCTTGTTACTTTTGTAACGGGTGGAATCTATGAATATTCCTGGGAAGTCAGATGTGATGTTTCTAAACAGCATGATTCTGGAGGGGAACTTCTAAAAATGGGGAAGAAGGTTTTGCAAGGTTAACTGGAATACTTTTTTCAGAGGATGTTGGTCTTTTTCTTATTTTTTTTTTCTTTTTTTTTCCTTTTTTAATTATCCAGACAAATTGAAATTCAAATCATTGAATTAGAAGAGCCTTGCCAAAACACTGTTGGGACTTAAATATATGCAAACTTTTAAATTTACTATAGATCATTTAAAAAAAACCACCCCATACGTCTCTCTTTTGGGAAATTTTGCCATCTAATATATCTTTACAAATAAAAGCTTTCTTTAGAATTATTTTCTATTGGGCCAACTTGAAACAGAGCTTATAGCTGTGCAGAATAATGTGTTACATGTGAAATGCCCTAAATGTAAGACTTCCTCAAAGTTTTTGAGGTGTAAACCCCCTAATTGTTGTAGTGGCTAAGTAAGCTGACATAGAAATTATGATGTTTTGTGTATGGGAATAGGATGTTATTTTGATGATATATTTCCTCTTGATATCTGTTTCCAAACCTAAGCGCATGTTTAACAGGAAATAGAAATTGTGAGCTGAAAACTGCTCTGATATTACAAAAGCTCTTAAAACAGTCGACTATTTTAATGAAAATATAAATAGGGTATATATATTTATACTAGAATTTCAGAGAAAGCACCAGTATTTTTTGTTTCATTAATCTTTCCTTAATCTTTTGCCTTCCCTGTGTCATTCTGCACCTTATGCTCTTTTTTTCTCTGTGTTCGAGGACAACCCAATTTTCCCAAGAAATCCTATGTCACATTCTCAGCATGGCAACTAGTACCTGTAGGGGACACTCCATACACTTCTGAAAGTGAGAAATTTAACTACTTTGAATTTGATCAACCGAAAAAGCATCTTGTAAGCTTTAGGTATGTAAATACTATCACAAGGTATCTATCCCTAGGTAGGTCTAAAGCAAAGCCAGTATTTTAAATGTTATTTTTGGGTCAAGATTAGAGAGATCACCTTTTGAATGCTTTCTTATATAAAAAAACAACAACAACAACAACAACAACAACAACAAAAACAAAAAAACAAACAAACAAACAAACAAACAAAAAAAACCCACCAAAATAACAGGCAAAGAAACCCCCGTATCCACACACACACACACACACACTGCCCCCCTGCCCCCAAACATTTCAAGCCCTAGAATCTTCTTTTCAATAAATCTGTGAACTCCAGTCTCAAGTAAATCTGGATGCCAAATTCGGTGAGTTGGGCTTAGAAAGGTGTTTCACATGGTTATACTGCTTTGAACAGAATTTAACCTGAGAGAGATTCCTGGGATTCAGTGAAGAATATTTAATCAAAATCACAGATAACAAAAAACCCTTTTGCAGAACGGTCAAGTGATAGTTAAGTACTGAAGTCTATGCTTCAGGTACTTAGTATTTAAGTCCTTGCTCTGGTGTCATACCATTACGTTACCATCAGGCCTTTCAGCCATCCCTGTCATCTCTGTTGGATTCAGGGACTAATTTTAGAACAAAATAGAAATATATGTGGGAAAGACTAAGGCAGTAGCCTAGAGATTCCAATGGGTCATGGGAGTAGCATGAGAACTTGCCTTTCAAAGCCTGGCTTTCTGTGTGACAGAACATTTATGTGAGCTGATGAGCCTTTTATAACTTAGATGAGCATTCTAACTACAGGACTTACAGGTTATCGAGTAAAATAAAAGGGTTTGTTTTTTTTCTCCACAAAGTTGACAAACTTTTGTCCAAGTGTATGTTGACATCTCAGTTAGTTTGAGGAGGGGTAAACTATTTCTTATCTAGCCTTAAAATATAAATAAGAAAATGCTGGGGGGTAGAATTAAACCACTGAAATAGCAAAAGGCCTAAAGTACTGTTGAAAGTGTAGTTTTCTGGAAAGCTTCACTTCTGCAGTTGGATCATTCTGATGGATGCTACTTCAATAGTTGTGTTGCTACCTTCTCTCAGGGCTTTAAGTCCTTCATCACTGCCATTGATATTTGCTGCTGGCTTTCACAACCTGGCCAGTTCTTCTTCCTTTGAAATTATCCGGTTCAGAAGAGTATCTCCTGATTTTGGTTTATAGGTCACATATGTCAAGACATATGTTCAGGGCATATTGTCAGGACACTCCATATATCTCCTGGATATATGTGCTCAACCCTAATGTGCTTCCAGCAAATATTAGGATGATGGAAGTCCGGGTTGAACATCTGGGTTCTGTGTGACTCATGGATAGCATTATCTGTTCCAAAAAATTTTGATAGGAATAATTTAAGATTTTCCAAAATTATCTCTTTCCATGTTTTACATATTTATTAGGGTATCAAAGCTTATTTTTTTTTTTATTTCTGTTTAATACATACATAGTCTAGTAGCTGTGCTCTAACCTTTGACCACGGTTGGTATCCTGCATAAAGGAAGTAATGATAGCTATTTAATTATTCATTCAATTCAGTTTATTATGAACCATTCTAAAATCTTAGCAAGACCGGCAAGATTTCAGCTGAAAGGATATTAACTGACTGTAATTGTCAGATCAGTGCATTTAAACAATGAACATTATAAAAGACAAATAGTAATTATTTGATACTCTTTGATACCGTAGCTATTCTAAGTCTGAGAGACCTGTACTTTTTCCAGTATAGGTTTCCTTCTCAAAATTTTTTAAAAAATAATTGTGAATCAAATGACAAAGAAAAATAATCTTGTCTTTGGATTATTCAGATATTTGATTGTCTGGATGAAATTTACTATGGCATTCTGTTGTATAACTTTCAGGATCAGAAAAAACTATACTTATGTCCATTTTAATAATCCATAGGAAATAGTCCCAAATAAAAAAGTAATTTTGCATTGCATCTGATCCAAAAAGCATCATTAAAGTTTGGTAATAATTTAAAGTGATGCATACACTACCAAAATATTTCAATGACAAGATTTTTTAGCCCTCGCTTCAAGTCTGGCTAATTAGCTAATTTTAAATAAACTAACTTTAAGTTTTCCATCCAACTCAGAATATTCAGTGCTTCTGTGAAATTACTTTCTGTGCTCACACAAGGGATTTGATTTCAGGTTAATTCTTCGTCAGCTATACATATATATATATATATATATATATATATGAAGATCTATATATCTATATATATATATATCTGTTTGCATGCATTCTGCTGCTTTCTACTTTGAGTGATCAGTAAGCATGAGCAAATTGACTTCTTAAGTCACACATGTAAATAGGAAAAAGATAAGCTTTCTTTTATACATGTGCATGTACTTATACATGAATACGTGTTTGATACATGAATACCTGTGTGTGTTTTTTACCCGCTAAATCTGATCATTTTTTTGACTGAAATGATAATTTATAAAGTGTTGATTAACTTATTAAAAGTGAGCTTTAGTCATAGCTGGGAATTTTCTCCTTTGGTACTTTTGAAATTTAGCTCTTACACATAACAATTCTTAAATAAACCTACTTGTGTCGACTCCAAGTTACTCCATTTGTACCTGCAGTACAACAGAGTCAGTTGCTGGGTTATACCATACTATTGCTTTATGCTAAAGATTCTCTCCGAGATTACAGGAGGTCTGTTTCAGATTGTTACCGTTTCAGTCTGCAAAAAATTATCATATTTTAATTTTTATTATAGTTTATTATTTGTTGAAAAGATGACATATGTTGCACAAGAATTCTGTGAAATAATCATATCTATATGAATTATATAGAGTCCTGAATGACTTTGGATGACATATATGAGTCAAAATATTCCTAGTATTTTTCAGGGTCATAATGATTTTAATTTACTCATAGTGTTACCTAAATGGAGGTCTCTACTTTCTGTTCTTCCAGTCAATCTTTATATCATATTCACATCCATAATTATAGCCTGTGTACGAGACTAGTGTAAGGATTGATGAGCCCTCACATAATCTGAAGGGTGGAGAAAAAAGTTCAATGATCTGTTTCACCATTTCTGATCAGAGAAAAATTTAACTACATGTTATATTTTTTCCCTTTCTTCAGTAGATGAAAGGAAGTAGCAGTCACACACAGGAATATGCAAGTGTGAGATATTGTAAATCATATTGTCATCTACTAATAACTTTTTTTTGCAAAAAAATACAATAACTATAAATTTAGATACTTCAGTATTGAAATATTTCTCTTGTTCAAAGAAAAAACTGCAGAATCGTAGAAAAATATCAAATCTTTTCCTTTTGCTCTTTCTAAAGCTGCCATTAGAAAGATTTTCTAATAGATATGTATTTTGAAAGAGCATGCTTAAACCTGTTATCTGTCTCAGAATTCTTGAAACCCATACATTATTTACCATCAAAAACATTCTGTCCTTTTCATGCAAGTGTAAGAGAGGACATGAACAGCGGCACGTGATCTCCCACATAATGCACCTTATCAGGGAGGCAGTGAAGTCACATAAATTACCAAGAATAGTATGAGCAAACCCATGGCAGAGCTGGAAACAAAGCTTACATCTCTGCAGGCTCTACATGCATAATTCTACAAACACGTGGAGGATCTGCTGTTCATTTGTATAACTCCTCAGTCAGGAACATCACCTCTAAAATCTAAAATCTAAAATCCTAGGCAAGTGCAGTAATAAAATGTTTTACCCTTTCCTGCAGTAATGTATGGTGAAGATCCTGTTCTATACTCAGTACTTCTTTCATGTGATGCAAATTTATTTTATTTATACAAGAAATATCTTTAAGAATTTTGGAGTAAGCAATATGCAAGAATCTTTATACACTGATCTCGAGCAAAATGATGATTCTTAACAAGATATGAAGGTGACATCAGTGCAGAGATGCACAGCTGTATCATGCTGTTCTTCTCTAATCTATTTTCACTGTTTTTTCCTAGCTTATACTCAGCTGAAAGGATCCTCCAGGGCTTTTCCACAATTCTTATTCTGTAGTAACACTACCAGGGGTTTGAATCTGGCCTTATACCTTAGATGAGAAGGATGCTAATTCAGTGCTTTGTTCACATAAACCAGCCTTCCAATAAACACAGCTATTCTTAATAAAAGGTAGAATCTGACTGATTCAGTCTTTCATGAGCAACAGAAAACATCTAAAGCAATTAGACACCTCCAAAAGCAGTCAAAAATTATTTTTGCACAAATTCCTTAATTTCTCCAGCATATAATTTTAGCCTTTGGCCTTCTTTCATGTGATGCAATGCAGCTAAGTCTGTGTGTGTCATCTGCTGTGGTGAAATACACTGTTGCTATTGCTTTCATAATAGAGCTACACTCGTAGAGACCAGTATTATAGTATTAACAATTTACTGAAATGCATCAGTAACTTAGTGCAATATGGGCAGTAGATTTACTGTGCAATTCCAGTCGTGTAAATACAAAACTAACTCCCAAACTAACTGCATGCTGTATAACACAAGAACTATCAATCCTTAGACAAAGTATATCCACAGTGCTGGTGTAAGGAGGTTTTGTCTTAGTGGCTACTTTATCACTCCTGGAATTTTTTTTTTTCTGTAAGGGAGCAAGATTGCTGCATCTTCTTTTGTAGTATTTGGGGTTAAAACTGTTGACAGTGCTGTACTGCAGTGCAAGGGCATTACTACCATTTATGCTACATTTGGAAGGGAAGAAGTCTCCCTGGTTTCCTCCTATCTCTTCTAGGCTGATAGGAGGAAGATAAACTGAGGCCAGACTGGTCTAGAGTCTTCTGGAGAGCAATATGTTGATCACTTAAGGCAATAAATTAGAATAAAATAACCTTTGTGTTCTCCATTTTGAAGCAGATATGACTAAGGTGAGAGGCTCATTACCTAAAATTCAACAGAAAGAAGACAATACTTTGAATTCATGAAAGGAGATTGATTAACTGCTCATAGTGATTGCAACATAAAATGCTCATTTTTCCATTTTTAGGAGAAATAAAGCTATTTTCTCTACAATTGTTTTTGCTTTAAAGAGATTTTTATCTGGATTCTGGTTGTTACCTTAAAAAAAAAATGGAGACAGATTGGGGTTTTGCTACCTTTTCTATTGAAAGACTTCCATGGAAATTTAGATGCAATGCCTTTTCCTGAAAACAGAAACATATTGGTTGAGTGATCTGTTCAAGGTATACAAGTGTGTCTATGTGTTTGATCCTGGAAAAGATGTTTTGGCAGTGTGTTGTATAGCAGAGTCTTTCCATCTTTTTGATATAAAATGAAGCCTGCTGCTCTTGCAGAAAGAAGGTATATACCAATTCACGAATTTATCAGTCTGCATCTTACAAATTCACTCCCAGTCCTCATCCGACAGTTCCCTGAGGAGAATCTTTTGGAATCTCTCACTTTGGGTTGTTGAGTTACATGTCCGTATTGAGATTTTGTATTCTTTGTGCCTGTGCCACTGCTAGTTCGCTCGGTCCTGTCATTTATGTACTCACAAAAGATGGACAAGGCTTCCAAAGAGAAGGAATGGCTTTTACTAGAGGCTAGTAGATAAGATGTTGGAATAAAACTTAGGAAAATTCTGTGAATGTGTTCATTCTTCAGATTTTCAGAGTGTTATATTTACTCTGTAAACAGGCAGCTGGAGATTCTGTATCCTTAGTCATCCACATCCAGGACCTAGCTGAAATATGTTGTGGCATTCTTCTGGACATTTTTTTTTTTTTTTCCTCCTAAACATCTCACTTCCGAGTCATACCGGTTCACCAGTGTTTTCCAGTGTTCCAGTCCTTTCTTGCATTATTGATGCTTCACAACTATTTGGAGTCCTATTTAAGTGTCAGGATATTTGGACTTCTTTTATTAAGGCATTCTTTCATGTCAACTGACATGTGACCTGTGTCTAACAGGTCACACAGATGCTTGTATAAGAACAGTTGGTTCTATTTGTTTTTTCTTGTTTCACAGTTACTTTCTCTGTGCTGAAAAGAGAAAATCTAACGTTTACACAGCATTACAAAGATGCTGTGACTACATGGTGCTGAGACTGAACTAATTTATCTTGCGAAAGACTTACTAACTGTCCCTGTGCCAGGCTAATGTATATGTTCTGCTTTCTGGGTTCAAAGCAGTACTGTGCTCTTTTGTGCTCATCTCTGGGATATAACTCGAAGTATCTGTGATGTTCTTCGATGGTCCATAAAGACATATGTTCATAAGTCAATCTTCAGGAGACCTGACTTGGAAATAAATACAGAAAATATTCTAGTTATTGAGCAGTCCTAAAATTCGTATTATATCTTCAGTATCATAAGATAAACGAAGTCACTTCCTGGCACCAGCATTGTTTGCATTTCTAGAAGCCGTAGATCTGCAAACAGCCTGAGATTAAACTCAGGAGGGGGCAAAGGCAGCAGAGTGGTAAAAACAACGTTTTTGACAGGCTGTCAGGTTATTTTCCTCTCTAGGAGTATGAAGTCAGTTTATGCCAGAAGGTACTACATTTTTTGTCAATGTTTTGCAGCATGAGTTTCATTTCATTGATAACAAGTTTTTCAAGTTTTCTTAGAAACAACTAAGTAGATATTAGTAGGATACTGGCCCTCAAAGCTTTTTATGTGTTTGTTTGTTTTCCAAATTAAAGTAGACTATTTCTAATCCTACTTACCTGGTCATGCAGTCCTGTGTTTATCCTCTTTGTCATTCAGATTGGATAGATTCATTGTAATTTTTGTTTTAGCTTGGTGGCTTCTATCTCTTGATAGAATTTAGCTGGTTTTGGTTTAATGCTTATCTTTTTTTCTCTAACCAGAAGCGTGTTTTCCTTAAGTGTCCAAGCCAGATCAGAAGGAACAGGCAACAAATTCAAAATGGCAAAAATCACATTAAAAAATATATATTGCTTTACATATGTTGGTTTTCATTGTCTGATTATTGAAGTCTGCTGTTCCAGTTGCTGTTTTGACAGTGAGTTTTTTGGGGCTGTTGTTTGTTTGTTTGTTTCTCTGTCTTTCAGTATTCAACTATCTTTTTATTCCACTATTATATATCATGCAGATCTGTGGTGTAAATCCATTGACTTCAACGCTTATTATGCTGGACAGTATATGGAGAAAAGTGCAGAAGGCTGATTTTATCTGCTCTAACTGGTTGTTAGAGAATGCAGTTTAGATCTGGGTAAATTCTTTCACTAGCAGGTAGAAATTATTTTTTTTTTTTATTTCCATGCACACACACACACTGACATACTTTCAGGGAGGAAAATAAAATAACCCAGCAAAAACTCAACTCAAGATCTCAGAATGCTTTAACCTCTTTTTGTTGTCATTTTGTTGAATATAGAGCAAATCTTACAGAGTATCACAGCTGTCTATGTTCCTCCTTCATTTAATCCCATAAACTTAATATACTGCACAAAGAAAGGAAACTATCTTGGATTTACTCTGAAATGCCAGAGAATAAAATTTAACTAAAATTGAAACTTAGAAATGAAATGGAATATTGATCCATTTCATATTAGATAAATAGAGTCAATGTTCATCAAACAAATGCATTTTATTCACTTAAATATGGTGTTCTAAAAACCCTGTAGATCTCCCTGACCCGAATAATTGCTAAATTATTCACTATATATTGTATTTCAATTACTTTATAGAATCTAATTATCAGAAAACCATTGGAAACCCTTCTTAAATCTTCTCCTAAGCAGGGAGGAAATGAGAGCTTAAAAATTTAGAGCTTTTACTTTTTATGAATGGTGGGGGGTACTGTTGAGCCTTTTGTCAGGGTTAGTCTTCCATCTTTTTTTCCTTTTAGCATTGGAGAAGTTTGGAAACAGAGTAAAAAAAAAAATATCAGAACAGAAAAAAAATAATTTTGTTACTCTTTCTGGAAAATATGGGGAAGCTAATATGAAAAGAACAGTGAAAAGCAGGAAAAAAAGTTGATTTTGAGGCATTCATAATGGGAGAGGAAAAAAAGATGACACACTGAATTCTATAACAAGCTTCTTTCTTTTAATTTTCCATCAGATTTGGGACTAACCACTTTCTTGTCATAAACACTATTTATATTTCAATGTTGTAAGTATAGCAGAAGCAAAATCTGAGGGAAAAACTAGCAGTGCCTTATCTATTTTTGGGTTTTTATGTCTGTTATTATGTAACTCTCTTTTCTATGAGCAGAAATGATATGATTAAAACCTTTTCAGATTTTTAGCAAGAAATTAGGTACAGAAATATTAAAATGTAATATCTTTTCTTATCTGTATTATGGTGAAGAGTTTGAACAATTATTGCTCAGCTTTTGCAGTACTTTATCCTTTCTGCATTACAGTGAGAACCAATTATTGCCTGAGATGTACTATAAAGAGGTAAGATTCCATGAAACATGGGGAAAAGTGAAATCCCAGAGATCTGAAAAGTAGGAAAGTGATATCTCAGAAATTAAGATCTTGGTCTAAAAATTGAGCATAACTCATCCACTCACCAGAAGTCAGATGACCTCCTGATCAATCTGACAATGGGTTTAAGGTCATGCAGGAGTTTGTTCCAGTACCAGGCACTGGGACTTGATTTGTCCCCATCAAACACATGCAAGAGAAACAGTTCATCCTATTATGCTCTTTTCCTTCTCTCTCTTTTCTACCAGCTCAAGCTATCCAACTCTTTTTTGCCTTGCAAAGCAGTAGTGAACATTTCTCTCTTACTCTTCTTTCCATTATCTCCACATTTTCCTATCTTTTAAAAATGAAGTTTTACCTTTAAATCAAGATAACGTAGTTACATCAAAAATTTCATTTAAGAGCTCTGATATACTGCGTGGGATTGGAATGGGCATAATTATATTTCTTCAAAACGTTAGTTATTTGCTGCTGACCCATGCCAGCAATCTGTTTCCCCAGTCTTTTTCACTATTGATTGTACTGTGGGATGTATTTTGAAGAGATGGGAGCAAATCTATGTGAAATACTTCAGCTTTAATATTTTTTTCAAGAGGCCCTTGTATGAGCTTTATTTGAGACTTGGTAGTCTGTTGCTATGTCTTAAAATCTTAAGAGGTTTATAGATATTAGTGCAAATTGAGCTTAATTCAAAGAGCTAATAGGGCATATTGGCATTTGCCTGTTCTTCCATTTGAAAATTATCCATGCAAAAAAAAGTCTTTTACAGTTCCTAACATCAATGTGTTGCTTCTTTGTAGGAAAAATAATATAAACCAAGCCACAATGCTGTCTATTTGGTAATTTTTTAAGTGTGCATTTCTATAGGAATGAGGCCTACAGCCATGAGATATGTGGTGATGGGACTTCCATAGGCATGATGGCATGCTGAGGGGATGACAGATTATCAGGCAGAGGCCAGATGACCCTTCTTGCTGCAATAAGCCAGGTGGAAGAGGGAGTGACACTAGGGTGTCAGAGTTCTGTTCCACCCTTGCCTAAGATCAGCAGTCTCTGTAATCTCTATGTAAATTTCGGTATCCCTCCGTACATATAAGTAGGTTCCCCACCCACCATATTTATGACGGTAGTAACAGAATATTTGAGTCCTCAATTTCTCCCGAAACTACAAATTGACCTTTGAAATCCTCAGTGGTAGAGAATGAAAATACAACCACCTTGTAGACAAGTCGACAGGCTTGCTCCTCTTTCCTTCCCAAAGCAGGGGTGCCTCACTTGTAAGATTTGTGTCCCCAGCTGTATCAGATTATACCCGGCAGCACATGTATGTGGTGCTACACTTTTACTTTGCAGGTCTAGTGAATTTATCATGGGCAAGCTAAAAGAATTTATGTCTGTTTCTTCAATAAATTGCACTATTTGTGAATTTGCAATCACGAATGAGACCAGACTTATAATGTAACCCACACTATACACCTGGGATGCTATCGAATGCAACCAATTTTATAATTCTGACTTGGTTCTAATTGGAAATTAAGCCCAGCTGCACCCAGCACCTCTAATCTCTGAGGATCAGCTGGAATGCAAAGGGGTTTATTTTCTGCCAGATATCCAGAATCTTAATGCAACAATTTCCCACTTAAACCAACTTAAAAAAAAAAAAAAAAAAGGTCAGGAGAAAAACTGGGGTTTTTAAATTTAAATTTACATAATTTTCTGTCAATGAAAGGAAATCAGAAGATAAGGATAGATGGAAAATAGCATTGCTCTTAAAAAGAAACATTGAGTCTAATATCCTGTTAAGACTCCATTATACTTTGCTCTTTGTAAAACTTAGAAGGGAAATAAAAAGTAGGAAAGGTCTAATTCCCCTTTTGATGTGGGTAGTTAATATAAGAAGTCATTTCAGTGACTTCCAAAGGTCATATTTTACTACTGTCAGTAAAACATATTTATGTTAAAGTGCTTATTATGGAGACCTTCAGAGAGATAATTTTGAACACAAAAATAAAGACATTTAAGTTCCTCTAACACCTTTAATCCTTTAATTTGATTTACAGCAATTAAACTTCCAGAGTCTCTTTAAGTTTCACTTGGAAGGATCATACTATTGATTTCTCTTTACTTTCTGTTCAGTGGGAAAGTCTTTGTAACTTGATTTAGTGTTAAGCTTTCCATGATTCCCAGGCTTGAAAATAACTAGCATTCATTGTCTCTCCTTAGTGTCTCTCTCTAGTGGCGACACTGGAGTGACAGGTTTTAGTCATTTACTTTCTCAATATTTGGAGGTTAGGTTTTTAAGATTTGGATTACCCTTGCTCAGAGGACAGGAATTTTTGAAGGTATAATCCGTGTGGTCCTGAGATGTACTGCAGTTTTTCTTCAAGCACATTTTACTTCTGATTTCAGTTGCAAAGACAGCTCGTGATTGCTCTAGCATGTTACTTAAATTATTGTTAACAATCCAGTAATGCAGGCATGGAAAGACTACATCCTGACAGGGAAAATAAAGCTTTAAACTCATCCTGACATTATTAGAAAAACTTTGTGGAGTAGTGGAGAGAATAACTGAAAGTACAAAGATACAAAAGGAAAATTCCTTTTGTCTTCATTGTCTGAACAACTTGATTAGCTAGTAGGTTTTGTTTTGCATTTTGTGATGTATGTTTTTAATTGGTGGTTATAGATTAGCACGGCAATGGTGTCTTCCATGACTTACAGATTTTCTGTATAAATTGCATCATTCTTTTCAATATTGCTGCATACATAGGAACAGTTCCCTGCAAACACGTAGCAGAAGCATCTGATAGAATAGCATAGTCCTGACAATTAGATTTAAATGCTACCCAATATCCTTGGTAAACATCCGTTGGTTGTTGAAACATACCTCTACCAAAATACTGAGCTATTCATATTCTATTAAGGATTTGGCAACCAGTTTGACTTGCTGATATTCAAAAGCAGCTTCTCTTGGAAACTGAGGAATTTTTTTGCTCTGAGTGGTAGGAATTTGATGAGGCTGGTTTGGAGTTTTACACATTCTGGTATTGCACCTTGCATCAGCTTAATTACTATTTATATGAATTGAATAGTGAAAGACAAATTTGTATTATGATTAATTCTGTTAGTAAGACAATAACTTGGAAAATTAAGGTTCTTTCTCATCAAACTTTTTGATCCTTACACTTCTGGGGGAATGCTACACTCAGCATTTGGAGAAAGTTCATTAATGCTGACATTTCCTGTCAAGATTTTTTAAATCAGTTTGTAAATATTAATATTCTTTTAAATTAAATTGGTGGAAGAAATTTTAAATGTATAAAAGATATCCACATTAGTTGCAGACTTATCAGTAGCTCTAAAAATAGGGCAGCAAGGTGTGTTCCTATGGGAGCAGTGTAGAGCCTTAGCTGCCACTTGAGATGCCCACACAAATCATGACTTGACCTCTACAAATCAGATGCATGCCTTCCTTTCCATAACCACAATTGTCATTTTGTAGTTAACTTTATGCTTAACCTCTGGTATATCCTGTCACTTCTTTTGCTGGGAAGGTGGAATGTAAATTTTGAAATGTGAATCAGCATAATGGAAAGTTGCTTGAAGCATTGCATTTATAGTCTGCAATTGCATTCTAAGAGTTTACTGACCTTGGGGAATGCAAGTGAAAAATCGTTTCCACAGAAATTGAACGTGTATTTTCTAGGAACCTGTAGATAAACCTTATGAGCCTTTGAGAACTTATTAGATGGGCACAGCTTTCTCATTTTTGAGCTTTATCATCTAGCTGAAGCACTTTGAAGTAGTTTTACAGATTTGTGTGGCAAAGTCAATTGCAGCCTTGAATTTATTAGCAGTTGGAAAATGATACATTGCCAGATAAATTAGGAGACCCCCAAATTAGTAACTCTTTATTGCAAAGGCAGAAATGCTCTGCAAATATGTCTGTCTAAATTTGTTCCATTAGTTTACATTGCTTTTTATGTTATTTTGTTTGTTATGAAGATTAAAAAGTAGATATTAACTAAATGCAGCTGAAATGTGCATTGTTGTGGGGAAACTAGTCAGTTGTCCATAAGTAGCAGGATATACTTTTAATATTTTAAGTATATATTGCAGAACTGATGAACTGATAAACAGAGTCTTAGGACATACTTGCCTGTACACTGATGCTAAATGTATCTTCAGAGAAGCTGTTATGTCTGCACAAAGCAGAGCACTGCGGTTCTGCACAGATCTACTTTGGAATCCAGAGCCAAGGTCTAGTACTGCCCCTTTGCTTAGCTGGACCTATGTACTGGGTTTGTGTGGCCAGGTTTGGGTAGCAGAGGGGCTACAGGGGTGGCTCTGTGAGAAGGTGCTGGAAGCTTCCCCCTGTCTGTCAGGGCGAATGCCAGCCTGCTCCAGATGGACCCACCACTGGCCAAGGCCAAGCCTATCAGCAGTAATTCTGGCGACACTGGGATAGCATATTTTAGAATAGGGAAAAAACTGTGCAGCAGAAGACAGAGGAGTGAAAATATGTGGGAGAAACAACTCTGTAGACATCAAGGGCAGTGGAGGAGGATAGGTAAGAGGTGCTCCAGATGCCAGAGCTGAGATTCTCCTGCAGCCCTTGGGTGCAGACCATGGTGAAGCAGCTGTGCTCCTGCAGCCCATGGAGGTCCATGGGGGAGCAGACATCCACCTACAACCTGTGGGAGATCCCAAGCCAGAATGGGTGGATGCTCAAAGTAACTGTGAGCATGTAGGAAGCTGCACTACAGCAGGCTCCTGGAAGGATCTGTGGACCCATGGAGAGAGGAGCCCACGCTGAAGCAGAACTTGTGATCCCGTGGGGGGCCCACCCAAGTTCAGACTGTGCCTGAAGGGCTGCAGCCTTGGAAGGGACCAACACTGCTGTAGTTTGTGAAGAACTGTAGCCCGTGGGAAGGACTCACATGGGAGAAGTTCATGGAATACTCTCTCCCACGGGAGGTACCCCAGGCTGGAGCAGGGGAAGAGTGTGAGAAGTCGTCCCTCCCCCTGAACAGGAAAGAATGGCAGAGACAAAGTGTGATGACCTGACCAAAACCCCAATCCCACAATCTGCTGTGCCTCTGTGGGAGAGGAGGTAGAGAATACAGGAATATAGTTAAATCTGGGAAGGAGGTGTGGGGAGAAGCATTTTAAGATTTTGATTTTATTTCTCATCACTCTACTCTGATTTGACTGGTAATAAATTTCATTAATTTCCCCAATAGAGTCTTTTTTACCTATGACGGTAATTGGTGAGTGATCTCTCCCTCTCCTTACCTCGACCCATATGTCTTTTGCTACATTTTTTCTCCCCTGCCTAGCTGAGGAGAAGAGTGATAGGACACTTTTGGTGGGCATCTGGTGTCCAGCCAGGATCAATAACCTTCACAAAACTGAAAATTGTATGGCACTACTGCTTTGAGTCCCAAAACAGTATCAATTACACTTTGAATTTGTACATGTATGGAAATAAACCTCTGGATAATAATAAAAAACCCTGCTGTATTAACAACACTGGACTTCTTTCATCAAGAGACTCCTCAGTTAAAGGGTGGAAACAAGTTTGGTTTGATAACCAGCTTGTTCTCACTTGCTTTTGAAGTCTCAGATTCCTAATTAGCAGTTCACAGCATGCTTCTATGTGCAATGACTGAGAAAAACAAGAGCCTCCTCATCCACTGAAGAGTATCTGTATTTTCTATTTCTTCTCTGTTGCAGGTATTTATACTTTATTTCATGTTATTGAGCATGAAAAATTAATTCCTTTAAAGATTTTTCTAAATGGCATTTTCCATTCTGATTCATTATCTTCCCTAGGAAATCAAAACCAAAACCAATTTCTACTCAGCAATTTCACAGAGTGAGAAAATGGTGCCTTTTTCAAAGTCAGGGAAATATTCTATTTATGTTTGAGAAGTCAAGGGTGGTTCTAGTTTAAATGCAGGATAAATGATATGAAGTAGGTCTTTATAAGTGGAAAAGTACAATGAAGTTTAAAACAAACACAACCCAGACTTATGGTACATAACAGTGCCAGATGCTGCTGTGAAATGAGAAGGTATAACTGCAGAGCTACTCCAGCTATTTAAACAGATAAATTCCAGTACTGTCAGCTGGATCTGACTGTGGGTTCCTTCATTAATATGTGTCCTTGGCAACAACACCTTCTAAAGTACTCTGATAAGAGATTTTGGCTCAACATGTACCTTGCATGCTTAGAGAGTCTATAATCACATTGCAAAAACAAGCATCTTCACATTTCTTTTCTATGATGTTTGTTTCTTTGGAGAATTTCACTTGGCACTTTTCTGCAAAAATGAAAAATAAGAAATCACAGTTGAGGTATAACTGAAAAAACTGGATTCTATATTGAACAGATATTTATAATATACATAAATGTAGATAATTTTTAAAATTATAAACATTATTTTAATCCTTGTGCTTAAATAGTAGCATGAGCATTAATCACTTCAAATCTTTTCTATTTGTGTCTCCTGACATGTCCTAGAACACCATTTGAGAGTCACAAGTCTTGCATGTGATCCACAGTTCATCCATCATAACTTCAAAAATGCTGCTTTTTGTTAAAATATATCTTTTATTAAATTATCAATGTCAAAACTGATGCCATGATGATTTTTTGCCTTTTCTTTTACATCCCTTTTATATAGCTTTTATGTATCCTCAGTGTTTTTAGCATGTATACTTGTAATTCCTTAAGCCTGATAATTTGAATATTATGAATATTCCATTAAGCCAGGAGACCAACCATCCTGGAGGCTTCGCATTTGGAGGCCAGAAAGCTCTATGCTATCCTGAGAAACCAAGGTCTTCCCTAGAACACATCCTATAAACTAAGATAGGCCCATCCAGGGGAAAATTCCTTGGGATGGGGGGTTCATTCAAGTCTCTCATTGGGGAATTTTTGATAGATATGCTAATTTGCAAGGCCTATAAATTGTATACGCGATCTATCGTGTGTGTGCATTTCGACGCATTCCACCTGGATTAAGTGGTGATCCTTAGGGATCCTTAAATAAATATCAAGGTAAAAACTCCTTTTCCCTTAACTGTGCTTGAGTCTTAATTTTAAGACCAGGAAAGGCAACAATTTATAAAATCGTAAATTTGTAAAATTTATAAAACTTATCTTCCTTTCACACTTTAACCTGCAGAACCATATTTGTGCAAACATTCCAGCTAGAATCAGAGGTCTTAGAAAAGAATAATCAGAAAGTATTCAGATACACTTCATACCAGTTGTCCATGTAGACCAAAGGAGGGGAGAGGGAGAGATCAAAAGCCCTGAAACAAATGAAGGCATATGAATGAGAGGACAAGTGTGAGATTAGTGCTGTAATTAAAGCATTCAAAGATTCTTTCTGTATTAGCTATGAGAAAACACTGTATAAAGTGGCTGGGTGGAACACCTGGAGAGCTCAGTCACTAATGTAAGGGTCTGCAACATTAACATTTTCTTTCAAAATGTCAAAACCTGTAGCCTTTACATCAGTTTAAACCTTGGTACCCCTTCACCACACGAGATAAGCCCGTTGCCTTGCCTTGAAAAAGACTACCTAATTGCATTGAAATACTTATCTTTTATGATAAGTGATTGAAAAATTTGCTTGCATCATTTCTTCCTTCTGTGCCTTACAAAAAATGGGTGAGTTTGTAATGGCTTTTTTAATGTCGGAAGTGTTGCCTCTTGGTCTTGTTTTTGTGTTCATCAGAAAGCAGAAGAGATTCATGACACTTAGGTTGCATGTCAGCATATTCTCTTCCTGCCTCTTCTTTTTTTTGTCTTGCTTATGGAAGGTTGCCAAAGATGTGCAGTATGGTTTCCACTTGTGTTTTCAGCAGGCAAGAATTCAAATTTAAACAAAAGAAAGCACTGAGTAAATGGAAAATCCCATATAATACCTGGATGAGAAAGCACCGAATTCCTTTATTCCATGCCATAACAATTACCTGAGAGAACATCAGCTGTAGTGTTCAGAAGGACTAGCTTAGACACTTAAAACTGCCGCACTTGTTTAAAGATAACAATTATACAGCTGTCTACAGAATATAACTTGTGTATCACCTTCTTCGGATGTTATTGTTCTATCCTTCCATGGAATCTCCACCAATAATAAACCATAGTACAATAAAGTAGAGTTCTGTTTAATGGAAGAAACAAAGGGTTGGAAGAAAAAAATACTCATTTTTGTAGAGCCTTAGATAAAGGGGGAATTTACTTTTAGGTTTCCCAAGATGCATTTTGTGAAAAACGAGGTTCACTCTCCTGTTAGAATTTAAAAGTTTAATGAAGGACAATAAGGGACAAAAAACAATAAAGCAAAAAAACCAGCATGCTGGGTGCCTGGCACTTGGCCAAGAGCACACCTGCTACCTCGGGGACACCCTTTACATATCTTTTCTATTGCATCAGTCTAATGCATATTCATAGACAACTATACATATTCCGACTTTTCCTCAAACTAGTTTACATGTTCCAGGAACTGTTTAGCATGGCTCCTCCTTGGATCCGCCTTCTTAGAGCATGCGCATTTCTTGTCTGTGGTTTTGGTCAGTTCTTGTTATCACCTCCAGCTTGGGCTCTGGTCTGTGGTTCCATAGATGGTGTTTGCTGATAGCTGGCATGTGCATAGCAGGGGTCCTCACCATATGTTCATTGGATGTTATCCAGCCAGGCAGATTGTTCAATTACCACAAGTATAACTATATCAGCTATTTCACTATTGTCTAGGTTTAGTTAATAACAGAAATAAGGCATTAGTTATTGTTACAAACTATATAACAAAACTATTTTAACATTATACATATAGCATCCATTTTAATATTTGCGAAAAGCCAAAACTGTAACAAGTATTTATAACACATTTGTATGTAAAGAATTTCAGTGATGGATAGATCTTGTTCTAACATACAGGAAAATACAACATTTTTATGAGAGATATTAAAGTTGCAAGTTTTTCCATCCTGTCTCTCCCAATTTTCAGTGCATTTTTGCATATAGTGCAAGGAAATACTGTAAAATACCTTTACACAGTTCAGTCATGATTTATTCGTAGTGAAGCTAGGTTCTTTCAAACTGTGTGAGAATTTTTTTGCAGCATACATATAAAACAACTCAGACTACAACCCTCTTAGTGATACTCATTTGCGGTATAAGCATTATATTGAGAGTGGAATAAAGTTAAGTGAAGTTTGTTAGTTATGTTGAGTCTGGGAAGGCAGCAAGGAAACAGGATATACATAGCTGTCAAGCTGTCAAGAGAATGGACTCAGGCTCTTCTTGGGGGTGCCAAGTAATAGGACAAGAGGCAATGGGCAGAAATTGATGCACAGGGACTTCCAACTGAATATGAGGAAGAACTTTTCCACTGTGTGTGCGAACAAGTCCTGGAGCAGATTGCCCAGAGAGGTTGTGGAGTCTCCCTCACTAGAGATACTCAAGAACGATCTGGATGCAATCCTGTGCAATGTGCTATAGGATAACCGTGCTGGAGCAGGGAGGTCGGACCAGACGACCCAATGTGGTGCCTTGCAAGCTGACCCACTCTGTGATTCTGATTCTATTGTAGCTGGGGATCAGAAATAGGTCAAAGTCTCAGGTAACACTAGGTCACATTGCCCAGAATTTTTGTGGCATCTGTCTGTGGAGATACTGAAAACCTGCTTGGACAAAGATCTGGAAAACCTGCTGTAGCTGACCCTGCTTGAGCAGCAGGATTTGACTGGGTTACCTCAAGAAGTCCTTTCTACCCTAGATGATTCTGTGATTTTTGTAAATAAAGACAAACATATATTAATTATTTTTATAAATTTGTTATATAAAGTACGGCACTGATTTGTACTGTCAGAACTGTCAGCAATCCTTTAAAAAATAAAGTAAAATAAAAGCCCTGCCAGGAATTATTGAGACAAAGTTGTTAAATCATATGATGCAACTACGTGCAGCAAAAACATTCTAAAAAATATTTTTTCCTTCTCTAGTAGTGCGCTACTAGATTTTTGTTATTAGGCATTTGTAACCATTTTGTTTCATTATAACATTTGTAGTCTTTCATTATAATCTACATAATCTACTTCAGTCTGTTTTGTGGAACAAAGCCTTTCCATGGTGTTACCAAACAACCTGTGTCCACAGTTATAAATGATTGATCAGACTGATGTTCCCAATTATCATTTTTGATTACATATTTTTCCTGCAGAGTCTTACTGATCTTTTTTGTCTTGACACTTGCATACTCTACCTTTGGAATGGCACACATTTCTTTTTTTTTTTCTCTTCCCCATACAGATATTCCTACTAGGACAAATAAACGAAAATGGATACTGGGAAAGATTAAGGTGTTTGTATTGCTCACTGCATTCTGAGTCGTCTAGCACAGAAAATGAGCTGAATCACAAATACAATGTATGCTGTGGAATGAGATTACACTTTTGCGTTTTTTGTACTGTACTTTGAAAAAGGTAAGGGTTTATTCATATTATAAATATATTTTTATTAAGATAAATCTCACAAAGGTGGTCTCTACTTGCACAAGCTGAATACTCCTAAGAGAAACTTCCTCTATGCAGTTTGCATTTCCTTCTGAGAAAATACAAGCAGTGCATTTTTGGCAAAAAATGAATTCCAGGTGCAATTCTATAAAGTTAATTTGGGGAAAATTCATTTGAGAACAACAAATTTTGGATGCCTGGTGGATGACCGGTTTATGTTTACATGATGACTGACAAGAGAAAGATGGGAAATGAATTTCTGGCAGGAAGAATATGCAGGTTGCAAACACTGAATAAAGCATTTTTTGATGGTTAGAGTGAGGAGGGTGTGTAGAAATGAATTCCTGCCTAACAAACCCTGTATGCTGCCAGGCAAAATTGTCCTGTTGGCAGAACTAAACTAGAGCATTTATTATGTGGTATAGTATGATCAAAACTTTCATTTTGTGTGAGAAAACAAAGTTAAAGACTCATAGTTGTGATTTTAAATACTCGAGGGGTTTTTGTTTTTGTTTTTTTTTGCTACAAACTGACATTACATGAGAAAAGAAGGAAGAAACTGTAGTCTTAATTATGACGTTAAACTAGTCTACAGGTGTAAGGTAATTTTGAAGTTGCATACTTCTTGCAAATAGCATCATGTTTTTATTGTGATAGGATAATTTGACTTTATATAGTTAAAAGAGAAAGGATCTGAGTGGTTTTCACCCCATTAATAGTCCCCATTACTTTTATTTTTCTTTCTGTTCTTAAGAGCTGTTTTCATGTGGAGTGAAACTACTGTTTTCATGAAACAACATTGTACTTTTAATAACAGTCATTTACACAGATTCATACTTCTTGCTGTGCTCAAATGGCTCAGCAGTGTCACTTCAGGACAGCGTATACTAAGGGCTGTGTGGAATCACATCATCCTTTATGGTGCAGAAAAGGCTTTATGGCTGAAAACATCTACTACACTGTAGGGATTTGTTTAGTGTCTCGCCAGCATCATTAGTCATTTCACAGGAAAGACGTAGAGCCTGGGCCCAGTATCCTGCTGGTACGTAATTTTGGAATTACTGGGAAAACTGAGAAAAGATTTGTGCAGTGCTGTCACTTATCGCTGCTAAGGCTGGAAGACACTCTTTTCAGGCCAACTTTGTGGATAAGCACAGTCTAGCCTATAGAATGGGGTTTTGATGACCTGAAGAAAGCAACTGTGATTCTGAGCAGAGAATTTATTCAAGTTATGAGGTCAATAATAAAGTGTGTTCTAACATCCTGAGTAGCCATGCATTTCACCCACATCATCTTTGGAAGGGCTAAGCTAAGGATGATTACCCATTTAAATCAGAGGTTCAAATCCTGACAAAATGGAGAGGCAGAAACTAGATTTCTCAACTATCAATATAAAAGTGAGAACTAAACGGAAGAGAAAAAAACAAATGTGTTTTAAACTTTTTCATAAGGGGTTAGTATATCCTTAGGTTAAAGGGAGAGATGTGTTTTTTGGTGTATCCCTGTGGTTTGTTTTCAAAGATGCATTGTATCAATAACAGAAGCATTCACCTAAAATTCCTTAGAAAGCTCATTGCAACCATTCTCAAGATCAGATTGTATCATTACTTTTCAAAATAGAGTGTCTAGAAATGCATGGAAGTTTTTAATGCCTGGGTGCCTGCTCGGGTTGCTTTCATACTGCAGAAGAATACAAGTAAATGTGTAAATCCCCTAGTTCTTCTGAAAAGATGCATTCTTCCATTTTCACCAAATGTAGCAACCCATGCACTGTGTTACAGGACAATGCTAAAAACCCTTTACTCAGGAATGGAAACATAAATAACATTAGATGATAGTGTGCAGTATTGGATAACTTGATGACAATTTTAAATATAAAATAAATGGTGAAGTATATTTTACAAAATTCGCTCAGTGTTTTTGTCACTCAAAGTATTCCTTCACTACTCTCTGGCTGAGTTTCTAATGATTTAATAAGTAGATTGATTTTCATCTTTTGCATCCTGAAGTAGGCTGGTCCTTATCAGGTGTGCTTCTTGAAAAGTCAGTGGAATTAGAAAAGCTCATAGCAAAGCAAAACAATCTCTCTTCTTTCTTCTTTCATTTATAAATGAATTTGAGGAACTTATGAATGTTCTGGAAGGAAACTCTCTTCTTAACTAAGAAATATTTATGGAAAATATTCATAAGCTCTTACTGCAATATATAGTAATGAGGATGAGGAAAGCTAACTGAAGATGTATGTGGTTAAGCTAAATAGACAAAACAATAGACAAATCATTGTGTACCCAGAAGGCTCGAGATGGAGAGCACTTAGAGAAAAATACCCCACAACTTATAATGATTCAAAGCAGCACTGGCTTTAATTAACATCACAACTGAACACAATAGTATAAAACCAAATGGACACCTTGTGGGAAAAAAGGCTCCTTTATTTTGTCCTCTGTATTGTTTGGCATGACCTAGACCTGCTTATTAAGTTCTTTATTGCTTCTTGTGCAGACAGATGTAGGTAGTTCCCCCTACATTTGTCTGCCTTCAGTTTGAAAGAAGGAAAAATTATGCGGGGAACCATTGGTGCTGCTTTTCCTTTCTTCCTGGAGGGGCCAAGTGGATGGGAAGTGTAAAGAACAAAAAGGGTCTACTCTTTCTAACTTGCTGGATAAAAAATCTTATGTAACACTTCAGAAGACAGCACTGCAAATGGAACCTCTGCAAATATTGATGAATGTTTAACACGACAAAATGCTAGAAGGTTTCTTGCTGGGATGTGATTTCTACACTACCTTTTATCTTATACTTTAAACACAAACACTGCAAAATGACCTTGGTGTTGCAGCCAATTATGTGAACGGGGTTCAGGATTCACCACAGGTCAGAGTACCAATCTGTAACTAAAGCATGAATACATTAGGGGCTTCATAAAATAAAATTTTTGATTACTTAATTGAAAAGATTCTATATAGTGCTTAAGAGTCCTTCAGTTCTCAGAAATCAGTTTAGCTCAATTATAAGAGTTTAAATATTTCCAAGCCATTTTTTGCTTTTGATCTAAACACTTTATAGAAAAGCTTTAATGGTGCACCATTTATTAATGTTAATTAATTTGTTAATGTTGCACACCGAGTGTGCAACAAATATTAATGGCTATACTAAATTCTTGTACTTAGAGCACTTAAATTGCTATACACAACTGTGGCTTGGGAAAAGAGAAGAAGAGTTGAAAGCTGGTGGACAAAAACAGAGAAAGTCATAAACTGGCTGAATTTGAGACAGAATATATATGTGGTATAATTTCACAAATTAATGTTCATTTAGAATTTTGTTTCTCTACTATTTTATAAGTAAATTATCCCTTTTCTATTCATCTTCTTTTTCTTCCACAATCCTTTGTCTTTTGGACTTTGCATTCTCATATAGATACTATATACAGACCTTCTTCTTCATTCTATTTCTGGCTGCAGATTTGGTGCACTGATATAACAACTATTCCGAAAGCTGCCTTTAACAGGATGGTGGAGGAAGGGTGAGGTGCTCTGACTGCATATCTGGGCATGCGGTCATGTATTTGTGGCAATTTTAATGGGAAGGATCAGGGAGTAACATACCAGTGCTCAGCCTAAAAAATGAGTTTAAAAAAATTTTTTAAAGTTTTAAAAAGGTGAAGATTATGGACTTGGTTTATTTTACTTGCCTTTGCAGCCTGAGATTTGGGTCTGGGACAAAGCTCACTCCTGGAGTTATGGCCAGGCCCACTGAGCAATATATCTGTGATGAGGACAGGGAGATGAACTATGGGAAGAAGAAAGACATCAGGGTTTGTCTCTGTATGTACGTAAAAACCCCAAATGCTTCAATTTGCATTTCAACTTCTTGGTTGAAAATGAAGTCTCACCCCCAATCTGGTTATAATAAAAACAAACAAAAAACCCCAAAAGACCAAAATAAACCCCCCCCCCCCCACCCCTCCAAAGGGCCAACAAGAAGAAAACAAAACAAAATTTTCTATTTTTAGCTCCAATAGACAGTATTTACTTTGACTGAGAACTGCGTTGTGAGGGGATAGGGTGAATTTAAATCAGAAATTCTTTATTTTTCTATCTGCCTTAAATATTAATATTTTTTCATTGTTTTTGGTGCAGCAGACATATCAACACAATCAGTATTTGCACAGCTGTACCTGCAAAATTAATTTTGTAATCTGAACACTGGAAGGTCTTTCTTCCTAAATAACAGTCTAGTTATTTTTAGTAAATTGTGTAATTTACCGTAGATAAAAATGAATTTAGCTACACTGTTTAGTTTTGCAGAAATTAAAGGTGCAATCTCGTGAAACTATCTTGAGTACCGTGGCCTTCAGATGAGATCCAGGGCATGTGAAGGGCAAAGGTCCTGGCGTTTTGGTCAGAAGCAACATTTTATTATGTTATCCTTAATAAAACCATAGAACACAACATTGGTTAGGGTAGCAATGATAAAATAAAGGGTGGCAGCTGGAATTTAGCTTGATCAAGTTTTTTATATAATTAAGGGTACAGACGGCCTTGGTTATTAAGTACAGCACAAAGCTAGCCAGATAGTTATATGTATCATTGTTCTGGCAAAAAAGTGATAATTCAGAATGAGAGAGTGCCATAAACTCTTTCCTGCTAAATAATCTATAAAACAATATTAAAAGTGATTTTGTTTGTAATGCCAGAACAATAGTTTTCATAGCAAATTGTGTCACATAAATGAAATATTCAGTTTGAAGTCTGAGGCATGAGGGAAAGCTTTGCTTGACTTCAGGCTGTCATTGCTGTAATTGTTGAAACTATAAATTACTGTGAAACTACATAAATTTATATGGACACAAAATCTTGGAATTTCAGTTGGCAATTTTATCCATCTGAAAAATGCTATTGAAAATTGTTTCCTTAAGAAAATTTCTGAATAGAGTCACCTCATCACACTAACTCTGACTGCTTTAATATTTTTCGATGGGGATAGAAAAAATAATCATTTTTCACAGAGGCAATCTAGAAAGCAGCTTATAGAGAGTCGATGTGTCTTCATTGTCCACTTGTTGCATCATTGCTTGGAGTCCAATCTGGTGCTGAATTAACAGTAGTAGGGAGTAAGTGGCTCTGTTTTCCTCAAGCCATTTGTCTCCGGATGTGTCCAGGTGTGTGGCCTGCCTACTGTCTCCTCCCCATATGTGATCTCTCAAGCAATTAGAATAATGCCCCAAAGTGAATGAGGCAGTGACCTGGCCTTCCTTTCTCTCCTGTACCTGCTGTTGTGACCCAGGAGAATTGGGAAGAACCAGGTTTCTTTCTTGTACTTTTCTAGTTCTAAATACCCCTTTCCAGACATCATCTGTCTTCAAAACGAAATGATGACAGAAGCCTTAAGTTAACAAACACTGCACTGAAGTATTGTCAAAACTGAGATTTTGTTCGGTGGTTTCTAATGACATTAAAACATGGACTCTGATTAATTGTCACAAGGTGATTCATGAATGTTGCATTTAAGGAGAATATTTCCTGTAACTGTATACAAGTCTTTGTCAGGATGGAGTTTATTTTCTTCATAATATCTTGTATGGGATTATGTTTTGGATTGGTTCTGGAAACAGTATTGATGGCTCAGGCGTGTTTTCCTTGTTGCTGAGCAGAGATTACACAGCATCGAGGGCTTTTCTGCCCATCACACTACCCTACCAGCAAGGAGGCTGGGGGTGCACAAGAAGCTGAGAGGGGACACAGTGGGGACAGCAGATCCCATCTGACCAAAAGGGTATTCCAGACCATAGGTATCCTTCTCAGCATATAAATTTAGGGGAACGAAGAAGGAAAGGGAGGCATTTAGAGTGATGATATTTGTCTTCCCAAGTCATTGTTACACATGACGAGGCCCTGCCGTCCTGGGGATGGCTGAACACCTGCCTGCCCATGGGAAGCAGTGAATTAAATCTGTTTGTGTCTGCCGCTTTTGCTTTCCCTATTTGACTGCCTTTATCTCAACCCACGAGTTTTCTATCTTTTACCATTCTGATTCTCTCTCCCATCCCACCAGGGAGGAGTGAGTGAACAGCTGCGTGGGGATTAGTTTCCAGCTGGGATTGCACAAGGACAGTAGGAAATAGAAGGACCTTTTCCATCCATTAATCACACATGTTTTTTTCATTTCCCTGGTTTGTGGAAGGAAATGCATCCAGGGTTTCATTTCAGACTGTAGCTGGTGCAAACCCCACTGCTCACTGTGGGGCTTCTGCTTGGACGCTTGTTGTCCTTCACAATTCCTTCAATGTTGTGAAGAATCGATTTGCTGCTCAGCTAAGTTTCTATTCCACAATGTTTTACACATCTTTGGCACATGCATTGGTGTACTAACTCCTAGTTGGATCAGTTTCAGATATTGTGGGGAAGGTGCCTTTGCTCTCCACCAACAGATTCCTGTACTTGTTTTGGTTATCTTGGAATACATCTATGCTGAAACCAAATTTTGACAATTGTCAATTCAGTTTTTAGTTGGAAACTGGTGGTTTTGTATGGTTGCAAAGTTTGTCATTAATTTGATTTTTTGCTTTTCCACTAAATAAGAATTTTTTGTTTAAAAAATGTAATTTATCTGTAATATATTGTTGAAACTAATTTCAGTAACCTAAATGAAACATAAGAAAGTTTTCAGGTTTCTTTCCTGAATTAATTATTGTTGATGTCGAGGAGCCCTTATAAAATGTTTAAACTACTCCTTCCAATTTAAGATGAGAATAATTTTCAGAGTTGTCACAGAATAGGGAAATTTTCTTTTCTCTTCTTTTACACTTCGTTTAAAATTTGTGCCAAATTTTATCTTAAGAATGATGAAAACTAAAGCACATAGTAAATGCAAAGGTAACTGTATTTGAACAGAATTATTAGCTTTTTCAATTAATTGTTTGTTTAGATTATCATTCTGTAAATGTGAAAGTCATGTTGAGTTTACATTTTTTCTCTCTTCAGGTTTGCTGAGTGTCTTGCTGTGATCTTCTTCATTATTCAGCACTTTTTCAAGTGAAGTTGACCATATTATTGCTGGGACAAGGCTGATTAATCCCTAAAGAAATAACGGAGTGCATCTCAGCACTCAAATCAATAACTGCAGACTGAAGGTTAGCTGGTAAACGGGATTAGGTCTTCTGTTATGGGGCTGTATACCTACACACCTCTGAGATGTTACTTTTCTCAGCATCTTTCCCTCAGAAAGTCTATTCATTCTGGCAGAGGTGAATGACTTCTGCTTCTTCTATCAAGAATAATTGAGAATAATTGAGTGCTGCATTCTTCAGCTTAAGTACATTGCCTTGGGTTATTAGTTGAGTAAACATCCAATTATGTTTATCTAAAGTGTTAATAGTAAAATTAATAATTATTGGTTTAAATGTTGACTAGAACCGAATGAAAACTTTCTTTGTGGATAAAAGTTTCCATCTACACAAGACAAATACCAGCATTTTTATCTTTTATTTTGACATATAACTACAGT